>VYZM01005137.1:0-46968 GCA_013398915.1 Dromas ardeola
GGTGGAGAGGGGGGGTAAATAACAGCATTTTTTTCCTTCAGCTGACAAGTAGAACAAATTTGAGCTGGAAATCAGTAGGAAAATGGATATAGAACCCTATAATGTCATTTTTATTTAATCATTTTATAGGGTACAACTGGCAGGCTCAGGTTTTGCCAGGTTGTTTTTTGTCACTTAGCACATTGTGAAAATATGTTTTACAGACAGACACAGTCAAATAAACTAGGTTACTAGATTGGAAATTTAGAGAAGCAGACTTAACACTGCAATTAATTTGATCTTAAACTTTGTCTGCTTTTCCTGAGTTTTCTTTGTAGACAACCCCCAGCAGTCGTTGTGGCATTGCTGGAGTTTTCATATGTTTCACTTTGTTTTGGGATTTTGTAACACCACATCCCATCTGCCAGTCTCACTGAAACAGCTTCCTCTGAGATTGCTCTATCTCCCTACCCGTTTGATTAAAAAAAAAAAAAAGCAAAATATAGTGCGATTTAGGTGACTGATGAGAAGAAGGGTCAAGGAAAAGGACTGATGGTATCTATTCTTATTTTAATAAAGTTGGCAAAGGATAAAGAGAGAGAACAGAATAATAAGTAGTAAAATTTCATCTCTGTGGTGTTTGGAAATGAAATATTTTCTCTCATCAGGAATCAAAAGTGGCTATTGATTCAAATATGAAATGCATTATAAGAATAACTCTTAAATTGTTATTTCCAATTCTGTGTTTGAGGTTTAGTTATGTCAATGCCTGTGTAGTCACTACGGTAGAGAAAGCTCTCTTGAAATATGTGAAGGTAGGTCAGATGACAGACAAAAAGAGTATTCTCATATTACTGACATGTACCGAGGAGGTTGTTTAATGGGGCATTGCCCGCACAGCCCAGACCAGAAAATAGTTTGGGCAAAGTAATGCCTGCTGCATTGACCATGATACTAGCAATACAAAAAGGATTGTATTATGAAGGAATCCAGTGTAAAAATTTTAAAGGCACAGTGAGGAAGACAACTGACTTCTTAAGCAAACTATACACCAAGTTATAAATATAAAACAGAAACTGGACTTCATTAAAAGACACTAGCTGTTAACTGCTGTTGTCATCTTCAAAATGACTACAGTATGACAGCTGTAACTAATAATTTGGAGGAATCTAGCAGCAAGATAGTCTCAGGAGTTTTTTGGGCAAGGGAAAAAGAATTTTTTGTCAACGAGCTCCTATGGCAAATGGCATCTACATTACATATCGGGAAAGTCTGATGTAAAGAATTAGGCAAATACAGGAGAGTCACACAAAGAGCACAATAACTGGTTGATGCAGCAGGGGGACAATCAGCCTGTATTGGGCTATGGTTTTGGGAAGAACTGCCCCGGTCCTGCTGGCATGTTCCTGTGCTGTCAGTTCAGCATAAATTCAGATCTTTTCTCTCTTTCAGGCTGCCCCAGAATTCCCAATAGTTATTCACAAAGTCTTGCCTCACTGATCAGGATGGACCATGCACAAACTGGACATTAGATGTCCCAGCCCCTGATCCTTCTAAGCAACGCTTGCAGCTGAACTGGAGTCAACAGCTGCAAACTGTATGCAATTGCTTGCCAGTCACGGAGGTTGCTGTACTTCAGTATATGCATGATGTATACATAATCTAGATATCTGGAGGCCTCAACAGTTAGTTACTTATCAGACTCAGACTCTGTCTGAGTACAACAAATAGCCACTGCTGAGCCAAACACAGGATTTTGGGACTCTAATTTTAGACTTATATGCCTAGTATTTTTGTGAATCAATTTAGAAAGACAATAAAATATCTCTTTTCCAAACCCCTATCCTACACCAAGTCTTCTTGACATGTCTGATCACCCCGTATTCCCTCTTCAGGAGCTTGTTGCAGTGGCAGGGTCCAGAAGTGTCTATGTGCTTACTAATACAGCTGAAGAAGACTGAAGATTCTATGTGCTTGAGGGCACTCTTTGTCTGGAAAGAATTCCCTGGGTTGGTTTATTTTTCCCTCTTCCTATATAGCAGCTCTTCTTTTTTCTGTTTTTGGATGTGAGGTAACTAGAGTCTGCTCTCCAAGGAAATGTTTTCTGTAGTCCACATGCCAGCTAGGGCAGCTAGGAGGCTTTGTCTTTTCAGGGATGAGGGCAAAGAGATCTTTTGAAATATTGCTGGGAATTTTCCTCATTTTGCCAAATAGTCTTTTATATTTTCACATTCCCTACTCCTCCACTTTTTCTACCTTTTTAAAACCTTGGAAGGTGCTGCACTGAGGTGCATTATTATGTGCTTATTGCTTCGGTGCTGTAGTAGCCCCTCCTCCTTATCCAGCTTATGCTTTCAACCTGCATCTCAACCAGGCAGAGCAGAGCACAACATTGAAGGCTGCATAAGAGCCTTACTGAATCCAGCAGACAGCAGTCAGAAATGTAGCCCAGGGACCAGTAAATGAAGGTGACAAGCAGATGCTGGAAAAGGAAATGAAAGAGATGGACCATGTGAATGATAGCAAATGGAAAAAAGAAGTCCTCTTTTCCACAAACTCTTAAAATGACTGTTACTCTGAATGACTAATTTGGTAAAGAAATAGATTGAATTTAGCTGCGATAAATATTTATAAACATCACACTATTGCTATTCCTTTATCTAGCCTGCAAAAGACATAACTGCAATCTGCATACCTACAGTTGTAATGCTATGGTTCTCAGAAGTAACTGGCAACAGGATATATACATTTTTACTTTTGATTTCTACAAATAAATGTAAACCAGCTGCAAGGGAATTTAACAACTGAATTTATAGGTGTTTATGCTTTATAGAACAATCTACTTCCTTCATGTAAGTGAGTATTAACTTTATTCAGTATGCCTGAAAATGAATCCTGCCATACAAGCAAAGGACTACATTATGCCAGTCTTCTATGTTTACGTAAAGTGCTGGCAGCTATTTCAGAGGATTGCCTGCTCTCACCTTTCTTACCCTGGGGTTACAGATTGACACCATGAGCCAGCAGGGTAAAGGGAGACTCCTATGGTGAAAATATCCACACAGATAGACCTGTTTCTAGAACCTCATTCTGTTTGCTCGGGTTTTTTTGTTCTAATTAATTCACCAATTAATTCCCAGCAGTGTCTCAGCATCTCATGCGTAAGACTCAGCTAGTGCATCAGTGGTCTGCATCTAAACACCTGCAGATGGCATCTTGAGAAAAATATTGATTTTCAATGACTTGAATTTGTTGTTTAATTCGGCATTAGCTTCATAACCATTCCTTCCTCATAAGCATATGACCACAAGGAACTTGTCTTTTCTAGGTAGTCAGGAACAAGCCGGTGAGTCAATTCATAGCAGCAGCTTGCTCCCTAAGTAGGCAGGAGGAGAGAAGATGAAAGGACTACACACATAGCTGTGGGGAACAGTACAACCCACAGACCACTCTCACAAGTGCAAAGCAGAAAGAAAGGGGTGGACCAGCTGCGAAGAATGGGGCTGACCAGTGCAAGATGCACCCCAAGGCAGGAATTCTGGGATGGGTGTCCTCTACTGGTAGTCTTTCACGGCATCCTTACCTGGCATTATGCAGCTCACCTGTGCCTATAGTGATAACAATCATCAGGGACAACATGCAAACCTTTATTTTTCTGGGTGATTTCATAATAGCTGTAAGGATATTATATAGGGAGGAGTTTCTGTTCCAAGGATGACAGAAAAAAGAAAATAGAAAAAAACCCTCATTGGCAAAGAAGCAAAGAAAGCTGCTGCACACATTAAATAAAGAAACAAGATGGAGATGCGTTTATCAAAGAGAAAAAGTACAGCTGGGAACTCTGAGGATCTCTAGAGGATGTTTGTGCCATCAAATTAAGGAATGATAGCAATCATTTGATTGTACACCCAACTGCATGGAAAACCAGCACGTCATACCGCCTATAAAGAAAACCTTGTCAATCGAAAAAAAAAAAAAAGAAAAAAAAAAAGATTGGTTTACATCTACAATCACAAGAGATTTTTCCTTCTAAAGTAGTTGCTGGTGTATGTACTACTGTTCCATGAAGTTCAGCCATTTGCATTATTTTTCTCTGAATAAACTTTTACAGATTATGAATAGTCTGAGTTTGAATGTGATGCCTTACCTCCCACATGTAAATCCTCATCTATGCAAACTAAGTGGAAGGGAAAATCAGACCCTAAAAAAGTGGGGGATCTTGGGTTTTAGCCCTGGATCTCCTCACTAAGTACTGGACAAGATTCTTCCCCAATGTCATGGTATATGTACGCCCTGACATTTTTCATGAAGTACTATAATGTAACCTGTAAAAGATCAGTGTGAATAATTCAATTCTAAAAATAAGCATAGTCTGGAGTATTGAGTTTGGAGTTACAGGATTGCTTTGATAGCATTAGCATTCAATACAAGCCACTATGAAATCTTGTCAGAAACAGTACCAGCAGGGACAAAGACAAAACAAAGAAATCCAAACTGATCTCCAAAAAAGAGTATGCACAACAATATGATAGCAATATCAGAATTTTCATAGCCAAAACACACTGGTGATATATCAAATCCAGTATTTAATCTGTGGTCTTTCAAAGAAAAATGTGAGAAATCAAGAGAAGAATTATTCTCCCAATAGGAAAAATCTCTTCACAATGCAAACCAGGTCTCTCCTCTGAAGCTTAGGGGTCATGTTTCATCTTCTAAGGAAAAGAAAGGGTGATCACACGATCATTCTAATGAGTTAGTGAAACTACATAAGTTCTCATTATCTATTTTAAAAGATAATCATTCTTTGAATCCCACTGAGCCTGGTGGCATCTTGTGGCAATAAATTCTACAGATTCATTCTATGTTGATTTACTCTACTTTTTAATAAAATCAGACAATAAATAAGGAAATCAATACTTCTCCTCATGTAAGAGTATTATGAAAATCTGAGGGTTAGCCCTGAAAACTCATTAACTTGGTTGCTATTCAGAACAGTGCAATCAAAGACAAGACAGATTAAAAAAGAGGGGGGAAAAAAGGTTGCTAAATGTTGATGATGATCTTTAGGTATTGTCTCCCTTTAAGGAGTACTTAATATATTTTAAAATATTTAGCATACTTTTCTGTGTGTTTTAGATTGAAAGGGATTTCTGCTTCTAGTTTATATCTCTATTCCCATTAGTTCTTCCCTCTCTAATAAATTCTCATTCACACAATGTTAATGTATCAAATCGATCACATGCATTTCCAAGCAAATATGCCTTGGTCTTCCCATTGAATAGGGCATTTCAGACTTTCTCAGTGGGTATTTTAACTTCTTTAAGCAGCTCTGCCTGTGACATCCTCCCACCCCCACATTTTTTTTGCTCCTTGTCCTACTAAATAATCAATCTCTGTGTAAGGGTTGGTACCAAACCACTAGGTTCAAAATTGAATGAATAACAGATCAATAAAACAGGAACTTTTCTCCCACTTTCAGGTTCAACAAAACAGTTATTTCAATAACTAAGCTTGCAGCCGATATTTTTACATTGCTGTTTCTAGGGTCAGAATGGTTTCTAGCTTGAAAAAGATACAATAGTTCATTTTTTGTTTTAAATGAGAAAATTTAAGTGCCAGAAGATTGGCACTGCTACTGAGCAACTAACATCTCCCACAAAGTCTGATTTCCTCTCACACTGCACAAAAAAAAATGATGAAAAGCACTGGATAAATTGGCATACTCCCTAATTCAAACTACAGTCACAAACGTGAGGTATGAAGCAGTTCTTCCATAGCACTAATTTCACACAATGGATACATATGTCTCAGCAGATATTCCTGCATCTTCTCGCTTTGAACTGGAGATATTTGTCATTGGCAGCAGTACCTCAAACCTTAGCATAGACAAATAAAACTCACAGAGAAAAGGTGCCCACCAGAGGGATGGTCTCTGGTCCCTCCAAAAATTCAGCAGAAAAAAGGGTATAAATTTATGTAACAAAGGCAGACTACTGGGAGTTAGTAGATGGGGATATTTAAGACTCAGTCCCAATACTACAAGACTGTGTTTTCACTTACAAACAGTGAGATAAGCCCAGACCCGAGCATGGTGAACTTGGGATCCTCATTCCTCCCACTTATATTGCTGGGGTGTGTGGAGCCAAGCCAAAATCTCCCACAAAATATTGTGCTTAGGAACAGCTGACCTCAGGATACCTTCAAGTAGACAAGGAAGGCTATTCCTAACTCCAAAATATGAGCCTAGAGATGTGCTAAAAGCATGTTAAGGATCTGTTCCTCCAGAGTGCTGCTGACCGTAGGGAAGAGCAATGCCAAGCAGCCTGCACAGGCAGATGCAGAGGTCAACAGTGTGGACAGTTACCAGATTTGATCTTCAGAACAAGCTTATACTGAAATAGGCATGCCCATGCCTGTAGTTCATGTAGCCAATGACCCCAAAAATGAAATTCTTAACATTTGTGAGCAGTTCACTAACTGTCCAAGAGTAGCTTTGCGCGGAAGCTGAACACATTCACCAGTGACTTTGATTTCACCAGAAACTTTGCCTCAGTTTCCCCAGTAGTAAAACTCCAATTGCTTCACAGGGGGTCACAAAGCTAGATCTATGAGTGTTTGATAGCTGTAAATGGAAATAACTGAATCAGTGCATGATATCATTACTATATTCCCTTAGTGGTGTGGGAAGCATCACTGTAATAATTTACATTCCAAAGGAAAAATCCCCTTTTGAAGATTTACTTGCATTCTAGAAGATGAATTCCCCCTCAGAAAAATCAAAGAAAAAACAACAGAGCTTCTGAACACACCTTTGCACAAGACAGCATTTCTTCTCTTCAGAGGCTTTATTTTTTCTTTTTTTGTTTTTCGTTTTATTATTATTTTAGGCTGGGCGGGGGGGGCTGAGTCTGTGGGACGGGTCTTCTTTTCATTCTCATTTATAGAGTCTTACCAATAACAAGAGATTTAACGATTCATGGAAACAGAAGGTGAAAACAACCATCCTCTTCACATGAATAACTTTGTCCTTTGGATTACTTTTTTCTCTTCAGCTTTTTCCCCATTCCAATTAATTCTGAAGCCCACCTTCTCATCATGTTGTACTGCAAGCCCATTCTCAGTTTTCTCTGAGACATAACAGTAATCTCTTCCTTTTGAAAAATAATTTCTGTAAAGCAGTGATTTGAGTTTGTTATATACAAACGGTACCCTCCTCCTTCAACCTAGACAATATCTGGTGTAGACTAGCTATACATACAGGCTTTGGACTAGTGGCTGCACAAGTGCTGTGTGCACAAAATGCCATGGTCCTCTCATGCCTTTTCACCCAGTTGTATTACATAGAATTTCTATATAACCCATTGGGATGAAACCGTTGGCTTTCCTAGCCTCCCACATACTCTGGGGGCACTCCCTGGCCACCTTTCACTGTCTGTACCACTTGCAAATGGGGATTGGTTACAGCTTCAAAAGGCAGTACAGTCAGACTCTCTTCCCTGCCCCAACCCAGACAAAGCTGTTGTTCTATACTTCAGAATAAAAGCTGGACACAGAGAAACCTCTCCTTTAGACACCATTAGTGGCTTCTATATTTTTCAGCATCTGCTAAAAAAATTCTCACCCAGCTGTACTCTTACTTCTCCGCTGAGATCATCTGAACTATTTCAGTAGAGACTGATAATTGAGCAGGGATTTCCCTTACAAAGATAGACCACAGCTGCAGGTATAGCATCACAGCATCAGAGAACTGACACGGTAATAATTTAAGCACTGAGACTAACACACATCGTCCTCTAAAGATGGGCAAACAAGGGTTTCTCTGTTTTCTTTTTCTTGTGTATTAGAGAGGGGTATATCCTCACAGCCTGGGCAAAGGATCAGACTCTGCTCAAAGAAAGGTAAGAGGTGAAGGTAACAGGTGAAATGCATACATTGCTCCAACCACAAGGAGTACAGGCTACTTAGATGACCCACTCTCAAAGGCGCTGATTTCCCCAGAGCTCCCACTCACAGTCCTGGGGGCTTTCTGCATTTGGCAGAGCTCCCATGGAGTTAGTGTCACAAAAAATTGTGTTTGCCCAGGTTACTTCTGTCTCTGTATATTCTAGATTTTCATTGTATGACTTTGCTACTTTAACACTATTTCAAAGGAGTATTTTACAGCTTGAGTATTCCTCTCTGCAGATCAGCCCATCTGCCTCACACCTTCCATCCCTGGCCTCCTGTTCCTCCAGGACTCCCTCCACCACTCGTTTCTTTTTCTCTTCCATTTTCCAATCTCAGTATCCCAATGTCAAAACTTGTCCAGCAGGTGCAAGCTGGTGCCAGCTGTGCTCCAAGCTTCATCACCTTTTTTTTCTTCCACTAGTAATGTTGTCTCCAAATTTAATACTATAGCTATTTTCCTTCTCCTGTTAAGTTCCACTGTCTCCCCTGTCCCACCTCACAGTTTTGGTTTTGAAGCATTTGGTTTCTACTACAAAAGCAATGCATGTATTAATTACAGCTTAGCCTTAAATATATTACATGTTCAAAAGGTGAATGAGATTTTTTTTTCCCAGTTAAAAAATATACACTGTAAAAGACTGTCAAAACCTCTCAAAAATCTTGGCTAATAATCTCAGTTCATCTTTTGGGAGAAAATAGCTGTTAACTTCCCTGCTGTGTGTGTCTGTTTCTATCTTCCCATATACTGTAGATGGTTATATCATGTTCATCAGTGTGCTTGCATCAACTCATTGCTATGTGAGTTTGTAATTAATAGGTGGCATAGATATCACGATCTTCCCACTATAAGACATTTTCTTCAATTGTTTAAAACTGTTAAATTTTAGCAATAATGTGTGCCTTCCAGAGGTTACATTTTTTTCTCAGATTACTATTTCAACCACTTTCTAGAACTATGTACACACACACATGCACACATACACATACACAAGCTTTAACAAATACGGGCTTTGGAGCAGGAAAGTGAAAATTTCTAGGCAGTTATCTTTCTATCAGAGATGTATCGTTTTGCATACTTACTTTTTTTCTCAAATCCACCAAACAATGTATTAAATCTTAACTCAGAGAGTTGACAGAGATTGCTTCAATTCTGCCAGATAAATTGCTTGACAATTCCACCCAAACTATGTAGTTTGCAATCTGGAGTGTAGGGGTGAAGCAGGGTTTCCCTTCCAATTCTGGCTGCCCAAAACTCCATTTCTTTGAATGTAACAGTTGAGAACATCTCTCTCTTGTGCTGGTAGTACGACACTGTACCTGCCACTCCTGGCAGTGGGAAGAGAGAGGGAAGTTCTCTACAAAAATTTTGAAAAATAAAGATCTGAGTAAGGCAGAAAGGCATGTGAACTGAGAGAAAGAAATGAGGGTGATTATGGAAAACTTGAGCCAAGAAAAAGGTTGCGGAATAAGAAGAAGGACTGGGATCCCTGGCAGCAGACTGAGACAGAGAAGTGAGGCATGCCAGAAGGAGGGTTGTCACTGAAATCAGCTCTCAACCTTGATAAGTGATTCTTGTACCATGCACACCTCAGTCTGTGCAGAGCAGACATCAATTACCAAAGGAAGGCTAAGGAGCAGGATGGAGAGTTCACAAATCAGAAACTAGGTTTTAAAGACAGCATATTTCCACACGTATTTTATATTAAATGATTTATCTAGTTGGGTCTGTTTCCCCTTTCCATCTTCTGCCTTTTGTCCCACCAGTTCCCAACCCATAGTCTGCCTGCTCAGACATTTTTCCCCTCACAGCTCCTCATCCATCATTTCCAGAGACTGAAGTTAGCAGAATAACTAGGGAGGCTAGAGCCCCTATTATCACTACCTGATACAAAGCATATCTACATGATGAAGGAAAAGTTGCATTGCCTTTTTCTCCTTCTTTCTCCAAGTACACCTGGAATCACTGCTTATTCTAATGTTTCCTAAAGCATTTAAAATAGATTTGAGAACAACTTCCTATGCTATATATGTATTTTATATATATATATATATAAAAATATATATATTATACATACTGAATAGATAGCTATTCAATATTTGTACCTATCCTCTTCTGCTAATGTGTGATGTTGGGTGTCATGTTGTTGCACTCTGAAGTATACTGAAACCCAGCTCTGAGTATCAATCCCTAAATTTCCCTGACTTGTGAATTTCATAACAGCCTGGGATTAAAATGCTTTTTCTCCATTCAGAAGCCCAAGGTCCATAGAGGCCCCATAGCTCATATCCCAGAGAGGTGTATTCTGAGGCAGAATGCAGAGCTTTCAGTCTGAAATTCTCATCACTACCACTGCCAGGATTACGTTCAAAAGGTGTTGCTTTTTTTCAGTTATGGGAGGCTTTGGAAGCTCAGGAACAGCTCTCCGTTCAGCCCCAATCCCAAGAACACCAGCTCTCCTTTCAGCCCCACGCCGGGTGGCAGCTGTCTCTGCTGCCGCACAGCTCTGAGTCCTCCCCAGGACACAGCTCGTCCTCGGGAAAAAATAGCATGAGATTACGTAACGAAAAATAGACTCGTAATGTGCATGCACAAGAGGGCAAAATTAAGGTCATGCAAGCAGTTCTGTAATGATTTCTCATTGCTTAATTTCTCCTCAGCACCTACCCTGCTCCCCATCTAAAGGCCCTATTCCCCCTCCCAGTCTCCACCATTCATTTTCCTTAGCTTCCTGTTTCTTGCTTATCCCTGCCCATTTACAGGCTCATGTTTCTGTCTCTCTTTGTTGCTGTCTATTGCCCCTATTTTGATAGTTTCTGTACATATGGCTCTCACTCTCTGCTCCTCTTTCTCGCTGTTGTTTGAACAAACAGTTCACTGCCTAAGGCTGCTGTCTCCTGACAAATACAACTCCCCCCTCTCCACCCGTCCTCATGTCTGACTCTACCTTCTCTCAAACTCTAACACAAAATACTTTCAGATGTACAGAAGACCTTCTGATTTAATTTCCTTTCCAGACACAGAGGGGAATTATTTGAAAAATCCTGATTAGACATGATCTGAATCAACTGAGGCAACATAATGTACACATCGCACTAATAATATTGAACATTTATACAGCATCTTTATCCATGAAAGTGCTTTACAAACACTAAGAGAGTGATTTTTCAGAGGTCTTGTGCACTAGTTGCTCAGTGACTTTAGCTTTTTTTTTGTGATTGCTCAATGCTTCTGAAAATGAGAACCCACCTAATTAGTGCTTTAATATTGCCAAAAAAACCCATCTCTAGCTATCATTTTATATATGGAAAAGTAGAACTATAAAAAGCATCACATGTATCAAGCCAGGGTGTAGGAGTCCTTTTTTATTTTATGTTTGGACAGCAAGGCCCTGGGGCTGTATACAGAAAAGGGCTCAGCTCTCAAACTGATACATTAAGTGTCTAAGTCTATAAAGTTTATTGAAATCTAAGTTTCTGGGGATGTTGTTACCTAGATTTCTTCCACTTCCACTTTTACAGAAAATTCATAAGTAGTTGTTGGTTTTGAGCCTTACACAGAGGAGAGCTAAGACAAATATGAAACCCACTATCTGCTTTTAGTCAATTATTCAATGGTTAGAGTGCTCATCCGGATTGTGAAAGATCTTGCTTATTTGAGTTTGACCCCTGAGGTTTGACACCTAGCAAACAGTATAAAGAAAGTATTAATAAGACCATTTAGCCTCATCAGTAAAGAAGCCAATTCCAAAGAGGGAACTAAACCTGGGTCTTTTAACATCTTACAAGAACACTTCTAACTGGGTTAGATTTTCTTGTATGTTCTTTTACATGATAAAAGAAAGATTGTTCCAGCTTACTATCCTTATATCAGGAGAGGTTTCACACAGTCATTTACAGGTGGAGGCTCCCTTTTCCATTTGGAGTCTGACATAGGTCTTCTTGCAATGCCCCAAGTTCTCATTATGTCCTGCTGACTGGCTTCAGCAGTGCTCACCTTATTTCATCGGCTTTCTGTATTGCCCTTTTGAAAGCTGAGCTCTTCCTATACATTGTTGAGAACCTGCAGAGCCATCCCATTTTAGGCACTCGTCCTTGTAATGCCTACATCCCGCATGGATTTAACCCTTGACATCTAAGCAATGCCGTAAACAGAAAATATCAATGACTCAAAGTTCCTAACTCCAAAAGCCACTTAAATGGAGTTAAGTGGCCACTTAACTACAAAGTTCACTTAAGATTGGTGCAGTTCGGTCCACATAATCTATATTTCATTTATCCAACATCCGTTGTCTGAAAAAGGGCCATATTCTCTTCGGTATTTCAGAGAAAAGGGTTTTCAGATAGGTGAATCAGGTTTTTATAAAGATTGCTAATAGCTGACAAAACATTTCAGTCTGACCCTGTCCTGTTGATATAGGCAGCCCTAAGTTAGCTAACAACCATTTTGTAATTGCAGATCTTGACTGTGACAATTTGGAAGTCCTCTGTTAGGAAACCTGGAGTGAAGTTACCAAAACCTGGAGATTTCACATTATCAGTTTTGTACGTCAAAAAAAATGGGAAGTTGCACAGACATCTTCCCTAGGATGCTCCCCTGTGGAAGGCTCTGCCCTAGTAGGTCATATATTGCAGACTCTTCTGCATGTGTCATCAGTCATTTCACTAAGACTAAATATTTTCCGTCCTTTTAGCCCATAGACAGCTAAAACTAAACCTGTATTCAGTGATTATTTGACGTACTAAAATTGATAATGCTCTTCTTAGAAAAATAAGGCGGAAAGATTGTCAGCTGTTCACACCTAACCTCAATGATTTAAAAAAAAAATAAAAATACCTGACTTTTGAGTGAGGAGCTCTTTTGGTACAGCTATTTGTCAAAGATAATAGGCTTCCTGGTCTTGCAGGTAGTGATGTACTTTGGGACAACAGTAGTATTTCCTCTAACATTTTCAAGTAGCTAAGCAATTGTGGTTTCTGACATTTTGAGACCAATGTAAAGCCTCACATAGCATGAACATGTAGTGGTGCAGTGCGTCCTTATCAGAAATGTTAGAAATAGTCTCTCCTTGACCCTATCCTTTGAGTGTGCCTGCCTGGCTTTGTGATTCAGCCTGACAGTCCTGCCTTTTTTTCCAAGGTACGTCAGGTTGAACTTGATCTATAGAACTTGTTTGATATCTCTTAGGAACTTTGAATTCTTTCCTTGCTACACATCTTTATAAGGATATTCAGTAGCTTTAAAAAACGGTCTTTCCTTTTTTTCCCCCCACTGTCTCATAGTTAATTTTTGCAGACTTGCAAGAGATCCTACACAACAGCAACTTCCTTTGCAGTCCCAGTAACTCCTGCTCAGGGAAGCAGATCTCACTGGTGAGGCTCAAGCACCTTATAAGAAAGGAAAAAAAGTATCATAAAGCTCAAGCTGAAAGCTCTGCTGGACAGCTTGTCACAGGAAGGACAGAATATTGCCAGTTTTCAGATATGAGCCTAGACTACAAAGAGTATGCAGTGCAGTGGTTCTTTGTTTTGCTGCGTGGTTCTAGGAGTCCAATGAAAAAACTGGGAAAAGATGGCAAAGCTGAGACAGTGCATGTGCATATTTGAATGTTGCCCATTCATTTCTTAAATTTTATCAAAAATTAACGTCTTTGTATTGTTGTTTCTTATGTAGTGCTATGTGTTTATGTGTGTGCATGCATATGCATGGATATACATACATATTTATATATATATACACACAAGATCAATTTTCAAAAGTGAAAAATAGTTTTGAAGTTCTACATATACAAGTTTCCAAACTTTGAGGATCTTATGGGAAACTTTCAATTTTGGCAAATCCTTGGAAGAAGGTCTTTTTTTTCAAATCCAATTTAAAATTTTGTGAGTACAAATAGAGCTAACACCAGAACCCAAACTAGTCCAAATTTGCCATTCCTAGAATTAGCAACCTACCTACATCAGCACCTAAATAAATGATCTAACACTGAAGTGTACTCATGAAAATTTTCAGAATGAATATATGGTTCTTATACTGTAAATATAGTTTTCTTTATGTTCATGACAGTTTTATGGCTCCCTGTCTTATCTGAAATTGCCTCACCTCAGATCCATTGTGAAGCTGCTTCACTATAATATCATGGCAATTTTCACCAACCATTTCAATTTATCAAGATACTTTTAAATCTCCAGGAAGTTGATTAAAACCCCATCACTCTTTGCTTTCTGGAAGTAGGCTGCACTTGCATCCCAACAACTTCCATGAGCAAAACATCCGTTTCAACAAGCTTTGAGTTAAAATAGACACAATATTACATTCCTCAGTATAACCGTTTCAAGCATCATAAGTTTGGGTCCATAGCTTGTTCTGGTTATAGCAAGACCTGTGGCCTTTAACAGAAAGCATGACTGATAAAGGACTTAATTCTGAGATTATGGTGCAAAATAAACAGTGTGGTACAAGATCTCAGGTTGAGAAACTTAATGGTGGCACTGAAGATTTCAAACAAAGCAAAGGATTTATGTTTGTAAAACACTGGGATGACCTGATTTGCCGACTGTGAAAGCCTTTTCTCGTGTCCTTTCTTCTCCTTACTAATTCACTGAAGTATGTACAGAGGAAGTTGGGCAAAAACCTGAAGTTGTGTGTGTTTGTGCCTGTGTGTGTATATAAAGTACATATATGCACATACATATATGTGTATGTACATACATATACAGTCTGTGGACTTTCAATTATATAGAAATTTCCAAATTGACAAGTAGTCTTATGTATTATATATAGTCTCTAATATATTACATATAATATGCATAGAATATCTTTTATATTTAATGTGAAATCTATGTACAATATACATGTATAATATGTATGCTACATATATATGTTAAAAAGTGCGTGTTTGTCTTCTTTTTTGGTAGAAAATCAATTGTTTATTTCCTTGAAACACCTGACATTTCCAACAGCATCCTATGTAACAACTATTGTCCTTAAAAATACATTGTTTCTACCATAAACATATATTATAGGGGGCAAAATCCTCAGCAAAACCATTGTTGCCATAATTCACAACCAGTTTGTTAGAGGCTTAACTGCTTTCAGCTTTGCCTTGGGCCATTAACTAACAAACCAACCATTAACTGTTAGTAATGACCATTTTTTCCCAGAGATTATTGCTTAATTGAACTCCTGTGCCGTGTTGGTTATTTTTATGCCATCTCACAATGACTATGCATTACTGCATTTTCCTAGTATACCAACCACCTACTGAAATAAACAAGATAAGTGTTGAAGAATTGGATCTTCCACTGTATATACTATTTAAAATACATTACTTTAATGAACAGCTTTGATGTAGCAGACGTGCTTTTTCATTTTTCCTGTTCTCCAGAGCATATGCATCAAGTAACTTAGCTGCAGAATTAATGCATGCTGCTGTTCAGTAATGTATACAATGTCAAAGCACTGTATTACTAAGCTGTGTTATATATTCATTTGGGTAAGACACATTTGATTATTAGCATTCTGTTCTTCAGCAACAAGCCACATGTGCTGTCTGTTGCCATGGCAATAAATTAGGAAGGATAACCTGACTACTTATCAATTTTTATTAGTGCAATCATCCTACCTGCTTAACCCTTCAGTAACAGTAGCATATTTTAAACGCCACTGATAAAATCAATGCAACTCTGGGGGTGTAAATTAAGCTAATAGGGTGGGGAGGAAGCCAAGGGACTGTGGAGATTGGGGAGAGAAATACTGACTTACAACATGATGCTGATGTGATTCATTAATATTACAGGATCAAAAATGTTAATGTTTCTGAGGATCTTAGCACAGTGGGAAGAGATGAAAATAAACGCAAAAACTTAAGACGGATAAAATGAAAAGTGCTTCCCTCCTGCCGTGTTTAAAGCAGTATGTGTAAATGCATATGTTAAACTATAAACCTGAAAAAATGGAATCAAAACATGTACTTGCTAAATTTTAAAGGACATCATATACTACCAAATATATCCTTTAAAGTAGAAGGCAAAGAACTCATAAGAATATCAGCATGTTTTTCTTTAAGATATGAAAATTATATTACTATTGGTCTGTGACATTTAAGACTACTGCTAACACCCTTTCAATTATCACCCATAGAAAAATCAATTATTCTATAGTACTCAGAAATCAGAATAAGCTTCCCATTCATTCCAAGATCTTCCTGGGATCAAAATAAAAGTTACAACAGATTTATTCTGAAGTATCTCATTTTGATCTAAAGGTCTATATGTTCCTGCAGAGCTAAGTATCATTAATCCATGTTTGATTGTAGTAAGGCTGAATATTTAAATCTCAATATTATCATTAAGGTTATCTGGGCAGAGAGGAATCTTATGAAATTCAATAAGGGCAAGTGTAAGGTGCTGCACCTGGGGAGGAATAACCCCCTGCACCAGTACAGGTTGGGGGCTGACCTGCTGGAGAGCAGCTCGGTGGAAAGAGACCTGGGAGTCCTGGTGGACAACAGGACGACCATGAGCCAGCAATGTGCCCTTGTGGCCAAGAAGGCCAATGGCATCCTGGGGTGCGTCAAGAAGAGTGTGGCCAGCAGGTCGAGGGAGGTCATCCTCCCCCTCTACTCTGCCTTGGTGAGGCCACACCTGGAGTACTGTGTCCGGTTCTGGGCTGCCCAGCTCAAGAAGGACAGGGAACTGCTGGAGAGGGTGCAGCATAGGGCTACCAAGATGATTAGGGGACTGGAACACCTCTCTTATGAGGAAAGGCTGAGGGAATTGGGTTTGTTTAGTCTGGAAAAGAGACAGCTGAGGGGGGACCTTATTAATGCTTACAAATACTTAAAGGGTGGGTGTCATGAGGATGGGGCCAGGCTCTTTTCAGCGGTGCCCAGTGACAGGACAAGAGGTAATGGGCACAAACTTGAGTATAGGAAGTTCCATCCCAACATGAGGAGGAACTTCTTTACTTTGAGGGTGGCAGAGCACTGGAACAGGCTGCCCGGAGAAGTGGTGGAGTCTCCATCTCTGGAGACATTCCAAACCCGCCTGGACGCGTTCCTGTGCAACCTGCTCTAAGGTGACCCTGCTCTGGCAGGGGGGTTGGACTAGATGATCTCCAGAGGTCCCTTCCAACCCTACGATTCTATGATTCTATGATTGCTAAGTTTACACATTAAAAAAAAAATAGTCTTGCGAATCTTATTTGTTTTAATGAAGTGTTGGATCTCACTGCTGTTAAAACAGGGTGTTAAAATAGCAGCAAAGGCTGGACAGGGACCTCCTTGGACCTGCTCTCTGTGTGGATACCCTTGCCAGGAGGACACATGCCCTGCTTTGCTTTTGGATTCCAGGATGACCCCACCCATTGTCTCAGTCTTACTATTTTCCCTTCACGGTCCAGAGGATTTGAGTTGTCAAATTCAACTGTACATCTGTGGGCATGGCATTATTAGGGTAGTAAAAGGCTGTCAATACAAAAATTTTCCAAAGACTTAGAAAAGAAAGGAACTATTCAACAAAAATAACTCCTTACTTCAGCTGGGAAGTATTAGCACAACATTTTCCAAAACACCGAAATCCTTCACTTAAAACTCTCATCTTTTTAAGAGCCATGGGGTAATATGACAAGAGTTTGATGGGAGCTAAATCTTGTCTTCTGGAGAAAGAAGACACTCTGGCACAGCAGAGGAAAAGCCCCATCTCCTGGGTTTGAGAGTTTGCTCCAAAGGAGAGGCAGACCTCTTCCCTTGTCCCTTCACCGGCAGCTGCTGCTCTCGCTGGAGAAGATGAGGGGCCACCATGGGCAGGCTGCGCTTTCCCTCCATGAGCTTCCTTCACCTACCTCTGTGAATGAAAAACACCCACCAGGAGTGGCAAAGCTGCTGGTGGGACAGACACAATGTGGAAATGACACTGACAGGAATGGCCTGGGAGGGGGGTTGAAGGGGAACCAGGACAGGGAGCAATGGAGACCTCAGGGGCTTGGAGCAGGAATCACTGCTGGGAGAGGAGCAAGCAGAGGTGGCATTTGAAGCAGCCTGAGCTGTGACAAAATAGGACATCTGGAAGGACTAATACTTTTTTATTACTCATCCCTACGTGAATTGTCAAAGAAAGTTAAAATAAACCACAGTTAAAATCAATGTGCATTTCTAAAGCATCTGAAATTGTTTAATCTGGGAGCAAGTTGAACAATCTGGTGTTTAAGTTTCTTCCTAAAATGAGGCACAGTCTTCCAGGTCATTTAGGTGCTTGAAAATACTGAGTTATATAAACATAAAGTCTCTGCACTTTCAATGATAACAAAACTCTCAAGGCATGTTTGACAAGTAGTCTCAGGGTCAGAATATTTTTCCCCACAATGTTTTAAATGTTAAAAGAAGCCTTTGCCTTGTGAAGTAATTTTTTTTCTAGAAGGAATAGTTGAAATTCACTTTACAATCTACAGCGAGCTTCTAATCAGATATGCCAAATGTTTTTCTCCACAATGCCAAACCACCAGACAGACACCAGGTAAAGGCTAGCTAATAGTTCAGAAGTCTTGA
This sequence comes from Dromas ardeola, assembly GCA_013398915.1. Lineage (NCBI taxonomy): Eukaryota > Metazoa > Chordata > Aves > Charadriiformes > Dromadidae > Dromas > Dromas ardeola. The sequence continues at coordinate 18,471 of VYZM01005137.1, forward strand.
TTTATGAGAGTAGGGTATACATTGGCCACAAGCTCTGTGCATCTGTGTGTGTGTGTGTGCGTGAGCGCGAGCGTGCGTGCATTCAGTAATAACGACAGGATCTGGTAAATCTGGGAGTGTTCTCACTTTGCTTCCTGTTCTTTGCAAGTCTCAGCTTTCTGAAGGAAAAATGCTTTGTTCAAACCTCAGATTGTCACTCAACTTTCCACACCCAAGAAGATATTAAGGTGATGCATTTTGTTCCCACAGTTGGACATGTATTTTAATGGAGCCTGACAATGGTGCCCAACGCCAAAGTTCAAACTGAATTGATGGATTACCTACTGCCTTCCACTCCAGTCATGGTCTGTAAAGGAAACAAGGCATTGCTACAAATGCCTGACCATTGACAGATTTCCAAACAGGGCTGCTGTTTGTGCAGACCTCTCTGGAATTAGTCCTGTGTGCAAACAGACCTTCTCCAGTTGGAAGCTGAACAAATCCCAACATTTTTACCTCCCAAAAAGCTCAACCTTCCCTGTCAGCACCTCACTGGAAAGAGGAGTTGTAAAACTCTGTATTCACCCAGACTGTTTCCAAAAAACTGTAACAGTAGTGTGCATCAAGGAGCTCTTATAAATCTTGAGTTTTGAGCATATTGATAGCAGATACCACTTTAACAACTGGAATTTGTACAATCTACACATTCATAGATACTGATTGGACTAAAATGGGATCGGAATAGCAAAAGTGCGTTCAAGTTACTGAGTGCCGGGATTGCACCAGAGTCCAATATCATGTTCCCATGGGTTTGGCACAGGCTGTGAGAAGGCACACAGGTCTACTTATAGCTCATCACAAGCTGAGATTCACATGCAATGCAAAGACATCACAATAATAGATACCAGGATACCATTAGGGGTTGTAGAAGATTTCTGTCTTTGTGTTCAAGCAGGCAAGAAATGCTTTTGGCATCAGAATCTCAGACAAAGGACACAATAGTGTTATCCTGAATGTGACAGGTAAGGCTCAGGTTTGAAGATAAGTTCTCCAAACCTGAGAGGGGAAAGAACGATTTCTCTAAAAGCCAATTTTCTGTCATCTTAAATTGACATCCGGTGATTTAATTCATAAACCAAAATAACATTATTGCAGATAAAAGTGAAGAACAGAAGCTAATCACATAAAGGTAAGACTGTTAAATAAATAAATATGGGCCATTCAGTGGTTCACCTATGCACAAATGCAGGAAGCAAAGCTTTCTTTTGCTTCTGAGTCCCAGCTATTCTTAGACTGGGCAGTGCTTTATAGGGATTAATGGCTCTCTTTTCCATATGAGGACAAGACCATGCAAAACAGGGAATTTTTCTCCCTGCTTCATTCCTGCAGCTGGGAGAACAATTCCTGTTGAAGGTATTGTCTCAGCACCATAGCAGATTGATCCTGCCTGAACAGTAAAAATCAGGCAATTGTCCATGGATGACATTCTGTTCCAGTCTCCTTTGGGAACTAAGAAGCATTCCTGGGAAGGTAATAAAAGGAAAAATTATCAATATATATCTTCGGAATAGGGGCTGTACAGAGGTGGAAGAGAGAGAGTTTCTACAGAATAGGTATGTTTGCGGAGGAAGACTTCTACAGGATGGGTACATGTACTAGAAATATGCATATATAAATATTCTTCTATAACATTTTTGAAGTAGTTTCAGGTCTGAGTTCATTGAGTACAACTCAGCCATAAGCGGCAGTCCAACATTCCCAGTGTCTGGGTTCTAGTCAAAAAGAAAGCTTAATAAGAAAAAATAAGAACACCAAAAACACATGAGACACTGAGAGTTACCACCAGTGAGCAAAAACCCAAATCCCTGCCCAATTAACACCAGTACAACTAAAGTATCATAGATAGAGCTGTTTGTTTATTTGAACTTTGTTTCCCTTCTCTAACAAAAACACACAGTGTGGTGGGAGAAGTCAGAGATACAGAAATTCTCTGACAGGAGAAAGTTTTCAGTAATGACAGTTCAGATATTTTTAAAAAATAACTAGCACACAGAGCAACATGCATGCTTTCTAGCTGATCTAAAAGTCTTACTTCCCTCACTCTGTGCCTTGCACTTTACCATAGTCACTACACAGCCTTTTACTGTTTTCATAAGTAAAAAGTTTGCTAATGATCAAGCCTGGGGGAAGGGGTACGGCCACAGCATTCTCCAGAGGCACAAAAACTCAAGAGTTTGACAGATGGTTTTATTCATTCTTACTGCTCTGTTCGTACAGTACAATTGTGATTCTTTTTTACTGTTCCTTTTACACTACTGTCAGCTCTCTTCTGGCTCCTTAAATAAATCCTCAGCTAAACCCCAAGTATAAAGACCATACTTTTTTTCCTCTGAACCATAAGTATATTTGTGATGCTTTTACTTTTACAAGACCCGTTACTTTTCTCTCTTTAATTTATACAGTTTCTCCAGAGAAATCATCAGGTGCACAGGCAAGCAGCCAGATGTGGAAGTTGTGATTTTGTATAAGTATCAGATACACTGTGATTGATTACTCAGGCTAACAAATAGCAAGAGTTCAGAAGAACTCAGGAGAGACATACCTACATGATGTGAGAGCAGAATACTTAGTCAAATATTTAAGACATACAGTTTTGTTTAATTCTAACACAGTTTACAAAGTGGACCCTCGGGCTCCAAGACAAAGGAAACTAGGTTTCTTATGGATATCAGAGTCTAAGAAGATATGACCTATTCTTGAAACATTTCCAAGGTTGAATATTCATAAAGTATTTCTCCTGAGCATGGAGCCTCTGGTGTCTCATAAAGTCTGAATTCACAGTGCAGTTTTTCCCAGAGTTGGAAGGGAATTGATATCCACATTTTACCCTCCTACCTGCTTTCACAAAATCCTACAGGAACTTAATAATCGGTGTAAACTTTACCCTTCAGTCAAATTTGGTTGGAATCAGGAAACTAATCAAAAGTTGTTCTGTAGGTGTGGGGGACAAATGGACAGACAGCTTTGATATGTGTATTGCAGTTACATGTAGCCACACACACAGCATAACCATGTAAGCCTTGTTTTCCTATGAAACCAGAGTATAAAATAAATGGATATTTGGCCAACTGGGCTTAATAGTTTCTGTACCTGTCAACAAGTGTTTTTCCCTAAGATTGCACAGATTAGAAATACAAACTTTGCAGTGTGTAAAGTTAATAAATCTAGACTGGAAGGGTGAAAGACAATCCAGCAAGGGAATAAATTCCAAGGTTCAAGATTCCTTTGCTGACACAAGGGCACAAGTAACGTCTCATTTTTACTGAGGAAACTTCAGTCTAGTTTCCTCAGCTGTGCAAAGCTGTGGGAGTGTCAAGCTGACCAAGGTGTTACATATCAAAACAGTACCTAACTGCTGAAGGTTTTATAATGTAAAAACAAAACCTGGAGATGCTTTCTGAAACAAGAGCACTGGAACAGGCTGCCCGGAGAAGTGGTGGAGTCTCCATCTCTGGAGACATTCCAAACCCGCCTGGACGTGTTCCTGTGCAACCTGCTCTAAGGTGACCCTGCTCTGGAAGGGGGGTTGGACTAGATGATCTCCAGAGGTCCCTTCCAACCCTATGATTCTATGATTCTATGATTCTATGAATTAACCCTGCATTCTCATTTTCAACCACAGCAGCATGAACACCACGTTTACCATGTTCAGTATCCAAGGGACCTAGGAAATCACTGAATGCTTTGCGAGAGGCACAAAGATGCCAGCTGGAGTAGCATGCTCCTATCTCAGAAGAAAAAGGAAGCAAGACTAACTCTATCAGGAGAAAGATTAAACAAATAAGGAAAAAAAGTTTGATGTCTTTAGCTTAATGAAGCAAATACTGAGCAGGGCCATGGCTACAAAACACTGTATCGAGATGGACAGCTATTTAAGCTAAAGGACAATATGAACACAAGGACATTCATCCATGAATAAAATTAAGCTTGTTGTTTTCCAGCTGTAAGAACACTGAGATTCTCAATGGCCTCTCTATATGGCCAGTGGTTTTAAAAAGGTCAGCTTTTACTTGGCAATTGACCTGTTTATGAGATTTTATCACATCCTTGCCTGGAAAGAGACAGAATGTGAAGATGCAGGTGGCGTTCACCAGTCTTACCTTCCTGTGAAATCTTCTGGCCTCTTGAATTACTGGTATATAAATATATAATATATATTATATATATTTTATTATATATATAAATATTATATATCTATAAATATATAATAAATATAAAGCCAAAGACATAACTGAAAGACCAAGAGACATGTTCAGAAAGAGAAATTGTCTGGTTCTTGCAGTACTGTGTGAACAAAATATTATTTTCTATTTTAAACTCCAAAGAGGAAGAAAAAAGTGCCCTCCTCACTCTGCCTGTAACGCTGTGTTGCAAACAATTAACGCCTCCCCACAAGAGATGCAATTATGACTCCATCCAACTCTTCAGACCACTTCTCCATTCCACCATTATAATTTCCCTTTCACCTGGTTTGATCTTTTAGAAAACATCTGCAGCTGTGGTTGTTTTTAATTATTATTCCAAAGAATGCTGTTAACTACCAAAACTTCTGTCTGTATGCTCACTTTTGTCATTTTACCAAGCAAGTTTGCTCCAGTTACTGTCCTAAAAGCCTCAATAAATGCATAATACATTCATTGTGAAAATTAAAATCCAACTGCTTGCAAAAGTGTTATGGTTTAGTGTTTGAGAGTCTGATCTTTGCAGAGCAGTACAATGAACTTTGTGAAGTCAAGAAGTCTATTTCCCAGCTCAAAGGCAAAATCAATTCTACTCCAGTTTTGCTACAACTGATGAGCTGATGAACTGATGTATCCTCAGTTCCCAAATTTTGATCCTATCCAACTACTGAGTTAGCAATCATCAAGTTGACATTAGTGTCTAAGAGTTAAACAAATATTTAAACAAATGATTTCATTTGTAAGCATTAAAGCTCTTCTGATGATTGCTAAATCAATATTAAACAAGCTGGAAACATTTAAGGTCTACCCACCAGAGCTGCAAGTTAAAGTATTCTGTTATAGTACACCAGTAGCCATAGATTTAAATTTATCCATTGTAATTAATAATTTTAAGACATAGCACATGATTTAGCTCAAGTATACATTTTTTTTATCCTTCCAGACTCCTCAATAGTGCAGAGATACACAGTTGTCTATTATTAAATAAAAGGTTAAACTCTTGGCCTTTTAGCTGTGTGTATCCATGGTTGTTTGAAAAAGTGTGAACTAAATAGCCTGCTGAAATATTGCATTTCAAAAGACCAGGAAATGGGCAGAAGTGGTAAGAGTCCTTATTATACATGAACTAGATGAGCACTCCAGCTGCATTCTGCTTTCAATTACTTTTGAATCATCCCTAATCTCTGGAACTAAAATGTGATTTAGGGAGGAAAACACAGTTTGAATTCTGCATTTAGGTAAGAGAGAGAAAAGTCAACAGATGGAAAAACAATGTCAAAAAGGCATTTTTAGACTAAGTATTACTGTTAGACTGAAGCGGGAGTGTTCTTCATGTCACAGGCTAAGATTATAAGATGTCTGCCTGAGCTTTTTCTTAATAACAATGTTGTGAACCCAGACTTTCTTAAAAATAGAAGTTTGTTCTTTTTTCAAGAAAACAATGAACTGTTTTGGAACAGATGTACAGAACTCAGTGAAATGACTCATCAGCTGTGCTCAGTTACAGTGGCTTTATCTGTGAATGCGTACAGACAAAAAGCCACTCAAGAGAGTTCGTAAAAGAACAGCCGATCTACTGAGAGCTAATCACACTGGGCTATTCTTGGAGGAACACAGTGTTTGTACGTAATGCCAACAGTTACCAATTATTGCCTCTGCTTGGAAAAATGAATAGATCTGTGCAGTTATTTAATGGTTCTCTCTGCAAAGACTCTATTTAAACTCTCAGAACCTGTAATTGTCTAACACTGACCTGATCCAGCAACTGAACACTCCGCAGTGTGAAGGCATATCTGCTTAACTTAAGCTTGTTTTCTCCACAGGAGACATCCAGTGTTGGCATACTAAGGTGCACATTATAATATGTCTTTTGCATAGGGTTGCGTTAAATTCAGGAAAAATGGATTAAAATCTGCATTTTAGTGCCAACTATTTACATTATATCCGCCTTATGAGGAAAAGATAGATACCCCATCAGATTTCTACTTATGTTAATAAATGACACCAACCTCAAACATAAGGAATGGAGCGGTGAATCATAGCCTTGTAACTAAAATAAGCATTACAGTCTCATTCCCTCTGACGTACAAATTAAGTGCAATTTAGTGTAGAAAGTTTTGTTTCACAAGTGAGTACGGGCAACATGACAAAGAAAGAAGAAAATCTTTACTAGCAAATCCGTAACTTCCTTTTCAAATCCGACAATTCCATTGCTAGCTAAAAGATCTCCTTTGTGGCAATTATTGAAGAGTTGGTGCATCACCTTTAAACTCCTTCAAAGTCAACTGCAGCACCTGTACATTATGTGCCTTTTTTTAACAGATGTAAAACAAATGATATGGTTTTGAAAGAGGACATATGGTAAAAGACAGGCAAAGAAATTTGTATGATTTATTCATATAATTTTGAAGTAGCATATTTAAAATCTCATCCCATTAACGTCCATTGCCCACCTAATTGCTATAAGTAATTGACAGCTCTCATTAGGAAGAGACAAAACTAAAGGGAATTAAGGTCTTGATCTTGCAATTGGATTTCCATGAGCTGATGCCTTCATTGTGTGGAGCCTCTTTGGCATATGTGGGCTCGGTCTGGAGGCAGGAGTCCATCTGTGCGAATGTGATTGCAAGATCAGGGCCTAAGTGATATCATGGGAATTAAGCAGATTCTGTTATTTGGAACAGACCTGCTCCAAAGTTACATAGCAAGTTAAAAGTTATCAATTGTCACAGAATAGAGTAAATATATGACAGTTTGTTACCTGAATTTGGAAAATACTGAAAATGACCCACTCTCTGTTAATCCAAATCTGAAAGCAGAGAAGATAATTTTTAAAACTTGTTCTGCCATTAGTGGACATTTTTAATTTATTTCTATTTAATAAATATATTTAATACTTTTTAATTATTATTGTTATTGAGACATATTAAATGCTGTGTGGGGAGACAAATACCGAAATCCTGTTAACAATAATAAGATTTACTGATGGAACTCCCCACACATATCTTTTCAAATTTACCCCTCAAGCTTTAATCAAGCATTTGGGGAATATTTTTTTTTTTTATTCATAGACAGTTTTAAGATCAAATGTACTGTATCATACTTATACAAAATAAGTTCACTCTTAATTTGTCCATGTCCAGTTGGGTGGATGGTGTGGGCCAAATTTACCCATGGACTAAGCAGCTGTAAATCCCAGTGCTGTGACTAACTGCTGACTAGGCAATAGTGCATGGTACACATGGCAATAAATTGATAGGGAAATAAATGAAAGGGGTATGCCAGAGAGAATATATAAGAAAGTAGTACCAAGAATGTACGCAAAGAGAACCTATAAAATGATCAAAGATAAAAGTATTTTTCATCTGATTCCTGGCAGAGTAACTGACCCCACACACACCTGCAAGCACTCCTGCCTTGACATGGTCCCTTTTAGGATCACCTCCTCCTTGTACTTTCTCGCTTGTTTTCATAGTATGAACAACCTATACACCAAATAGATGCAAAATCCATTTTGCTGCACATTTTTTTGATACCTAACTTACTTACTGATGGAGATATCAGTGTATTTAACCACAGATACTAACATCTGGAATAACAGACTGTTGCTAGTCGGATCCAGAAGGCAGCTTAACCCATGAAGTTCGAGTTTCTGTACCTTCTGTCCTTACCATAAAAATACCAGGTAAGGACAGCCTTCCCTGTTTCTTGCCTCCCCAGCTGCAATTCTTGCTGCCTTCCACAAGGCTTTTACTTGTCCTTCATGTACTTCACACATAATGCAAACTTCCTGTTTTGCTTACAGCTTCTTCTCATGAGCCCTACCTGTTTGACAGACCGCTGGAGATATGCAAGTATTGGTTGGCAGTTGACAATCATCATGATGCACATAACAACTGGGCAAGTGGTTCCTTTCCCCTGAAACAGTTAGGTGTTATGTTCAGCTTGCCTTTTCATCAGGCCTGGATCTTCTACCCAGCCCTTGTAGCACAGGCAGATGACACAAGCTAACTGTCATTGTTTCCTTTCCAAAAAGATCAAAATGTTCCCTGAAACACGGCAGAATTGGGGGGGAATATGGTCTTGTAAAGTGCTTTCAAAAAAACCCGATAAAGGTCATATTTTACTGCTGTGTAAGTTTCCTAGTCTTCTGTTTGAGCAGGAGAAAGGAACTCCCAGAAAATAAATAGTGTGTGGAATTTCTATTGTCTATTCTGTGAAGTCACTTTGGAGTGGGAGGCTGGCTGAAAAACAAAAAAGGAAAAAACACTTTTCCAACACTATATGTGTAGGGCATGAACAACAATAGTCTGAATCATAAATATCTTCTTTGCAGCTGGGAGTGGGGAAGAGAAGTTATTGGCTGAGAAGAATGGAGTTTATTATATTGCAAGAAATATGCAAGAAAATCAGATTCTGAAGCAAGATCAGGATGCTCACTGCAAGAACTTTATGAATAACTGCTTTAGGGTTTGCTGGTAGAACTGAAAAATGAAATGCTCAAGTAAAAAATAAAACATCTTGGTTTTCCTCATGAAAAGGGATGTTTCATTCTTGGTGAAATTGATGAACATTTCATATTAATTTTATATAAATCAAGTACTAAAACTCAATCATAGCATTTAGCTTAAATGATGTTATGTCTAGATAGTCCTCTCTTTTAATCCTGTCCGAGTATTAATTATGTTGTGGATAGCAATTGAGATAACTGTTATCTAAACTGACGTACATTTAAAAAAGACCCGTAGGCAGATAGTAGTGCTATTGAATGTATACTAATGAAAATAAAAATATATATTACTAAAGGAGTTAGCTTCTTGGAGAAAAGATAGGAAAAAAATTCTAAATGCCAAAGAGGAAAAAAAAATCATAAGCAATGCTTTTCAAATCTTGGCTAGTAATTACCACTTATTCCAAGACAAATTGCTAGCAGGTTAAAGAAAAGAGGTCTTGATCCTTTACTGAATGGCATTGCTACTGTGAATTTGACTGAGAGGGTTGCCATTATTTCTTCTAAATCAGAAGCCAGAAGTGCAAAACAGGACTTCTGACCTACCTGGCCCCATTTTACTATTCAATTCAGCAGGTCAAAGATAGCAGTCAGAACTGTAACAAAAAATATTTCGGTCTGGAATCAGGTGTTTTCTTTTCTCTTATTTCCTTACTTATTCTTTCAAATTCTTGATAATAGAGGGAGTCCAGCAAACATGTTTGGAATATGACAGAAATCCAGAGCAACATGAAAAGCCATAATTGACAGAAGGTGAGTGTTCTTGGCTGAACCTCCTCAACTTTCCCAAAGAGGATGAAGATGCAGCAAAGTAAACAGCTGGGACGTCTCCTTCAATAAAGCCTTTTTTTATCCTGCACCTCAAAGTAACTGCCTCATGTCCTCCAGTACTTATACTGTGCTTCCCCCCTTTTTCAGTGGAAGCACCTGGGCCAGCCTGGGACCAGTGGGGCTGCTGAGGAACAAGTAGGGAGCTGCCAGGCAGCACATGGGGGCACGAGGAAAAAGCCTACTCCAGTATGATGAAGAGGAGCAGCACAGGGTGCAGGGATGCAATATATAGCCAGATTAATTTTGTGCACCCATCTATTCCTTTTGACACCTCCCTCAGCTGGGAAGTTTGTATCACACCACTTTCAGCACAGCCAAGGAAATAGCATCACTGGGACGTGGGGAAAGGGAGGAAGAGTTATTTGGGAATTCTTAAATTTTGTTAAGAATATATACAAATAAATAAAACTTGCTTTTTTTAACACACTGATTTTGGAATGCACTCTCTGAGTAAATATGTCTTTTAGTGTATACAAACAAAAGCATAAAGTTGAATGTATTGCATCTGTTCCGTTATATACAGACATATAAGGATCAGGCTAGGAAAGCTAAAGCCCTGATAGAATTAAATCTAGCCAGAGGCATCAAGGGCAACGAGAAAAGCTTCTACAGGTACGTCAGTGACAAAAGGAAGACTAGGGAAAATGTGGGCCCTCTCTGTAAGGAAATAGGAGAGCTGGTTACCCGGGATATGGAGAAGGCTGAGGTACTGAATGACTTTTTTGCCTCTGTCTTCACCAGCAAGTGCTCTAGCTACACCGCCCAAGGAGCAGAAGCCAAAGGTAGGGACTGGGAGAATGAGGAACCACCCACTGTAGGAGGTAAGGTTCAAGACCATCTAAGGAACCTGAAGGTGCACAAATCCATTTGACCTGATGAGATGCATCCGTAGGTCCTGAGAGAACTGGCGGATGAAGTCGTTAAGCCACTATCCATCATATTCAAGAACTCATGGCAGTCCGGTGAAGTTCCTGCCAACTAGAAAATGGGAAATATAATCCCCACTTTTAAAGAGGGAAAAAAGGAAGACCCAGAGAACTACAGACTGGTCAGTCTCACCTCTGTGCCCAGCAAGGTCATGGAGCAGATCCTCCTGGAAACTGTGGTAAGGAACACGGAAAAGAAGGAGGTAATTGGTGACAGCCAACATGGCTTCACTAAAGGTAAATCGTGTCTGACAAATTTGGTGGCCTTTTATGACAGGGTTACAGCATTGGTGAATAAGGCAAGAGCAACTGACATCATCTACCTTGACTTCTGCGAAGCATTGACATTGTCCTGCATGACATGCTTGTATCTAAATTGGTGAAATATGGATTTGACAATGAACAACTTGATGGATAAGGAACCAGATGGATGGCTGCACTCAAAGAGTTGCAGTCAATGGCTTGATATGCAAGCGGCAACCAGTGACGAGTGGCATTCCTCAGGGGTTGGTATTGGGACCAGCGTTGTTTAGTATCTTTGTCAGCAACATGAACAGTGGGATTGAGTGCACTCTCAGCAAGTTTGCCAATGACACCAAAAGCTGTGTAGTGCGGCCGACACGCTGGAGGGAAGGGATGACATCCAGAGGGACCTGGACAGGCTTGAGAGGTGGGTCCATGCAAGCCTCATGAACTTCAACCAGGCCAAGTGCAAGGTCCAGCACCTGGGTCACAGCAATCCCAAGCACAAATACAGGTTGGGCGGAGAATGGATTGAGAGTAGACCTGAGGAGAAGGACTTGGGAGGGCTGGTGGATGAGAAGCTCAACATGACCTGGCAATGTGCACTCACAGCCCAGAAAGCCAACCGCGTCTTGGGCTGCATCAAAAGAAGCATGTCCAGCAGGTCGAGGGAGGTAATTCTGCCCCTCGACTCCACTCTCGTGAGATTCCACCTGGAGTACTGTGCCCAGCTTTGTAGTCCCCAACATAAGGACATGGAGCTGTTGGAACGGGTCCAGAGGAGGGCCACAAAGATGATCAGAGGGCTGGAGTGCCTGTCCTGCAAAGACAGGCTGAGAGAGTTGGTGTTGTTCAGCCTGGAGAAGAGAAGGCTCCAGGGAGACCTTATAGCGGCCTTCCAGTACCTAAAGGGGGCCTATAGGAGAGGTGAGGAGGGACCCTTTATGAGGGAGAGTAGCAATATGAGGGGTAGCAAAATGAAGGGTAATGGTTTTAAACTGAAAGAGGGGAAATTTAGATTAGGTATTAGGAAGAAATTCTTTACTGTGAGGGTGGCGAGGCACTGGAACAGGTTGCCCAGAGAAGTTGTGGATGCCCCATCCCTGGAGGTGTTCAAGGCCAGGCTGGATGGGGCTTTGAGCAACCTGGTCTAGTGGGAGGTGTCCCTGCCCATGGCAGGGGGGTTGAAACAAGATGATCTTTAAGGTCCCTTCCAACCCAAACCATTCTATGATTCTAGGATATGTTTACCTGTCTATAGTATGCTCTTTTCCACTCTGTCTATGCATAGCATAGACTAATACATATTTTAAATAAATTATCACTGGGCAGGTCTGACATTCACTATAAGCTGCCAATACAAGCAAGGAAGTAACAGGCTCCAATCCAGGTCTTAACCCTGTCGTAATGTCCACGTTTTGTTTTCCAGTGGGCAATATCACTATTTTAATTCGCTTCAGTGAATAGGATACCCTAGAATGTTATTGCAGGAATGCTAAGTCCCAGGCAGAAGATGAGGAACGTGGCCTACCATGGCTTTATAATTACAAAGGGGTTACAACAACATAAATTGAGAATCATCATGCTGTGACTATATGTATACATATTCCTATGAGTCTAGAATGGGTTCAATCTGTAGGCATAAGCACATCTGTTAAATGACACAGCAATCCTGTTCTCTGCGAAAATACAAAATGAGGGAAAAAACACAGACAAATATGTATAAGGAAACTTACTGGTTAACTGTATTCTCTCTAGTGCCTACATAAATCCATCTACATTTTCTAATGAATATGGCATGATATTTACCTTTTACACAGGAATGAGGCAAGACATAACTTTAATAGTGTTTGCAAAGTACTGTATAGGTGCAAATGATTGATAAAACCAGTGAGTGGCAAAGAGCCAAAGAATATTTAGACTGAGAAGTGTTTAATTCAGGGGCATTTAGGGAAAATGTTTCTCTTCCAGGTTTTTCATAATTCACAAATCAGGAATTGGTGAGCAAAAGTAGCTTTTTATATATTCTTAGACATTGAGAAAATGGAAGAATTTAGCAGCAAACAGTTGATCCGTTTTCCTACATGTGAGTTATGAAAAGAAGAGAGATACATGATCAGTAACTATGAGACAGCAAATTCACTGGATTTTTCCTTCTTGCTATTAATTGATGATCTCTTTTCTTTGACTAGGTTTGTGGGATTGTATTATGTAATGGCATTTAATATTATTACAACAGTTCTATCACTTCTAGAAAGTCTCAAAACAAGAAATTTCTGATTAATAAAAGATCCAGCATGAGATAAGTCAAGAAGGCTTTTCTTAAAAGACGATAACAGAAAAAGTGGTACCGCCATAAATAAATATAACTCTATTTGATCCAACAACATCCTTAGAATTCAAGGGTTTTAAAAATTTTTTAACATACTTTATAGTCACAGCAGCAGATTCTCTCAAAGGATTTGTTTTCACAGAGCTCTAACAGTGTAAAATTTATCATCCACATAAAATCCCGCTGGCTTTCAGGAAGTTGCAGTTTCAGTGTGGAAGATACTTTTTTGCCTTTTGTATTTCACACCATTTTGTTTACATACAGCTTTCACTCCAAGGATCACTAAATAGGGATTCTTTTCAAAGCATGATTCAGACTTAATCCGCTGACTGATTCGGACTTAATCCGCTGACTTTGTCTTGGTGGTATAGCTTGCCATCTACTTCGATACTGTGCTGAAAAAGTACTTATAGAATAGAATCACCTGAGCAGTTTTCCACAAAATCCCAAGGAAGTTTTCCACAAGGCAAACTTGCAAGCTGGGGCAGGCAAGGAGTGGAGAAGAGGGGCTAATTTATTCTTGACAGGATAGAAAATATGTGTTAAGATGTCCACATTTCCATCTATCATGGTGAAAACACACTCTTTGCTGCCTGCTATTGTACATATTCTTTGCTGCCACCATTGAAAGAATAATTTTTGCCAGTAGTTGAACCAAGACTGGTCTGCAGGTCTTCCACAGTAAGGATTTTAGTGGGAGGCAAAGACGCCATGAGAAGAGCACTCACCTAGGATGCAGAAGAATCAAAGATTAAGTCACTTCCCCATCAGCTCCATAGAAAAATTGAAGCAGGATATTTCTCTCCCCAGGTAAGTGCTTTGACTTCTACTGGAGTGTGATGACATCTCTCCTCCCAGGAGAACCTAATGACTAGTCAGTTCTTAAATGAGATGGGACAGTACCAACCTAACATTTTAGGAGACTGACTTTACAAGCTGGTCCTCACAGTACAGGGATGTAGGAAATCCAGTTTCACTTTCTCATTCTGCCGGCTTTAAAAGGTCTGGGATTTGTCCAATGTGGGACAAAACCAAACCCAGAAATCTTTATATGATTTGGCAAAGATGAATTCTTGTTTTCTGGCCAGCCTTAAATACCACACACAGTAGTATCTGACATCATATTTAATCTATCTATCATCTCCCCCATTAGGAAAGGTCTCTTGTGTCTTATACACAATTCGGTTGTGATAGCTTAATAGCTAATCACTTGCTTATGACAACCACCATGAAAGAACCCTTAAAGGCCAGGAAAATGAAAAGCTTTTTTGTTCTTGATCTGAGATTCAGATTTTATCTAAAAGGTGAAAATCACAAGAATTTTTTTATAATAATAATAATAATAATAATAAATAATATGCCAGCATTACTAACTACTATCAGCAACCCCCATTACTAACTTGGAGATGATAAGAAGAAAGGAAGCAACCATAAATCTTAATGTTTTAGGGAACAGATTAATTCAACATAAAGTAAGAGAAGAGTAGCACCTTCAAATGAAGAGTCATTACAAGAGGAAACACTATTAAGATTATATTTAAAGATTAGAGGAGTCTGGAGACTACAGGGGTTAGGTTGCATCTTTGCGAGGATTATTGTATTCAGGCTGTATATGTACAAGGAGCCTGCAAAGATAACAAAAGGAAAGAAGTTTGTACAAAGCTCCACGTGTATGGATCCTTAGTCGCAATGGCCGCTGATCAAATATCTGTGGGATGTTAATCGAACTTTTCCATGGCTTTCAAGCTCACAGTTTATTAGAGGCAATGCTCCTGTTCAAACAGAAATTTTGGCATAGGTTAAGCCTATTAGTAATGATTGTCAATCATACCGCCGACTTGTTTCAGTTAAGCACATTCCAAGGACTTTAAATACACTTAAGACTCATGTTAACCCAAGGGCTATTTTAATCTAGCGTCTAAATAGGACCTTTAGTGTTATAGATATAGGTGCCAGCAATGTGCCCTTTTGTTGTGGGCTTAGGAAAGGGCCAGAGCACAGTAGCCTACAGCCGTCAAGGCCTTTCTGAAGTGTGCAGTGGGCGCACGCCACCGCACACAAATTGGTGGTTACCTTCACCGGACAACAGAAACCATTTTAGAAGTAGTCAGGGTTGTTTTTTTCCTCTCTCTCCCAAATTCTGAGCTTGCTTGGAATGTCTCTCTGTGCAAAGTGAGTCTTATTCATCAAAGTACACAGTGAGCAGAACAGCTCAGAAGCGATTGCACAACATAGTCTCTATTTCCAAAGTGGGCACAGGCACTCCTTATATAAATCACAGTTGCAGCAGTGACAGGAAAAATATACAGAATCATAAACTGTATTGTTGAAGGTTTTAGTAAATCATCAGAGCCTTGAAGTTGCTTGGGGATTTTAGCTCAGTGCTGTTTATGGCTTCTGACTCTCCTGTAATCACATAAAGAGCACAGGGCAAATTTGGTAACTGAATGCTTGTAGGCAGGTTCTACTTGGACTAATTACACGCATATTCGTGCTTTCGAGGGAAGGTTTTGTCTCCAAAGGAGCTGCCAAAATCAACCTGATTCTCCAGCTGGATCACTGGAAATCCAAGGGTCTCCTTGAGTGACTTCAGCAACAGAAATGGTAATTGTGGGAAAGCAATTAAAAATTCAGTTCTAACATGATTTTTTAGAGCAAAAATCTCTAACTAGACTTCCAACTACACGGTACTCAGACACAAATAGAGAAGAATAATTCGTGAACAACAGCTCCAGTCTTACTCTACCAGACTCAGATAGACCAGCTAATAATATGGGGAATAAGATGGTGTTTTCCCTATTTTTGCGCACACACACACACACACCCACACACACCCCCACCCCAAACCTAAACAAACCAAAAAAAAACCAACAAACCCACATATCAACAAAATACAGCAACATTCAGGATAGCACTTGCAGAATATGCAGTAAGAACAACACACGTTTCAAGAATTATAAAGTTAAATAACCTGATGATTGGTGAAGAGTTTACTTTTTGAGACCCTTGTTTCATTTATGGTTGTATTCAATGATCTTAAAGGTCCCTTCCAACCTAGAGAATTCTATGATTCTATGATGTATGTATCAGACATAACAATAAAAATAAGATTGCTGCCTACTCCTAGCCCTGTCTCACACAGCTTAAGCAGTAGAAGTCAGTTTTTGTTGCTTTGGAAGTATAAGGGTTCTGGATGAGATTTGGGTATTGTTGGCACCTTGCATATGGTCAGCTTGGACTTATGGGACACTTCCTACAACTTTGTAAGGTGTAATGAAGCAGACCACTCTCCATTTTCTCACAAGAGACACTGTATCTCCAAAACATATGCTGCCTTATGCTATCACTCACTAGCTAGCAGTCTGTGTGCACCCAGTGTGGCAGCTTGACATGCTAGAAAGCTTCGTGCAAATAACTAAATTCTTCAAATTTCATTAATGTTCAAATAATAGAAATATACAATAATACAAAATTATCCAGTCTACTACACTGGTTCACCAATGGGTCGGAGTTTTTGTATGAACTATATTAGACATCAAGACAGAATTGTTTTCCATGTAATCCTCAGGGACTCCTTCAAGAAAGTGGAAACAATGAATCTGAAGATTCATTTCAGTGCCAGCTAGCAGGAATCTTAAAGATTATTCTATACACATATTGCATCGCACAGCTGATTTCAAAACTAAAAATGTGCCCGTGAGTAATGCCTTCCAAAGCAGTTTTCTTTATAAAATGTAGAAATGCATTCCAAATGGATTGATAAATAGAACAGAAAATATGTGCTCTGTATATTGAAAAGGGGAAAACCTATCTACTAAAAACAAGACTAATAAGTTTTGATTAGGCTATTTGATAAGTTCATCTTCAGCATTCAGTAACTGTGTAACTGCTTTAGGACATCAAACAGAATGGAAGCGCACTGCTGTTGTTTAATCATGAGAGTACTGTCTGGTCACAGCCTTAAGAAAAAGTCCTCAAGAATTTATCTAGGTTACTAACAAACAGAACTTTACTCCCAAATACTGTTAGAATTTAATAGAAAATAATTCCTAATGTTGGAAAAAAAAAAAACTTTCCTGCAAAAATATGCAAAAGACTTATAATTCTCAAAGCATGGTTATCCAAAAAGACTACAGAATGATTCCTACTTTGCTACTGAATAGTGAAGTTTTTTCCCCTGGACAAATACTTTTTACTTTCACAGTTTCTTTCACAGGTGCTGGCTATGGACATGGTCTCTACAGATCTCTAATCACAGGTCACAGTGTTTGCAGAAAACATCCAGCTATGCAACTCATTCATTGCATAAAACACAGAACAAAACAAAACCATGGAAAAAGAAAAGTCTTCACAAGCTGTATTAGTTGCAACAGATTCTTTGAATCCATATGGTATTTGTGACCTACAGATCTGGGACAAACTCATTAACTAAGCCTCTCTCTCTCTCTGTCTCCCCCTATCCCACTTCCCCACTCTCCAGCCCAGTCTCTTCTAAATCTCTCTTAGACAATTCCCTGGAGAGTCCCATCATGTACCTGAGGTTTATGTTGTACAGTAGCCTCTTCTTTCCGGGGTGCACCTGCCTACCTGAATGGACTCAGGGCCATTACTTTTTGGCCCTCCTGCAGCCACAGATGGACCTTCTGGATTCCATCCACAGAGTCAAAGCCAAAACAAGAATGACACACATTTCATTTTCTGTCTTTTTACATGTAAAATGGTATATTTCTTTCTTGATGGAGAATTAGGACTCAATTCCAAGACTGAATGTATTTGTGAAGTCAGCTAGGTCTAGACTGAATTCAAGGTTTAATGATAATTTTGAATTATAGATGCATTTCTATGCTGTGTTGCTCTTGTCAGTTTTACAACTATAAGGTTACCTCAAAGAAGAGAAATGTTGCTTAGCACGCACAGCATAATATATTTTCTACAAGAAAAACATATAATCATTTGTTTTTTCTTCTTTTGTCACACAAACTTACAGTTGCCTTGTATTTCTGGCTGATATCTTGGAATAAAGTTAGATAATGAAGATTTTCTTAAGTGTGTCATCAGTCTCAGTGCCACTGGTACTGCTGTGCAGGGCTGTTTGAAAGAGTTTTACGAGGTGAGAGGGGAAATAAAGCCTTTGCAGAAAGTCTGTCCTTCTCCTATAGGATCTTACCTATTCCGATGAGCTGGATAAGCTGAATGACTCCTATAAATAGATAGCTTGCCAAAAACTGTGCTTCTATTATTAGCTATTAGATAGATGACAACTAATCAGCATTCACTTTTCTAATTGCACTGCATCTGGGTTCTTCTGAGCCCTCTGTAATTGTGTCTTTTAGGAAAGGAAAAATGGGAAAGGAAAGCTCTGCCAGTCTTATTTGCACATCTTTGCCAAAATTATGATTTAATAGCAATAAAATTTTCAACAGCGATGCAATTTTTCCCTGTTTTTATCCCAAAGCCATATCAAGTGAACCTGAATCAATGATAAATGTCTACATTAAAGCCATCATTGCTAATAGTATTCTATATCATTCGTCTTTTGTTCAGTGTGACCAAATTACAATCAGCACATGACTGTAGCTACTTGTGATTAATGACGGTTTTACTTAGTAACTGACAGTGAAGCTTCTGGGAGGAAAATGGTAATATATTTCAAAATTTCAAGCTATAAATTTTGGAAAAAAATAGCTCTATTTTCAAAGCCTTAGTTAACATGTCTGCTGCTGCTTTTACCACTGTCAGACTGAAGGGTTTAAAGTTGCTCAAATTTTGAAGGGATTATTCCACTCTTCTCAGGGTGGAAGTTTTGGTTTAGGAGTTCTTAAATCCTTTAGAGGCTATACACAATATTTCAGAAGAACTAGAGAGTATGCACAGAAGACTGTTGCAATTGCTCAGGAAAAAAAAATTAATGACCTGGAATAAAGTCTCTCTGAGAGCACGGTAAATTAAAAAATTATAGATAACCTTTATGAATGAATTAGAGAGTAGACTTTGTGAAACACTGGAGGAAAGCTGTAAAAGCTTTCACTTGGCAGAGGATGATCTTGATAAGGTCAGAAGTGGCTAAAAGCCATTTTTACCATCTGACGGCTGGTCAGCAGCCTTAGGCTGGTATTTCTTAGTTCCCATCAAAACAAGCACTCCTGCTGACAATCTCAAGAGTCTGAACAAGCAGAGAAACTTCCCAGGCCTCTTCCTCACCATTATCCCGATACAGAACGGTTGGGCAATATATGAAAGACCTGTATTGCCATTGCCAAAATTCTTATCACAGAATCACAGAATAGTAAGGGTTGGAAGGGACCTCTGGAGATATCTAGTCCAGCCCTCCTGACAGAGCAGGGTTACCTAAGCAGGTTGCACAGGAACGCGTCCAGGCGGGTTTTGAATGTCTCCAGAGATGGAGACTCCACCACCTCTCCGGGCAGCCTGTTCCAGTGCTCTGCCACCCTCAAAGTAAAGAAGTTCCTCCTCATGTTGAGATGGAACTTCCTACGCTCAAGTTTGTGCCCATTACCTCTTGTCCTGTCACTGGGCACCACTGAAAAGAGCCTGGCCCCATCCTCCTGACACCCACCCTTTAAGTATTTAAAAGCATTGACAAGATCCCCTCTCACTCTTCTTTTTTTCCAGACTGAAGAGACCCAAATCCTCAGCCTTTCTTCATAAGAAAGGCATTCCAGTCCCCTAATCATCTTGGTAGCCCTTTGCTGCACCCTCTCCAGCAGTTCCCTGTCCTTCTTGAACCGGGGAGCCCAGAAGAAGACTGAGAAATCTGCCAGGGAGCCCTTTATAAGCCTGAGAAATCTGTCTTTTGAACCATTAGTCTGTAAATTGTGCCAACACTACAGTTATTCAAAATTGAGAATGAAGTAAAAAAAAATATATGTATTAGGTGGGACTTTCTACAGCATTTATCAAAGATTGACTGTTACTTTCTAACCCTTGAAGGCAACGGCAAAATTTGCCTCTGCCTCACTGGGAGCAAAGTTCTTCTGACTCAGAACTTTACAAAGAGCCTTTACGAAGAACTTTATGAAAATTTTGAAGGCCAAACCCTGGCACTAAGTAAGGTCGCTAGCAAAACTCCAATGGGCTTCAGCCAGTCTAGCATTGTACCCTTGTCCTCATTTGAGGTAAAACAGAACCAATTTTCCGTTCAGTAATTTTACTTTTTATCTGGGCCTCTTCTAACTAACTGAACTCTGAAATTAACAGCATATTGTGCAGAAACTGCTCGCTCTCAGAGTGATAAAACCTGATTATGAGAAGGAATGGCATGCAGAGAGGCACCCACTTATTGCTATAAAAACCAAGGGTAGCTAAATTTGTTATTTGCCCTGTTGGAGGGCTGGAAGTGGAAAAGCATAGAGGCATCACACCTGCAGGGAGGGGCAGACAGGACAGGTTACCCAAAACTGACCAACAGGCTATTCCACCCCATCTGCCTCATGCTCAGTATAAAAGCTGAGGCATCCAAACGTCAGCCTTCTTTCTTTAATGGCCGGTGTCCGAGGAGGATTCTGTTCATCTGCCTTTGATCCCGATCCAAGCATTCCAGATCCGGAATCCATCTCCCGTCTGTTGCTGAGTCCAGTCTGGGACATTCCCTGTGCTTGCTGTTGACGCGATCATCGTCCTGGGAGCTTGATACAGTTTTGTATATACTGTATATATTTCATTACTCTTTTATTATTTTATTAACTTATTCATATTTTCATTAAAGTAGTTTAGTTTTTTCCTAAACTCATAAATCTCTTTATCTCTTCCTTTCCTCTCTTTGGAGAGGGTGGGGGGAGCATCTGTCGTTCTGATTGGCCAATCTGCCCCAAACAACGACATCCCTAAATGTCCCTATGTGAGAAAAGAAAGCTTACCTTTTTTTTTCCATCTTAATCCCAGACAAGCTTCAGAATACAAGCAGAGCAGGGAGAACTGCGTATTAGCTGCCTCTGTGGTCTTTTCCTCAAATAATTTTGCTGTCTCCATTTTCTGATATGTTAATTTGGGATAATTACATTTACCCTGATTCATGTAACTGCGTGAACTGTCTTATGTTCACAACATCAGTATGCAACCTAAATATATGACTATCCATACTGGGTTTTCTTTCCCTATGCTTCAGTTATCTGAAAATAGCGTATTCTTATCTATCTCTCTACATATACACACACACATTTTGAATAATGGAACTCAAAAGTTTTAATTTTTTTTTTCCATTTCTGAGCAAGTGAAGAATATATCATTATCCACTGCAATGTCATAGAATTTGGCCTTTCAAAGTTCACCTTAAGACCCAATACAAAAATCAATAAATGAGCTAAAATATCAATTTCAATTTGTGGCACTTTGCTTACCATTAAATTGTTCTGGGAGGATAACTGGTATCAGATTTTACATGAATGTTATGAGTAACAGGTAACTAAAGAAATACAGTTTCTAAAAACAATTAATCAGCTGATCTTTTAAAATTAATTTCTATTGTGACTAGAAATAACATCTAGGAGTTCTGGGAGACTGTTGAAGACTACAGAGGAAATTTTGGTTCTCTTTTCCTTTCATTTTAACTAATAAGGAGTAATTTAAAATGTTTTTCTAACAGCAAAGTCACCTGGGATTTGTGCACCAATCCAGAACAGTTTGCATGTGGATGTTCACTGTTATTCTACACCCACTAAGTTTCAGTATTAAACATATATAAGAGAAGTTGGATTGTCTGTGTTTAATACACTCGAGTGACCACTAACGCTAATGCAGATCACAGCACAGCTTACTTTTTCAAATTTCAGAGAGTTTAAACCTGCAGAAATGCAACACCATACAAATTGATAACACATTTCTTGTAAGCTGAGCAGATTTGATCTATTGAAGCACGTTCGTATTACAAAACCCTTCAGAGTAAAATTACTTCAGTTAATTCTGCTTCCTTTAAAAATTAAAGGCATCTTTACCCTACATTGCTCCTAGTTTCAAAACTGTCACACAGTAAAATAAATATGAAAACATAGTTAAACATATATAATATTTTGGTAGTAGAACTACTTACATAAGGTTCACTTTATTTTTAGTTTATAAATTCATTTATTCTGACTGTAATTTTGATGAGATAAAAATCAACAATGTAAGTCAGTACATAAAAATGTAAAGATGTTGCCTGCAACTATTTGTATGGAGATACTAAATACTTTGTGACATTCAGACCTCATTGCAAATCCATAGAAAATGACCTTTGCAATGATTTACGGGAATTAAAATCTCCAAATGAAATAAGTGAAGTTTACACCTAATTACTTGTTCAGAATCTCCCATTAAAAGTGCTGCACGAAATAGAATAATCGTATATGAAAAAGCACACTCTGTTCTCCTTCTGCTGCAGCTATTCATGATGATTTTGTTTCACTTTTTGTAGCAATGACATGGTAGAGCATCTTAAGAGGTAAAGCTTTTTCTCCAGGATTAGTTAAAGAGTAAACTCCATGGTGGTTATGTCAGAAACTGAATTTAGCACATCTGAAAAATTCTACCAACTTCATTCGAATACCTTCAGACACCTAATTCACTTCATTTCTGTGAGCATTTTTCTTCTCCCAATTAACCTAGTAGGATCTTAATCATGTAGTTTGTCAAGATCAGTCTCACATTTCAGTTTACTGGTATATTAATTCTCTGACTTTTAATACCTTGTATTCATATATTAGAATAAAAATAGATGATAATAATAGTGTAATCTTATTAGGTAATTATGCAATGATTATTATTAGTTAATATACCATAATGTCAGTTAAACAGTCTATCACAATATAGCGTGCTACAATTTGGTAAGGTTTGACTTCCAGATTAGTTTTAAAGCAAAGAAGTTATCATTGTATAGAGAACAAATGATATCAGTGAGATTTTGTAAAAAAAACAAAGCCAAAACAATGGATTACAGTCTGATAAGGAAAAGAAAAGCAATATAAATAGCTTGTCTCTGCATTGCTTATGCATTGCTTCAATAGTTACATTGTGGTGAAGCCTGAAAAATATCATAAGATGGTAACAATTATCCAGTATTTGAGGAGGTTTCTTCCAAAATACTGGCTTCTTTATGATTTCTTTTATTTTTTGTTTTTCTTACCGAAACTAAGGCAGAAACATTACCTTCACGACTGCATCTGGAGTTGCTCTGCTACTAAAGATTAAACATTAAAGATCATGAATTGAAATCAATGTTAATGAATTGCTGTCCTTTTACTATGCTATTTTTTTGGTTATAACTTTTATTGTCATCAGATCTACATCTGTTAGCAGTTCCAGAACATTCATACTTTCTCCTAAAAACTGTCTTCAAAACACCCATTACTTATAACTGTAGTTGGAATATCAAAATTTTTGCTGGGAGGTGACTTACTCATCTAACCTGGGATCTTAGGCTGTATCAGGCCTTTTGGGCTCGGCTTCCCTAATACCACCCCTGAGGCCAGCTGGTTTACTACTTTCAATTGAGAAGAGATACATTCTTGTGACTAACAATCAACACCTTGCACAGAGGTAAGAAACTACAAAATGGTGCCACATGTACGCAAAAAAAATAACAGCTCATCTCAATTTACTAGTCCTCATTCATGGAAGAAGACGCACAAAATGTGTATCTCCTAAGTGCCAGTCTTGTAAAGCATTAAAGAAATTTAATTTTACATATGTATGTATTCCCACTGAAGCCAACGGGGGTCGCTTAAGTCAACACCACTATTGTGTGCTTAAATGGCAGACAAACAAGGACACCAGTTTGGGGAAAGTGAAAAAAAAATGGCATCTATTTAAGCACTAGGCGTCTGAGAGCTATTTGATAAAAATGAGTCACAGAGCAGCTTAACCATCTTTCTCCACTGGGACAGAGGCAGTGAGAGAGAGACAAAGAACAATGTGGAACACTTATGTTTAGAAACTGTCACCTCAGCAGCAACAGGACTCTGGTCCTCTGCAATAGGTAATTCCGTGGATAAAAAGCAGCAGTTTTCACATCAATCTTAAAGAGCAAGAACTTTGGTATTTTTACTTTTTTTTTTTTTACATATAAAGACTGTAGTTTTATCCTAAAACAACTTTTTATTTTTTCATATTTCCTTTCAGAATGTTCCTATACTGGTGCCTTAATAATAATAATATTCTTGATAGCTTATAACTGTTTGCCTTCATTAGGATAAAAACCTTAATTCCAGATAAAAATTTTGGCCTAGGGCTCCTCACTTATCTGATACTGATTTTCCCTTCACTTCATTACACTTTCTTTCCTGTTCTAACTTCCTGTATTCCCAGAAAGCTGCACATGGAACTGAAAGTTTACAGTTTGGATTTTGTTTAGATTTGTACTTGTTAATATTTTATTAATTGGGTTTCAAAGCTTACGGAAAAAAAAAAATTACCCTCTTTTAGTGCTTTTGTGTGTAACCCACTCTAGAGGCTAACATTTCAGACCACAATATGATATGGAGCAAAGTGGGTCCCTGAAATGCCATAAAAGGCTCCAGAAATTTGCAGAGGCGTTCTACCTTGCACCTGTACTCTGGCATAACATTATTTCAAATGAACAGCTTTCAACACCTTTTTTTCCTGGGAATTAAAAAGAACAGTGATGACTGAGGTCCAAAAGTTCATATTAAACAATTACATTAGAAATTTTTTTATTTAGTTAATAAAATTTGGGCACTATAGAGAATTTGACTTCCCAGTGGTGCATCTGGAGAACCGGGAGCTCTCCCTGCAGTGGAGGTTGATGTCACTGCCAACATCCCTCCTAAAGGATCATTATTCCATAAACTACAAAATATAAGAATATTTAAGGAAATATTAAGGAAATCTTATTTTTTCCCTATTGCTTTGTGGCATTTGAGTATCATCTTGGGAAGGAAGAGATATCAAAATATACTAAAAAGAGCACAAAATATTGCTATATATAAAAAGACTGAATAATTTGAAAATGCTGGAAAACATAGGGAAAAAAATATGAAGAAACTGTTCAAAGATGTAATATGTTCTCCTTACTGCATTTATTACACTTACACCTTGTCTGTACACAAGTGCCAATATTTATATGGAAAATGTCATCTGTTTGTCATATATCTTTGCCAAATGAATGTAAAATCTAAACAATCCTGAAACTTCAATGTAGATTTTTACTCATGTGTAGCTGAAGTCAGAATTAAATCCTAATACTCCATTAAAAGTGAAGCCATTAATCAAACCCAATGAAATTAATAACTTCAACTGTCCGGTTAGCATTATGACTTCCCAATTCATTTGCGAATCACCAGACAATAGACTTAACATCTCAGGGAGAAATGTGTGCAAATAAAAGCAACACAATTACTCTAATATTTTCTAAATGCCATAAGTTTCTGTTCCATACCTTTTTCCTTTTTTCCCTCCCTATTTTTTTAGTTTTAATTTATTTCTGTGTTAGGCTGTAATGAGACAAATTTTGATTTCACCCTTACATCACCATTATAACTCACATTTTCTGTATCTTGTCTCACAGGTCAAATCCTGCAAAACTATCTTTGCAGTATCACCTAGTTAAAAAAAAATAGTAGATCACGTGGTCACCATTGGAAAGCTTCATATATGTGTTCAAAAAACTGATATCTTACTTTCCATAGGCTGCAGAAAACATAGTTTACAAACACCTGGGAAGTATCCAGAAGGTTTTACCCAGAAAACATTTGCATAACAATCTTGGTAGGACTAGGTGTATATGCAGTCTGGACTGTCAGGTATGAAAATAAGAAATATGCAAATGTGAGAAAAATAGCAACCAAAGAAGTGAATACATAAAATTGTAAAGAGCTCACAGTAATCTATTTACTGAAATAAGAAGCTATTTATTTAATAGCTTTAACAGCAAGAAGGGAGTGAATATCTAAGCACACTCGGCATAATCTACAAATGGAAAGCGAGATTTTAAATGTTCATACACTGTAATATAAGTAGCTATTTCTGCATGTGTCATGTGAAGGCTTTCTCATTCAGACCAGTTGTGGAAGAAAGGAATCAACTAAGTTCTCAGTCAGTGGTAGAGCCATTTCTAACAAGAATCCTCTGTCTGTGCTTCTTCACCATCTCAGAAGCAATTGACATACGCAGCTACTGCAATCAACTTTGTTCCTTCACTTACTCAGTCATTTGCCACCAGCCAAGCTAAAAACAGCAACATTCTTTCACAAGTCCTTGTATTTCAGTTTTCATTCCTAGGCAGATTCCACCTATCGGGCTCAGATTAATGATATTATTTCTGACAATGTTATTTTCTTGAAGCTACTCCGATGTCTGCCACTTCGCTCCCACGGAGTAACTCATCACTAGTTTTTGTCACACCACACCCCGGCTCTCTCCACTATCAATCTTGCAAAATGCGCTTGCTACTACACCTCCTCAGCCTTCTAAGAGTCTTTTCCGCACTATTTCTTTTTTTCCTCTGAGACCAGCTGGAGAAACATCTTTTTATGAAGGTATGTCCTGCCTTTACAAAATCTTTCAGCCACTAGCATAACAAGCATAACAGTCACAGCATAACTAATTTTTCTGGTTACGGTACCACCGTATTTTATTTCTATCAGTATGATGTGTAGTTGTGGTAGAGTAAGGAATGGGGAGAGACTAGAAAAGTAAGTACTCTTAATAAGCTGTGTCACCTAATTCAACTAGCTAACCCTGACTTCTTCTTAGACAGAAGGTCAGTACCAATATTTAAGCTAAGTGAAATCACCTTCCTCTCTGTCTAGAACAGTCTCAGATAGGCACTGAAAAGAAAACTACAATCGTTCAAACCTGTCATCACTGTTACTGCTGTTACGGCAGATCAAATATTTTTTCTCTTTTTACTCCCATGGTTTCTCACACATGCAAACATATAACTGTATATGTCATGACCTGAAAAAAACAGCCACATATTACAGTGGATCTTGAAAATATAAAAATAGCCCATATCTTATGTAATCTGTCATTTTTGCAGTAAAGATCTTGAAGAGCCTGTTTAAATGTTTGCCTGACCTTGTCTAGTTCAAAAGCTACATACTGAAAAGTCTCTGCAACAATGATATATAGTTAATGTATGTTAATTCTTGATCATTCTTAGACAGATAATGAAGAGATAATCATAAGATAACCCTGCCAGACTACTTTAGTGACCTCTGCCTGTCAATGGTGCCTTTATATCTCACATTTCTACATCCTCCACTGCATAGTTTGTGTCATCAGTCTCTGACTGTTGACTTAAAAATGACAAATAAAATTTAGTGTTATTGTATACATCCATCAGGGAAATTCCCTGAATTCTTACTGTTCAATAACTCCAACATCGACTCTTCAAAAAATCTACTTATTTGATAAGGAGGATGTAAACTGTTGATATGGGAAGAACAATTTTCCTTATGATGTTAAAATAATTCTAATCTGCTTTGCTCTTAGCTTCACTTGAAATGATCTAACCTATCTTCTTTGCTTTGCTGCAAAAACTCCAACTGAAATGATCTTATAAAAAAATCCCAGATTTGCAAATTTTTAAATAAAGATAAATTCAGATCTAGATCACCCAGCTTCTCAATTATAAGATTCCTAGGAATCTTAGTCTTACTTGTCTGGATCTGTTCATGACTGAAAACTACCTTTTTCTCACTATGGATCTGTAGATCATCAGAGCTAAGAGTCTTTATCTGTTGACTGATTTACGTACCCTAAGAGGAACCTGGAAAAGTTTCAATCATGATGTAGATAAAATTTGTCATCTTGCTGCTTCTGCCGCATATTTTACCTTCAATTCTGACAATGCGGAGTCTGACGGCTGCAAATGAAGACTTAACACACAAGAGATATAGAGATTTAAGACCCATCTGACTCTATCCAACAGGACACAGAAGTTAATACACTATATAACAGTACCAATTATTATAACCAGTAGGAAAAAAAATGGTGAATAGAACATTTTCCTTTTGCAACACAAGGTTTTGGAGGATTTGAATTTTTTTCCTAGAGAATAATGACGTCAAAAATACAAGTGACTAAATTTGTGCAGTATTACACAATATCACATAACTTGGGAAACTCCTACAGAAGTAATAAAATTGTTATTTTGAAAAATACAGCATGTATATTTCTATCTTCTGGGGAATCAGATCCCCATGGGATGCTGAGGTTAGATTGTATGGTTCTTATTTACTTTACATTTATCCTATCTGTGACAACATGCTTGTCACAAATATCCACACCTATAATTAAATTATTATTTTTTTAACACCATTCAAACTTTCTGCCACCCTTAACATGCTTCCAGTTCTGACTTTCTTCTTATGTTATATTCATCCCAGGATAACTTCTAGAAGAACTTCAATCCATAAAAATCACTATTTCCAACCTTTTATGATTTTACCTTGTAGAAAGATAACTTTTTCTTTTTTTTTTC
>VYZM01005137.1:47042-65045 GCA_013398915.1 Dromas ardeola
CTCAGGAAGGTTCCTGGAC
Source organism: Dromas ardeola (assembly GCA_013398915.1). Classification (NCBI taxonomy): domain Eukaryota; kingdom Metazoa; phylum Chordata; class Aves; order Charadriiformes; family Dromadidae; genus Dromas; species Dromas ardeola. Next base: position 47,062 of record VYZM01005137.1, read on the forward strand.
TCTCAGCATGAATGACAATATGAGAATTCCTAGCTATACCACATTTCCCAGAGTGCTTTCTACAATTATGGAACTCCACAGAGCTTGTTCAATGCAGTATATATTATGACAAGAGTTTCCTGAATTACACCCATAAGGCAATGTGCTAAAAAGGTTGTACAGATTACTATTTTTTTGGTGAATTTTTTTTCCTTTTTTAATTACTAAATATATTCTGACTGTCCAACAAAAAAAGATTGTTACAATTCAGGTGGAATTCAAACACTAACCTTTTTCTGTTGCTAACAAAACAAAACAAAAAAAAAGATTTTCACAGGGAAAAAAATGTCAAACTTTTTCCATGGAAATTATACACATAAAATTAATGGAAAGCTTTTTCTATGAAAACGGTCAAATTTTTACAATCTTCATTTTCCTTACAAATTGATTCCATGAAAAATTCCAGAATCAACATTGAAATCTCATTTTTATTGGCATCATTAGTTTTCAACTTTACTTTCCATTTTCTATGCCTTCAGTTTCCACTTATCACTCTTTTCAGTAGAGACCATTCAGTCTTCCATTTGGTTATTATTCCCTTTCACCTAGCTCTTAACTCTTGTCTATTACGAAAAATCTCTTGATAAATAATATCCCACCTGTGTTCCAATCTTTTCTCTTTGCTGTCCATAAAGTGCCAGGTAGCACTGAAGAAAAGCAAAATTTTTTGTACTAGAACACTTCTTTTACCCCTGGGAAAATCATCCATATCATCTTTGTGATAATGGGTGCTTATAAAATTCCCAGAAAAAGAGCTAATTTATTTTTCTAAATACTTCTCTGGAAAAATAATCTTGATATATCAGTGATTATTTTTTCTCTTTTTGCACCTTTACATGAAAATGTATTACTTGTTTATGGCTATCAACTTAGTGATGTAAAGTTGACTTTTTATTAAAACATCCTTAGCAGATTAATTCTGGAGTTTTACAGAAAATCCTTACATCAGGGTGCTTTCTGTACTCTATGATTTGTTATACTTTGAAGAATTACCGCTCTGCAAGCAACAGTAGCGATCTTTTCCTTATTTCCTTTCTGATCTGCTCCTTGTAATATTTACTCACTGTGACACACAAGGTTCCTGATAAGAAAAAATTTAAAGACAAAGAATTAAAACATCTTCATGGGTCATCTACAGGAGGAAAATATTTTATCTGAAACACGGAGTACATTAACATTGTCTGCATCACATTTCCTGTCTCCTCACATTCTCTTTACGATTTAGCCTTCAATATTGGGTCATACCCAATATGATATGATTCTCATGCTTCTTTTTCCTCTTACTGTTACATGGTCCTCCCATAACTTTCGGGAGCTTCATGACTTCTCTACTGTACATCCCTCTCAATGGCTTCCCACTTAACAGTTGTCTCCTGCTCTGCATTTCTCTCCTGGTACCTCTAAATCTTCTGACTAGCAAACTGCAAGGTTGGTCCAATGTGCAATACCATTATTTTCAGCTCAGGCTTATCTTACGAAATGTGATCATTTCATCTCATATGCCTAGTCATCTTCCTTGTTAATGTGTTATCTCGAACTGGCACTGACTTTTTTTTTTAATCTATGTGCAGACCCTAGCTCAACAGGACCTGATTTCTATGGGGGAAAAAAATCACAGCGAAAAGGCAAAATATCTTGGAAACTTATTTATTTATTTATTTATTTATTTTCAGTCAAAGGCAGTGCTCTCACCTGAATCTGAATTATTCTTCACCACATTCACTTCTGGTTTATGGAAAAATTCTTCTATTCGGCCCTTTTTACACGTTCCTGCTCTTGCTCAGTTGCATGTCAGCAAAGGCAGATGTTCTGGTTTCATTCAACAAACCCCAAATATTTTCATTTTCTTTTCTGGATACCTTTAGAGATAAGAACATGTTAAAATCCCTCATGAATTTTTACATTTGCGATAACTTCATTCCATTTAACCGCTAGAATTTTCCTTAGGCATTTGCTTTTAAAGACATTTAGATGCCTGTCTACACCACTGCTGGATTTCAAGCTTTCACATCCATATATCAAGGTGAAAATAATGTTTGAATGGAAGACTTTTATATAAACAGCATACTTTCAACAAAATTGGAACAAACAAGACCTCTTTGTATAGTATGAAGATGGCAAAACTTAGTATTTAGAACTCTGATTACTAAAAAACTTTACAGAGAAAAAGAAACCACCATTCTCTCCCAGAGTACCTGATAATTTGGTTATTTAGCTCTTTTATAGAAAGTATTTATTGGATTTAGGTGCAGTTGGTCCTGCATTAGATTGAGAACATGGAAAAGAAGATCCCTCATCTTTTCACTGTTTTTTGATGAGTGTTCATTTCCCCACCAGGCAAAGGTACAAATTGAACCAAATCCCCTGAAACCTTAGTGAATGACTCACTTACTGGACTGTGGTGAAATACCATGACTTATTTATGAACGAAGCCCATCATTTTCATTGCTTTTCTTACAACTTTCCAGAAAAGAAGTACTTTGTTTTTAAGTGGAATGTTTCTTTAGACAGGAAATAAATTCTTACCTGACAACATTTCCAATCTTTATTTTTATTTTTTTCATTTTCAGCATCAACTCTCACTTACTGAAAAATTGACTATTTCTACTGCTCTGCCCCTAAATATAGCAGACAGAGAAATTAAAATAAAAAAAAAAATTCTAACAGCTGGAAGCTAAAGCTTGACAGATCCATATCTAAAAGTGTCACAAATTGTTACTGGTGAATATGATTAACTATGAACATGAACTGCCAAGGGACTGTTTATCTGTTGATAACTACCTATTAAGATTGAATGCCACTCTGCAAGACATATCAGTTAAATGTAACATTGCACAGCCTAGATAATACAGAAGATGAGAATACATGATCTAATGGTCTCTTTGGCCTTATTATATGTAATTGTAAATAACTGGGACCTTTGTTCCTAAAACAGCCATCTAAAGCGTTTCCATAGAAAAGAGTTGTGAGCGTATTTGAATTGTTTTCAGACAGGAACAATCTCACTGAAACTCAGATTGGTCCCAATGTGACTCCTTTCCACTGAAATCAAAGAGCTCAATTGAAAACTCTCTTCTCTTTAGACGTCTTAAGACTCTTACCATGTTCTCAACCCAGGCTATTGGAAGAACAGAGGAACTGGTTGCAGTTCAAAGCCTGTCTGTGACAAAGGCTATTTCTAAGCAGTCTCAGATTCAGTACATCAGTTTCAGATGGAGAAGTCTTCTTCACATCATCTCCGTGTCAAACAATTTCTGTTTTGCTGCTTTGTGACATGTAAGTAATCAATAATTAGTGACACAAAAGGACAATATATGATGCATTTTTATAATAAATTATCTTTTCATACTATAATCCAATTATAAGGTTATTAATCTAGTTATTTCCTCCAAGCAGAACTTGATCTTCTGAGGGACTTTGATTGCTTAGAAAAATGTCAGAAATTCATTGTTTTGAAATTTGAAATATAGAACAAAATAGAAGCTCTTAGGTATTTCCATCTGTAGTGCTATGGCTTAGCATTTCCTATATAATACAGGGTAATACACAAATGCAGCAAGTCTAATGCAGGAATGTCCATATATAGAAAAGAGAAGTATCACTGTTCACTGTTTTGATTGTTCAGATTTATTATTTACAGTTTGCATACTTCTAGATATTAGATTTTCAGCAGAAAAATATTTAAGATTTATCTATATATTAAGGCATTTGTGTTTACTTCATTAATAGCAATGTTAACTTTTAGGTTCTCAATTTCAGTGTTCTAGTTTCTCTTCAAAGTACTGAATACTTAGTCCTAATCTTAATAATTGTGAGCACCTCGCATATATTTAATTGTCTACATTAGGGACAGTGTAACACTAATACTCACAGGAGGTGAGAATTTCACACAGAGTTGGTGGGGTTTTTATTAGCACTAGATTTTTATTAGATTATATTTATGTTGCACTGAAGTAGGATATCTATTTCTTCTCAGTTTTTTGTACTTTGAAATTAAAGACATACATGAGCCAAATGTTTTAAAACTTTGACTATTGGCTGCAATAATTACAATTATCTATTTCAATTTATGATGAAAACCCACAGAATTTTGCAAAGAGGAAAATGGCTTCCAAATCACACAATGGTTTTGTTCTGCGTAGTTAGTATATGCATGCACACACAACACTTCTGTTTAGTTTAATACAAACACAGTTTATCTTCTATATCTATAGGAACCATCCCTGAAACTGCAAGGAAAAAAACAGGTTTATTTTCCTTTCCATGCCATTCTTACCCTGTACGGCCATGCCTTTACTTGTTCTGTTTTTTTCAAAGAGAAGAGCTGAAATGGAAGTGGACCTCTTTCTAGACATATAAACTCAGTAATTTCAGCACAGATTTAAAAACAAAATGTATATCCGCAAAAATGGAATAGAATTTATATGTTGACATAATTGTCATTGCTACAAACTCAAACGCTCAGTTGAGAAACAGACACTGGGAGTACTCGGTGATCTGCCATGCTACTGTCACCAAAATGCCGGTACTGTCAGGGTGGATGATTTTCCCAGGTGGGCTGTCCTCTCAATATATTTCTCCTGTTGCTCTAAACTAACTTCTTGTTGTCATCCCACCAGTTGTCAGTCATAGGTCTGAATTTTCTCTGGAGACGTTGTTCCCTTCTTCGAAGAACAGGCAGCTCCCAGATCTCTGCCGCTCTGTCTAAGTAGTCTCAAAGAAGTGCCAGGCACCATCCTCAAGGACCAAAAGCAGAAATCTAACTAGCTTGCAGAAGGGCATCTACAGCACTGCCATCTCCTCTGGGAAAATGGCTTGGTGCTAGGCAAGTCTCCCCTTCGCTCTCCCCCCTTCAACAGAAGTTGGCAGCACCTGCACAGAGACAGAGGGAGAAGCCAAAAGGATCCCCTGCAGGTACCTCACCTCTTTTGCTGTGCCCACACTTAAGGCCCCGTCTGTCTCCTGCATGCAGTCACTTGTATGAGGAGCTGAGCAAGGGGGGGAAAGCGTAACACTACTCAGACAAGGTGACAAACGTATGCATGTTGCCAGCAGAAAAACTCTGTGTGTAATCTTCCAGGTCCTATGACTACGCTCAAATAATCAAAAAGACTATCCTTTGATTTAGATTGTTTTATTAGAAATGTTCACTTGTCTTAGATGACTGAGGCGTATAAACACTGCAAGTAGCAGTATTGTAATCTGTGCAGAGCAACACTCATGAAAATCCTTCAGCTCAGGTCTCGAAAAATCACCTAAATGTATCAGAGGTTGTTTCAACCTTTCTGCAGTTAATCAGCCCTTGGCTTCTTCATCTAATGTCCTAGCAAAGATATCTGATATTGCCAGTGGGGCAATGATGTGATGATATTTGTCCAGGGGAATCTGGAGACACCCCAGCCACTCACTCAACATAGTTTTCTCTGCTGCCACCAAGTCCGAACAACTCACATTCCCTGCTGACCTTGGCTGATTTGAAACCACTAATGTAAAAGTGCCTTTTACATGTGTTTAATAGCCTTATGCCTGGTTCGGCCTACAATACAGCAACTTCCTTAAATAAAGCAATATCTGATTTGCTGGGTTTTAATAAATAACAGGTATAAATGGTTACTATAAATAATAACACTGATTATCCTGTGTAATCAAACTCTCCACCTGCTGTGAGACGCACCACATTTATGCAGATCAGCTGTAGGCTTTTCATCCATGAAATTATAGAATGTATAATGTGATGGGCCATGATATATTTAGTGTACTGTAATTGCTTATTTATAAAAGAGCTATCAACAGCCCACTTTAAATAAATTCAGAAATCACCGTAGGGCATTTCAAAATGAATATTTTATATGACATTTCTAAAAGATTATGAGCATTTCTTTGAACAGTAAAATTAATGGCTGTTTTGCTGTTTAAAGTCATCCTGTGTAGATTCAGGATAATGGCATATAAACTGTAATTACTGTATTTGTGTTTTAATTAGGAATATAATCATCCACCTCTCTCATTCTGCAGTTTTCTGAAATTAATATTAGGGGGGGTGCAATTTAAAATGGTCTATTTACTGATAGAATGGTTATAAGAAAGAGAATGAATTAAGCAGTAATATATATACCTGCAGCTCACTTCTAACGAGAGAAATTCTGCAGGGTCATCTTGCCTATTGCATTTTGAGACGCGCTGGTTGATCTTCACCCTTTTCTGTAAATAAGGCCTAATGACAACTGAATGTGTCAGCTTTGCCTGCCTCCTGGCATACATCACTAGCCTGCAGCGCATCTACCCAAAGATAACCAAGTTTTGTCCTGTAGGCAGTCATGCTACTCTTGGAGGAGGAAAGGATGAAAGGAGAGGAAACAGACTCTCTAACAGAGAAATCTAAAACTTGCAAAACCCTTGCTGATGTGAAGGCCAGTTAGGCCTCTATTCACTTTGACAGACTGAAAGATTAATAGATAGATGGAAAAGCAATTTCATACTTTTAGTGACTGTTGACACCTATTCTGTATCTTCCAGAGTAGTGCTATTAATAAACAAGTTGATCCGTGGAACAATATATCAAAATCTCCCTTCAGGGCCATCATTTTGTTTTTACCTGCCCCTGTGTTTATGTGATTTACAAATAAAGCTTGAAGGGAAGAAATGCCCAGAGCCTACAACTGCTGTGCTTTCTTTACCTGCAATAGAAAATTAAACTGATTATGTGTTCAGCTAGCATGTCATCAGCTGGATCTTAGTGTGATATAAACATTTATGTTTATGAAACTAGAGTTAATATTTCATAATAAAGAATTCCAAGTCTGGAAAATTAATGAAACCTGATTTCCTATGGCTTCCATGGCTTGATCTTCTAGTAGCAAATTGGTGCCCCAATAAGATTTTCCACAGATGGGGTATTTATTGAGTCTCTTGCACTTGTGGATTCTCTGGTATCTAAAAAGGGATTAGTTCATGTGGCAGCACTTCCCTTAGAAGGGACATCAGTACGGCCTCTCATGTCTACTGAGTCACATACTTCAATGAAAGTGAGAGATATCACTGACAGTAAGATCCTACAGCCCATCTGTCAATTTTGGTTGAAACTGGCAGATTTAGCTGAAACTGCAGATACAAAAGTTTCTAGGGGCAGAAAGAGGCAGATAGAAATCACAAAAAAACCCTCTTACTTTCTTCAGCTAAAATAAGGTTTTCCATTAAATGTTGGCATTCTGTTTCCCTACTCAGCCTGAACAAATTTGTACGAAGCAGGGGAGGAATGGTAATTAATCAGAAACTTTTCAAACAAGGTCCAATTGAGGTTTGGCTCAAGAGCCGAGTAGAAGCATAAAGTGATTTTTATTTTACCAAGACTAGCTCATGTGTCCAACCTGGTTTTATTCATGACCTTTTCAGATGCTTTTCCTGCCTGTGTTTACATGCTGTCCGTATGATTTCATTAATGCATGTAAAATGTATTTGTCTCCCTTCTAACATTAAATGGAATTATACCCTTACAGTACAAACAAGAAACAACAGCTGAGATGTACAGGTGCCAGAAGGAAAGCTCTTTATTGGTGTGTCTTGAACCAATTTCCCATTGTTTCTGGCTTTACAGCGCAGGGAAATCTGCAGCCACTAGACCATCATGAATGATGTATATTTTCACAGTGAACAGGATCAAAGCTGTTTTGCACAGATGTTTCTGTAATTGTGATGCATTGGGGAAATTTACTCTTCAGTGTCCCACAAATACGTAATTCCACCTGTGCAGCGGTCTAGGAGGGAAGTTGGGCCTATAGCACAAAACACGCAGTTAAGGTGGCTAGCGCAAAACCAACTAAAGATATTTTCTTATAATTGTCTCTGTATGTATTTCTGTAACCATATTCCTTTGGTTTTGCTTTGTGTTTCCTTTGGATTTCCAGCTTTTATTCCAGACGACAGACCAAACGATTGGCAGCCTAATGGAAAGGTTTTGTTTAACTATGTAAAAGAAAAGGGAAAAAACATGCATTTAAACCCATTATTTTATGGGTTTATTTATTTATTTGTTATTTATTTGAGAATAGGAAGTCAGCATAAACCTCTGTATAGACAAGGCCCTTATCCTGATGCACGTATCCTAAGTTTGTTAAAAAGTCTTAGGTCAAATACGTGTGTGGGGCATAAGGAGTGTCTGCATGAATGAGATGAGATGCCTTTCTGAAAGGCACCTGAAATACTTTTGTGAGCAAAGTGGTTTTAGTCCTGGTTGGCTTCATTAACTCTGGGTCTCTGACTCCTCACAGAACTTGTCTTAGTCACGACAAAAATCTAGTCAGTTTTTTTGCTTCAAATATTTTTTTCCAGTTCAAGATATATGCACCTTTGAACACTAAAGCAAGGAGAGCTCAGCAACCACAGCACTAAGCAAAAGATATTTTTGAGTGGGGTGAAAAAAATAAAGTGGAAGAGTCAGGATTCACCCCCTCTCTTTGATCAACCAGACACACACAGTTTTTCATGCAGTTCTAATTACAATCAACTTGAGGGCTTACTTGTGGTCTTAAACACAAAGTAGAAAGGCACAAAATAATAAAACCACGCTTCCAGCACACTCTAAACCATAACATTGCAGTGGTAAGCTGCAAAGGGAAGTTGAAAATGCACAGAGTTAGAGTTATTGTGGCAACATGAGAGCAGTGATACCTTACATCTGAAACTATTCATCCTTCCGTTTGCAGATGAAATACAGGGAATCCATATAAGATTAGAAAAATTAGGCTTTTTAACACATTGGTAATTGATAAAATAATTGTTGATTGGTTTTGGTGTTTTTTAACTGTCTGCTCAATTCTTTTCTTTTTAAATCAATTATCCTTATAACGCTCTGACAGCCCTAGTGTCTTAATCTTGTAAATCTTATTAACCTCTCTGAATCAATATGCAAAGCCTAAATTTTTTTCATAGGTCCGTTGTAAAAGTTAGGATCTCTGATTCTCCCAATTGAATCTGTTTGACAGTAATGTCACTCCACTGACTCCAAAGGAACGACTTATGATTTACAGTGGTGTAGGCGCTGAAAAAAAAATCATGCTTTAATAAAGTGATGAGGTGTACATAAAGGCTAAATGGAATATGGGGAAATTTATAGTCTAAGAGACTGATGTAGAAGTAAAAAGAGGAAAAGTTAATAAACATGTAATACTGAGAAGCATAAAGAACAGAGAAGGCAAACGAGAAGGAAAGGAAACAGAAATGTTGTTGATTTGTAATTGTTTTAAAAGGATGATAAAGTGCAGGAGATGAAAAGAAGAATTTGGGTTTAGGAGCTGTCTCTTCATTACTGCCATCTTGGGGATTACTTTTATTCTGCTTTTATGGTCCTTGTAAATCAGCACTAACGTCGCTTGGGCACTACTATGCTGGCTGCCAAGAAGACGTACAATCAACAGCTTCCAAGTTGTAGTCCTGACCAGCAGACAGAGGTATTTTTCTGGGGTGGATTATCCAGGCAATCCTTGCCACCCCACAACTGCCCTTGGTTGGCATTGCCCATGTGACTGGCCACTCTCCGCTGTGGTGAAAAGGGGTACGTTGCTGCACAGATCCTCTCTATTAATGGCATAGGTGAATCCTCACCTCTTAAACTACCACTAATCAAGGTCATACCTCCCAGAATGCAGCTGAACCATCTACCTTGTACTTCAGTAAGGCTTTCGACACTGTCTCTCTTCATAGAGAAGATATATGGGCTCGAGGAGACAGTGAAGTGGATTAAAAACTGGCTGAATGGTCAGGTCCAGAGAGTGGTCATCAGTGGCATGGTCTAGTTGGAGGCCAGTGACTAATTGTGTACCCCAGGGGTAAATACTGGGTCCAGTCCTGTTTTACATCTTCATAAATGATCTGGATGATGGAGCAGAGAGTACCCTCAGCAAGTTTGCTGATTACACAGAACTGTGAGTTTGTGTACACAAACTGTATCTGGCTGATCACCAGAGCGTTGTGCTGCCATCCAGAGGGATCTTGACAGAGTGGAGAAATGGGGGCCAACAGGACCATCGTAAAGTTCAACAAGGGGAAGTCTGCACCTGGAGAAGAACAACCCCATGCACCAGCACATGATGGGGGCTGACCAGCTGGAAAACAGCTTGGCTGAAAAGTACCTGGGGGTCTCGGTGGACACCAAGTTGAACACAACCCAGCAGTGGGCCCTTGCTGCAAAGAAGGCTAAAGGTATCCTGGTTGGCATTATGAGGAGCACTGCCAGCTGGTTGAGGGAGGTGATCCTTCCCCTCTAATCAGCACTGGTAAGGTCAGGTCTGGGGTACTGTGTTCATTTCTGGGCTCCTCAGAACAAGAGGGACATGAACATTCTGAGGAGAGTCTAGAGATGGGCCACAAAGATGATTAAGGGACTGTAGGCATACAAGGAGAGGCTGAGAGAGGTAGGACTGTTCAGCATGGAGAAGAGAAGGCTCAGGGGGATCTCATCAATATATATAAATATCTCAAGGGAGGATGTAAAGAAGACGGAGCCAGACTCTTTTCAGTAGTGCCCAGTCAAAGGACCAGAGGCGATGGCCAAAAACTGAAAGACAGGAAGTCCTCTCAGAACATCAGGAAACACTTTTTTACTCTGAGAGTGACCGAGCACCGGCACAGGTTGCCCAGAGATGTTGTGGAGTCTCCATCCGTGGAGATATTCAAAAGGCATCTGAACACAGTCCTGAGCATCCAGCTCTAGGTGACCCAACTTGAGCAGGGGGATTGGACCAGATGACTTTCAGAGATCTCTTCCAGCCTCAACCATTCTGTGATTCTGCAATCCCAGAGACAATCTCAGCAACGTCTCACTCAAGTATTTTTGAAACTTGGAAGGGAAACATATGCACTAAGTTCACACATTTAAAAAATATTCCTTGAAAGACCCTTTTAGGGTCTTTCTTTTGGCCTTGATTTCCTAGTCACCCATCTCAGAAAGGATTAATGTAACATTTGCTATGAAACATATACATTTTTTCTTTAAAAAATATTCATTTGCCAAGTAATATGGCACTACCAGGTCTGAGAAGATAAATTCATCTATCCCATACTTACTCTCTCCTCCCTAAAATTCTCCTTTCTGCCAAGGAAATTTAACCCTGTGCCGAGGAAAGCACAAAAGCCATGTGCCATTTTTTTCTACTCACTTCTAATTTCAAGATTGCAAAGTACTTATAATGCTGCACTGCTCTTTGCATAGTTCTCTGCCGTACATCTCCCTGTATGCATGTCTCTGCTGTCTGGAGCTGATCAGACACGGGAAGTACAGGCAATCTCCTTTTTAGTGTATTGACAGAAAATCAGTTTGTTGTTGCCAACTTTAGCAACATCCTTGTAACTCTCAGAATGCTTAAAAACTTAAGAAGTGTCTCTGTCACAAACAATAATGTACCTAGTTAATTATGTCACATACGTTACAGAGCAGCAACTTTGCTTTCTGGCAATGGCATAATGATTTGGAAATAAAAAAGGGAAATCAAACAAGTGGTTTGTGAAAATAATAATGAATAAAATCAATTGGATACTGTGAGCAGCATTTGTTGAGTGCTGTAAGTCTTTTCCCACCCTCTTTTTCTTCTTCATATACATGGAACGTATTTGTAAGAAAAGCAGGCAGTGTTCTTAGACTGTTAAAGACACCATCAATCATTGTCTTGCTTGGTAATGCTTCAATTACTCTGGAAAAATACTGTCATTTTCATGGATACAATCTGATGCATGGAAAATCCCACCCACTCCCTCCCCAAACAGTAATGTTTGCATATGAGTAACGTAGGCAGTGTTGGCAGGATGATGAGCCATTAATAAACCTTTCTCTGTGCTTCCCAAGTATTTGGAAAGCATACTGCATGACAGTCAAGATCTTTGTAGGATTAGCTTAATGCTTTGTCACTATATACTTTTATGTATATACTTTATATATATACTTTTCTGCATTGCCTTTTCCTCCTACAGCTTTTGTACAGTGCGTATTATACTTGAGACTACAGTAAGTACCCTTGTAGCTTTTCTACTATAGGTTGCATAAAGCATGAATAGTGGAGTCATTTGGTAAGATGTGGGACTGACACTGGTCACCAGCCTATGTGCAAATTATTTCCAGTATGTTGCTGTCAAGGATTATCAGAACCCGCAACACTACTGAGGTTTCGTGTAATGCGAAGTCACTTCCATACAAGAGAGGAGAAAAGAAAACATTTTGATATAAAGGAAAAAAACAACATATTTACCCCAAAGAAAAATACAGCTGACTGATTTTCCAGTCTTTTAAGCATATTAAAAAACATAGAATGGAGAAGTGAAAGGAAAGGGGAATGTCTGAGGGGAAAGGGGACAGGAGAAGGAGTAGGGGAAGAGGAAAGGAGAGGGAAAGGGAGAGGAAGGGGGAAAAAGAAAGACTAACGTTTAATAATAGGTAACAACTTGGTGAGAAATGTTAGTAAAACACAGTTAGTTGTGGATAATATTTTAGAGCTACATTCTGTATGTTTTGTCTTTAAATGTTCTTTTTTACAGGCTGTGTAATTTCATGTTGGTTTTATCTTCCTTCTGTATGTTCAGTACTTCCCTCTATTAGATCTTGCTTTTAGGCAGGTCTTCAGCCTTTTGCAGCAATAACCATTGCGTATTAGTACAGCATGTAATTGAATGAAGTCTTGATGCTCAGTGAGAACCTTAGGTCCTTCCTTCAATGAATAATCATGAGGTGCTATTTACACTAGTGAGTTCCTGCACCACTTCCTGGAAGATATTTCTTCCTTATCTGTCCATGTGTTTATTACTGCAATCATCGGTTCTCTGACTATTTCTTTGCTCATTCTAGATACATATGTGCCAGACTGCCACTTGCATTCCTAAACTGAAATTCATAACTTTGGTGTTTGGTTCTTTACAATAGAGAAGAAATTCTCTTTGCTGCCAAGTGTCCAAATTGGCCATTCTTCTGATATTTTCAGACATTAGTTTGAATCTTCAGTGTCTTTCTGTGCACCCATGGGACCCTGGAACAGACAAATTGCTATATTCCTTCTTACCATGACTAACAAACACCATGTTTTCTATCAGCAGGTCTATACAATTAACTTACTGCAGCCCCCCCTTCCTACAGTGTCCTGGAACTATAGACTCTCTTCTCCCACTTCTCCACAGCATGTACAGGGTATCCCTCTACAACAGCATAACCCATGCAGCACAATTATTTCATCTGTGCTACTTTGCATGCAGCAAAAGGGGAGAGTGGGAAGTATATGACATATAAGCCAGTTAAAAGTAGTATGTTAAGAACTATACTCTCCAATTACCAGAGAATAAATGATAAGCAGAAAAGTCAAAGATTCACACATTATGATGTAGTTACTTCAAATATATTTTAGAAGAGCAATCTATTAGAAAGAAACACTAAAATCAATTGCAAAATCTCTCACATTTTTCTCCCTTTGCTCTCTGTCTTCTTGTGACATGCTTACCTCTATTCTGCCACTTTTACACCGATGCAGACACAGTCTGGATCTACCTCCCATTTGAATTAAGGAATAATAACAACCTTGATTACTTTATGGATGTTGTTGTTCATCTCCACTGGACTTAAAAAAAATAAAAAAATAAGAAAGATCATACTTGTTGCCACCTGGAAAGCATGAGGCTTCATCCTCATGATTATTTGAGCAGCAACCTTAGAGTCACATTGTGAACATCTCAACAAAGGCAATAGAAGAGATTATTACTGTAGATGTGATAAACTACTTCATATAAGAAGATTTCTCAGTTAATTTTACATAGAGATTATATGTATATTTATATGCATAATTCAGTACTACACCTTTTCTATTTAAAGCACTGTATCATATGCAAATATCATGGAAAACAAAAAGCTGCATCCATTTGTTAATAGAAACAATCCATCAATACATATGGTTTATTTGCCACTGAATGCTGTGCAAGTCGTCTTTGACCCATCTGTATCTAAATCAGCCTAAGTAATTTACTAAATCTAAACAGCCTAGGTAAATCTAAATTCAAATTCAATTTATAAGTGAGCTTTTTGACTGAATCATATTTTCTCACTTGACCAGATTCTGGGCACAATTCATTAGCTCGTTGCTTCCTGCATATTCTCTGTTGAAAACAACAGAAATATTCAGAGAGGAGAGTCTTATTCTTTATTTGGAAGGCTGGCCAATGGTGACCCCATGGAAGAATTGTTTTGTGTCCTGTACTGGTGTGAGCTGAGTTGTATAGCACTATTAGTTCTAGGAAATACCTCCAGTCAAATACATGGTACTTTTTCATTTCCAATCCTGCCAGATGAGCACTAACATTACTGCTTTACCTTTCCATTTTATCCTTCACCAGTAAGACTCATCTACCCATGAGGTTTTACAGGTTTCTGGAGCTTCAGCTATAACAAAGACATTAAAAACAGGCAAACAGGGAGGAAGCACAGAAGTATTTATAATTTTTTTCCTCTGGAGATGCACATACTGTACAAGACTAAAAAGAGCACAGATAAGGAACTTGACAGATTGTTCATTTCTGCTGATTTATAGCAAGATGAGGCAGTGATGGTGCCAAAATGCTGTCATTTTGTTTAAATGCAAGATGGAAATAGAGCGAATTTGTTTCAGTATTTAAATCATTGCAAATCGATTTAGCCTATGTAAAGGCATTTTACAGAAAAGGTTTCATGGTTGTTATTGTCATTTGGGCATGACAAAACAGTGTAATGATTTTACGTTCAAGTTTTTATAGGCTCCCCTTAGGGTGTTAGACAATATATTTAAAAGTCACAGCTAGTCTCGCTGACAAAATTCACATGGCTCCTTATCCCAATTTGCATCTCCCACACTGCAGAGGGAGTGACAGGAGTGGAAGCTAAAAGTTAAGTTGCAGTTATTCGCTGCACTCTAATAACATTTCAGTTAATTAAATATTTACTAAACATTCTGGTCCCACATCGCTTTAATACACAAGCTCTAGCTGAGACAGGCAGCTCCAAGGAGCTGACTACAGCTCATCAATTCAAACTCTTTTAGCCCAAGCACACAGTCCCTGAAATCAGTGGCAAATCTTCGTGCTGGGCAGGTTTCTACCCACCTCAACGCGTACAATTCCTAAAATCCACACTGTGCCCTGGTGTATCAAAGTGGAGCAGACATCTCCAACAGCTCTACCCTCCCACTCTCTGTGCAGTCTGTGTAAGTAGGCTTCTGAACACATACATAGGCCAGTTAGAGGTGTCCAGGTTTATATGTTAGAAGTTCAGTAGTAGTATGCCATGTGGTGTGAAAATAATGGCTGCATTAGTCACACACAGGGAGTCACAAATGAGTTACGCAGGGCCTCTAACCCAACACAAGGCTTATTAACTTGGGCAGAGTACCGTGCTTATGCTGCAGTCCTGCCCGTAGCACTGGGGCTAGCCTGATATCTCCGAGTGCTGCTAGCAGTCAGCTAGTTGTCATGTGGCATGGACATGCACGAAGTGTAGAAACTCTCTTGTGAAGAAACTGCAGATAATGTATTACACGCAAAAGACAGACACACAATTTTACATCCATACACACATACCCTCCCTTCAGCTCAGCCAGACACATCATCTTACCAGTGGCACATGACTACCCCGTGGATAGGGGAATGAACTGAGAACATCCAGTGTTAAACATGTAAGAGATCACAATAAATAGCCATGAATTTCAGTTGAGTTTTAGATATATCTCACACAGGCTTCACGGAAGAAAATTGCGCGTTCATTTTCCAGTGAAATACAATGACTTAAAAAACAGATAAAAGAACAGCCCAAATAGCAGGTCTTTAATGGTGACCAGAGATTTGGACTATAAAAGATATGAATGACGCTTAATAAATTACACTTATTGCATAGCCCACAAGCTTACCAGATAAGGATAGTAATTACCCAGGAGCACATTTAGCATATAAATGATAGTTACAAACAATAAATGTAACTGAAAACACGTAATTTCCATAACATTTCTTTCACACCCTTTTTAAGACATTATTTCAATCTTTGCCTATGTTTGAATATTTCCACTGTTCCCATAATAAACTGAGGGGAATATACTCTCTTCCCATTTTAAGTGAAATTTTGGTAGTAAAAAATTAACAACAAAACAAATCTCCACCCTTAAATCATTTGTTTATTCTCCTGAAATAGATTGCTGTAAAAATTTCAAAATTCCTACAATCCTGCTTCAATTAAAACTATTACAAATGAAAATTTTAAAATGCTGAGAACCCCTACCATTTTTCCAGGAACAAATAAAATGTCAGGTACTAGCTTTACATCCCCAGCGGGCAGGCTATACTAGTGGCTGGGTAGCAGCCAACAATATGATGGTCAGTGTAACCTGTGCAATTAGGGGGACTTAGTCCAATGCCTAGTGGAAAGGTATTTTCTTCCAAATCTTATCAGCAGAGATGGACACTGTTTCTGGTATCATGAGAAGAAATGTCCAAGCTCTAAGTGGGAACAGACAATGTGCTGCCACCTGAGAGAGTGTTCAATATCATCTTTGGTTTGCTGGTGGGGAGGATCAGAGAAGAACGTGAAATAGGTGTCTTTTCTGTAAAGAAACAGGACACCAGAGTCCTTGGGTTCAGCCAGCTCACCATTGTTACAGGGAAAAAAAAAGTGGTTTTCAAGAAACTGCATCTAAGTCAAAGCCTTTCAAGCATCTGTTTGAGTTCTAGGTATGTATACAATATGGAAGCATACCATGCAATAAAATGCACAGCTTGCATTTTAATACACAATATGCACAGTAATGTATGTAAAACATACACACTCAAATAATAAATTTCTCCAGACTTAAAACCACTCCTTCTCTTAGTTCATTCTTGTTTCATACTGTTCACTCAAACCTCCTACCTACGGAAGCATGTAAAGCAGACTGGGGCAGAAAATGTGGAAATCACTGACCATAAAACCTCATAAGCCAAAACCAAGCAAAGCACATAGGAAAGCCAAGCACCCACCATTACAGCAATTGTCCTTCATTTCCATCTCAAGATGGCTGTGTTTTACAGTAGAAAAAAAGAAAAGGTGTTTGAGGTAGGTGTAACTACATAAGACAGGACTTCGAAGATAAAACACCTTTAACACTACCTAAGAATTCGTTAACTGAAAATCCTCTGCTCATTGACACATCACACACCCATCTCTGACCATTGCTAAGGTGTACAGCCCCTCCTAGGCTAGGTGAAAATTATTCTTTTCTTTGTTTGTTTAAGGTTATTACACAATCTAAAGCTTTTTGCAGTAATTCAACCTGCAAATAACTTGGACTTCAATAATGTTAAAAGGGAAAGGTCACAGCTTTCTTACCAGGGAAAACTTGTCAGAATTATTGAAGATTACCTCTGCCCAGTCAGCACATCTGGACACTCCGTAAGATTCCCAGACTACCAACAAAGTTAATAAATGGTATGTCTTCTGATTGAATTACAGTGGTATGCCATTATTACCCAAACTAGGTCTCAAAATGTGTGTTTCTTAATTCAAAGCCTCTTTGTGTAAGTCTGAACTGTTCAGAGACAAACAAGAGAAGTCAGATGAGATGGAAATACAGGAATGCAAATCCTAAGATATATTCCAAAAATACTGTCTGCTATTCCTATGCATCTCAGCTTCTGGGTGATTGAGAATGGTCTCCTGTGTTGACAGCCAAATGTAGGTGCAACATCATCTGTTTTCAAGCAGAACAGCGGAACTGACCTCAAAGTCTGGCCACACAGCACACAGTTCTTGCTTACATAGAACAGTCTCCTCGAATGTGTCATGAGCCCACACTCATGTCACACATCATGTACACTAGTCTGAACTGCAAATCAAATGAGGAGCAAATAAGCACTTCATCTGGCGCAGTCAGCATTGGCTACTGTACATCAGCTGGAGGGGACTCCCGGAGGTTCCTGGAGTGTGT
>VYZM01005139.1:9615-25178 GCA_013398915.1 Dromas ardeola
CCGCTCCGCCCCGGGAGGGGCCGGAGCAGGGACCACCCCCCTCCCCGCCCTCCGCTCCGCCGCCAGTTCCACGCGAGGAACCCGTGGATTTAGGGAAAACGACCCGGTTTGGGGGCAGGATGCCGGGCGAGATGCGGGGGGCAGCAGCGAGGGCGCCCAAAACCCCCCGCCCCGTTCCACCCGGGACTGGGGCACGGGGAGCCCACGGAGCCCACCAAGGCTCGGGGGGGGGGGTTGCAGGGGATGCGGAGGCAAGGAGGGAGCATCGCAGCAGGAGACACGACCAGAGCGACATTTAAAAACGCCAGCGAGGCAGGTACGTCAGTCCCCGCCCCGAGCGGAAAGCAGGGACAGGAGTCATGGAGCAGGAGCGACAGGTTTATTATGTTTCTGGGAGCAGCGCCTTTACATTTTGCCCGGGAAAAGATCAACTCCCTGCGGCCGGAGCGGAGAGACGGGGCGGGATGCTGATTCAAAGCGACAGGGACAAGAAGTTGCAGCCAAGACCCCAGGGTCTGCTGCCAGCATGGGGCTCCGTGTGTCACCGCAGCGATGGCAGACGGCGGCTGGCGCTCACCAGAGACACTTGAAAACATCTTTCCAGTCACATACTCGAGGGCTGGGGCACATCGTAGGAGTCGGTGCAGCCTCTCTGCTCCCGCCAGGAAAGGAAGGGCACGAGACAAGAATAAATACAGCGTTCAAAGGCCCCCCCCCCCCGACCCCGCACCTGCTGCCACGTGGCCTGGCGAAGGCATTTACAGGAGGAAATGTGTCAGCCAGAATCCAACAAACCAGCAGACGTGTCCCGAAGGGGTTTAAGGCTGGCTCGTTCGCATCCTGATCTCCTCAACCAGGTTCTCCCTGCGAACGTTGACCTACACAGGGGAGCACAAAGTTGCTTCAATACAACACAAGCGGCGTGACATACTGTGACCTCCTCTGGTCCCAGAGCAATGTCCCCCACTGCTTTCGTGGCCCTGTGTCTTGGGAGATCACGCCGTGGTGCTGTCACCAGTCCCCCTGTGGGGACCCAGCGGGCTGCAGCACACCCAGAGCTCCACCCGTGAGAGCAGGCACCTGCCCGCAACCCTGCCGAGGCCTCTCCTGCCTAACCACCGCAATATCAACGCTCTTCCCAGTCTTTCCGACTGGTTCCAAAGCCAAGACCAGTGCACAGATCAGCATTGGTCCCGCTTGTTGGCAACAGAGCACCTCCAGGACCTTCAGCGATGGTCCTACGCCCTGGATGGAAAGCAGAGCAGCCATACAGCCCGCTGCATTTCCCCCCGTGCTCCAGGCTCCTGAATTGAGGAATAGCTGGGACTTCAAGGAGATCACGCAATGGGAGACTCTCCAGAGCTGGAGCCAACAGTCCTCCACTGCTCCAGGAAACTGCACGGGGTGAGGAACTGGACTGTGGGGTGTCACAGAAGTCCCTGGAGAGACCAGTGCTTGAAAAAAATCTAATGAAGCTGATGTATAAAATCCCTGAGAACCTGTTATAAGGGGCTCGGTGGCAAACTGACACCAGGGCACGTGCTCCACAGAAAAGAAAGCCAAAAGGGGCTGAGGAAACTCACCTCCCCCAGACTCCAAAGGTGCCCCCACAAGGCCACCACCACCAGCCCACAGGCCTCACCTCCAGCCTGCCAGCCCCGGCTGGTGCCTCCCTGCCTGCTGCGTGTGGAGAGCTGGCCCCTCACCGCACCTTCTGCCGCAGCAGCTTTGCTAAGCCTTGGAGGCTGGCCATGTCTGGTGGAAGCGCCTTACTCCTCTGATGTCCCCTTTGGGCACTACACCCAAAACGTGGGGCAGCAAAGCCACCTTGCGGCGTACAACCTGAGGGGTACGGCTGGGTCTGGCCTGAGCCGGGATGGAGGGTCAGGTAGCCACCCCCACACACACCAAGCCACCACGGGCCTCACCTCCTCCCTGGTTGCCACGACCCGCAGCTTGACGACTCCATCCTTGAGCTCCTGCTCACCCACGATGGCAACGAGGGGGATGCCCGTCTCCTCGCAGTACTGCAGCTGATTCAGCAGCTTGGGGTTCTTCTTGTACAGCACTTCCGCCTGGAAGAGAACCAGAGCATAACGTCACAATCAGCGCCAGCCTGTTGCTCTGCACCCCCTCAAACCAGGCACTGCTGGGCCAGTCTGCTAATTGCCGTCTGGTGAGGGTGGGGGGGTGTGGTGGGGGAGGAGATGGGCTAATGGAAAAGGCTAGGCATTACAGCTAACGAGTAACGCAGCACAGCTCAAAGGTACTGACACAACACTGCTTATCCTGGGAAAACCCCAGGTCATTAGCTCTAGTCCGTGTCAGAGCAGGGCTGACCCCTGCGGTGTCCCTACAGGGTCAGGAGCCCCACAGAGCACCCAGACATTCTCCTCTGCTCCCCCCTCAAGGGACTCTGCCCGCAGCAGGGCCCTGCCATACAGCGTGCCTTTGACCTGCCGAAACCAGCCCAGGCTCCTCCTGGGCCCACTCTCCCCTCCTTGCAAGGCTCTGCGGGTGTTTGGGTTTTTTTGCTTCTTGTTGGAAGTGGCATGGTATCCCAGCTGCCACACGTCAGGGGCTGGTGTTGCCTGCTTTGGGAACCTGTCCTCAGATAACAGACACGGAGCAGCCCCTGCAGTGTTACAGTGCTAACCAAGTCATGCTGCCCAGCCCCTCCTGGAGAACATCCGATTCGGGACACCAAGAAGAGACAGGCTCCATCCAGGAAGGCAGCCTGCTGCCCACTTTCTCATTAAGATCCTTTCTCCCAAAGCAAAGCTAGATCTGGTCCATTCCTGTCACAGAGAGTGGACCAGGCAGCTCCTGACTTGGCCATCACCTGGTCATACCTTGATTCCAGCATCCCACAGCTCAGAGATGAGCTTCAGCCGCTCTTCAAGGAGCTTCTTTTGGGCAGAGGCCACCAGCACCTGTGTCTCCGTTGTCCTGATCTTTTCCTCAGAGGCCTAGAAAAGGGACAAAGATGCCATGGACATACAGAGATATGAGAGTCCCTATGAGCAGGACGGGTCCCCACCCCAGGCCCATGAATTTAGCGGTGAAGAGGATCAGGCTCAGTGGGATAAACAGCATAAACTCAGGAGAGTGAGGGAGGCCCCACAGACACCATCCTGGAGCAGAATCTCATCTTCTGTGGTTGTTCCATGATGGGGCTTAACACAGCCACCCTCCTGTGCCGCAGGTGTGCAGGCTAGAGGGTGTGCTGAGAATGAGCAACTTCCCTGCCAGCTTCTGCCTGGAGACCATTCCTCCACACCCGAGGGCCTCCCAGAGATCTGCTCCGAGCAGCTCAGGAGCAGCAAGCCCGGCAGAGGCAGGACGGAGGCAGCTGCCTGCTCTACAGGGTTACTCTAACTATGGCTGAGATTAACAGCAGCGAGCTGAGATGCTGCAGTGCTGTCAGGAGCCACCTGCTCCCATGGCAGATGCTGGATACTCAAAGTGGCATTTTCCTGCCACTGCTTTCGCTGAAGGGAGGAGCCTTTAAAAGGTCACCTGCAGAGGAACAAACCTGGCCAGGACTGTAGGTGGTGGGGGAAGAATTCATTTTCCACTTAGAAATCCCAATTGCGTCTGACTGCCAAGAGAGAACTCCTCACAACAAGTTTCTCAGGGAAGGAAATGTGTGGCGGTGTTTTGGGAGCCTACAAAGACCTATTTAACACCCATTGATTGGGATGGAGGACAACACGCTCGTACAGCAACCTTTAGGAGGGGGGAATAGCGAAAAAGTAACTGGGAAACCCCCAAGAGGCACTGTGCTCCCTGCCCCCGGACATCCGATCCCTGTCTGGTCTCTGCCTCGGGCAGGATGAGTAGACATAGGAGGCTGTTGTCTCCCTGCAGAGCAGTGCCAGCTTGCCCAGGAGGAGGTGGGGTCACACGGATGCCTAATGCAGTGGGGAACACTGAGGTGCCTGACCTGGGCACCTGGTACTGCTGAGGATTAAAGAGCTCCCTCCAGCTGCAGCTGAACAAGCCGCCTCCAGGGATTATGAAAAAGGGATCTTGTCTGCAGCGAAAGCCCCAGAGATCATCTCCCAAGCCAGAGAAAACAGGAGATCACGTCCTGGTTCAGACTCCTGCTGCAGAGCACAGTAGAGGCCTGTCTGGTTTCTCCATCAGAGACTGCAAGGAAGACTCACTTCCGCATCTGCTGGACTGGGAGTACATGGGGAGGATGTAAATCCTTGCTCTTTCTCCACGCTTAGTTGAGCACCAAAGACACCTACCTCCACTCTCTGCTCTAGGATGGAGAAGATCCGCTCAATCCCAATGCTGACCCCCACGCAGGGCACCTTCCGTCCCTTGGGATCAAACATCCCCACCAGCCCGTCGTAGCGACCGCCTCCAGCCCCGCTCCCAACGCTGACCGACTCCTCCACATGGTCGTTCTCCTGCTGCAGCAGGACAGCCTCAAAGATCACCCCCGTGTAATAGTCCAGACCCCGCGCCAGGCTCAGGTCGAAAGAGATCTAGGACACGAGGAAGCCCCGTCACTGGGCGCGCTCGGGGGGGCCCAGGCTGCCCGGCCACGAGGGCAGCACCCCCTCCTGCCTTCGCACCTCCTCACCTTCCCTGTGATGCCAAACAGGGTCAGGTACTCAAACAGCAGCTTCATGTCCCCCAGCCCCTCCTTGGCCAGCTTGTTCTGGGACAGCTTGGGGTCCTGCAGAAGCCGCTCGATCAGGTCCAGGCCGCCTGTGGGAACAAGCCATGCCTCAGGTCTGCCTGTGCAGCAGCACCCGTGACGATGGCTCCAGCCAGCCAGGTGTGTGCCTTGCACCCCTGCGTCGCTGGCCCTGCCCGGCCTGGAAGGACAAGGCCAAGGGCTCGACCCCCCAAGTGCTCACCGTGAAGCTGGACATACTCCGCGATGCAATCCGCAGCCTCGGGAGAGAGCCCCTTTTCTCCTACCATCTCACTCCTCACTTCTTCCCATGGCATCTGCGAGGGGAGAGAATAACATCGGCCACGGCTCTGGGGGTGTGTTCTCTCCTGGGGAAGATCTCTGGTGGTCCTGCCCAGTACAGATGAACAGACGTATCTGCCCTCAACAGATCTTTATGTGGCAGAATCCCATCAGCGTCAGCGTGGTTAAGAGGTGCTTGAGAGAAGCAGCAGATCAAATGCTCTCAGAGCATGGTCATAACTCCATTTCTTGTACCTCTGCACAGCCTGTTTGTATCCCAACCCTGCATTGAGCAAAGCTGCCCAAAAACTTGAAGCCCCAGGATAAATACTTTGGTTTGTATTTCTGGCCAGAATTGAACATTGGTACTGTAAAAGCACCGAGTTTGAGAGATGTCTTGCTGCTGTGGTTTCTCTGGTTAGGTACTTAGTCATAAATACAAAAAAAAAAAAAGGGTTACTGGTCATGCCTACAACCTGGAAAGGTGCGAGGAGATGGCTGGGTGATGCAAAAACCCAACCTCAGCAGAACATGCTGCAGTTTTCCCGCTGACCAAGGGGTCAAAAAGAACCAGAATCTTGATCACATCCAGCTGCACTGAGATAAATCCTAGTATTTCGGTATGAAAACAAGGAAATTATCCCATTCTAAAGAAGCCCAAACCTCCCTTCCTATCGCTTTTCCACGCATACACAGCCCCAAAACCTACACTTTGGTCATGCCTTTGCAAATGGATCTCGCTGCTATAACAAGACTTTGAGTGAGCCTTCCTCTAGTTGAGGCCTCCAAGGGAAAATGCAGGTCATCCTTAACAAAGCAACATGAACACAGGAGATGAGATGCAAGGCCGCGTTGTTTCACAGGGTTTCGCAGGAAGGTTAGGAGCACTCCTTTAAGCAGTCAGCCCTCAGTGTCCCCCACATGTCTCTGAAAACACACAGAAATTCACCTCCAAATT
This sequence comes from Dromas ardeola, assembly GCA_013398915.1. Classification (NCBI taxonomy): domain Eukaryota; kingdom Metazoa; phylum Chordata; class Aves; order Charadriiformes; family Dromadidae; genus Dromas; species Dromas ardeola. The sequence goes on from VYZM01005139.1 coordinate 15,510, forward strand.
CTGCTTCGGATCCCGAGCCAAGAAAACCGAGGCTTTAGATTGCACTTCATTTTAAGATTCCTCTTCCTTAGCTATTAGCAGAGGACTGTATACACATTCATAGACCGATCTCCAGCATCTTTATATCTGACTAGGCCCTACAGTCAAGACAATCAGCTGCAAATAAAAAGCTGTACCTACACTGACACCTTTCCCTCCTCCCAAAGGGCCACACAAGGCCCCAGATCCCTTGGAGATCTTCACAGCAGCCGGTGCTCGAGGCAGCTTGCGGAGCACAAACCTGTGGGTCCCTCCTGCCTTGTGTCTTACAGGAGCAGCTGCACATAGAGGGGGGTGTCCTGTGTCACACCAAACCTAAGCCAGCCATACGAACTGCGATGTCTACACACGGCATGTTTTATAAAAGTACCCGTGCTACCCGCCCAGATCAGCAGAGGTATGAGTGGGGTGACAAGGAGACGTGATGCATATGATGTCCCTGTGACCATGTCCACCCTGCTAGAATGCTGCACACTCCAGGCCAGCCCCAAGGAGCCCTGTTCCTAGAAAATCATGCTTGCACTGATGGCAGACACACAAGAGTGTGAAGACATGCTGTGGGGGCACACAGTGCAGCACAACACCAAACAGATCAGCCTTCCCCTGCCCAGGAGGCAGGAACGTGCTGCTGGCGTTATTTTTCAGCTCCGTGTTTCTGATCTTTTACTCCTTCTCACTCCATATCCTTTTTTCTACTTCCAGGTAAAATATACCTCATGCATACATGTCCACCTCACTTCTCTTTGCTGTCTTCCTGCTGCTCCTCATCATCTCCTGAGGGTCCCCCAAGCAGCCAGAGGCACACACTGTCCAGTGGTGCCCTGATCATACTGAAACAGCCTGGCCAGTGACATGCACATGCTGCAGGCTCTGTGTCCTCAGCAGGGATGTTAGACACCACATCGCCAATCAATAATAGCACCAGCTTGCAGGACAGTGTTTATGAATAGGGTCCTGGACAACACAACAGCTCTGGCAGCCACTACTACTGTGGATTTCCATTTAACCCGGCCCTGTCACCTGCAAGTTGTCTCACAGACTGCAATTAGAGACTGTCACTTAGGATTGCGCTTCTCTACTCCTGCATTACGACAGAGATTTACTGTTTATGTCACGCTCGCCTTGCAACTGACATTTTAGTAAACTAAATTTTCAGACAACTGAAATTTTAGTAAAGGTTGGACCAGATGATCTTTCGAGATCCCTTCCAATCTGCGCTGTTCTATCCAGGACACAGTTGTGACTCCTTACACCACCCGACTGAACCTAATGCAGTTGAAAAGGCTTTTCAACGCCCTGGCCCAGTCTGGGGACAGGTTTTCATGACCCTGGTTCATAAGCAGCAGCGTCTTAAGAAGGCTAAGGTTTGGGATGTTGAACCTCCCATGTGAAGAGCATTTTTCCTTCCCTCCTTTCCATTTGTCAGGACCATGTGGGATAGAGAGAAGCACTGGAGAAGAAAGCATAGGATCCAGTTTTCCTGTGCCCTGCATGCCTCCCCTCCAGAGAAAGGGGAGAACTCGATGTTTATCAGCATTTTCCAGCCAGTTCTCATGGACCGTGGTAAAAGCAGCCCAGAAGGACAGAGACTCACTGAAACTCCAGCAGCGGCAGTTGCAGCCCAGGGCTCCAGCCCGTACCTTATCCAGTTTGTCAACGCTGGAGCAGATCGTTCGGAACTTGCTGTCTGGGACACTGCAAACTGCAAACATCCCATCAAGGATGCGCCGATCGTTGACCTGGGGAAGAGGGAGCAAGTCATTAACTATGAACTCAGATGCTTCAGCTCTGTCTGGTTTCTCTCCTCTCTAGTTTTAAGTCTCTTTCCCATTCCTGGGGAGCTACGCTGCCTCTCTGCCCACAGCAGGTCAGCTAACACAACTGACTCCTAGCAAGCCTGAGCAGAGCTATCACATTCTCCTTCTAGAGCCACAGACACCTCCACTCAACAGAGAAGAAAAACCAACGGGGCCTATGAGTCATCTCATGCGGACACGTAAAACCAGCTCAGGAACAGACCACAGACTAAGGAGATGAATTCAATACGTTACCCTGCTCTCCCAGTGTAAGAACAAAGGGAGACATCTGATTATGTTAAAACCTCACTAAGGATTTTTTTTTATTTTTATAGTATAGTTTAATTATGCTCTGTAATAGTAGGTAATTGAGACCAAAGGCTCAGCCAGATTCAACCTTTCCATGGGTAGTGAGAACATCTCCAATTAAATTCGACAGAAACAAAGACTGCTCAGGAGTTTGCAATCCAGCACCAACAGGAACTGGAGAGTGATTCATGGAAGACAAGAGTAACGGCAGGCAGGTCACTCTGCTGTTCCCCATGGCAGAGGTGCCTTCTCATCCTCAAAGGCATCCACTTTCACAACTGCCCAAGCACACAGCAGCTGGATAGGCAGTTCCTGTGCACAGCCCTTCACCTCACCCCAGACAGGTTCAAGGGCAGGTAACTGTCCCCCTACCCAGTGGGGGCTGCACATCAGAGCGCAACACCCAGCCTGCACTGCTCACCTCCCCTGCAGAGCCCAGAAATGACTCTCTCAGAGATCCCACCTCCCTCCTGTACACCGGGCACTCCTACCCATTGCTCTCCTACATCCTTCCCCTTCCCCGCCTGACCTGCACCATTTGCTGCCACACCAAGATAACAGAGGTGTTTTGAAGAAAATCGCAAGCTCAACCTACAGTAGGGCACAACTCTTCTTCTGGAAGAGGCCTCAACCCCAGAAAGGACTTGGTGGGAAGGCAGGAGTCTGCAGACAACACAGCACATGCTGAGCAGATGTCATTTAGGAATTTTTTGGCATTGGGAGCTGGGATGAGGCAGGGATCCTGGGCCAGAGCCTGCGCTTTACCGCAGGCAGTGAATACGAAAATCTCCTGGTTGGTTCGTTGGCTGCTGGTTGGTTTTGCAGGTGACTGTGGTTAGTGCTAGAGAGAACTCTGCTAACTGCAGCCTCGGGAAACCTCCTTGCATTCCCAGCTAAAGGCAAGTCTGAGCTGAGGTCCAGCCTTTTAGCATATACACCACGAGGAGGCAGAGAGAAGGGATGAACTAGGGCTTCAGATCAGGTGTTAGAGTGGGAACAGGTGCCGCTGCGAAAAACTACAGGAACAACAGCTGCTGCTTCCCACCGTGGCACAGAGAAACCCGCCTGGTCTCACCTTAATGAGAAAGTCCCCAAGCTGCAGGTCACTCAGGATCTCGTGCACAATCTTCAGGCACTCAGCGTCAGGAATCATCGGGTCAAACTGCCCAGCGATGTCAAAATCCTGGGAGCACAGGAAAAGGCAGTGAGCAATTCAGGATCGCTGGCCTGACTGCAGTGACACAGCTTCAAATCTGCTGTTAACAGCAGTTTGTTTGCAAAAAGCAACAGAAATGGGTGTAAGGGAGCACTAGCCCTCCCCAGTAGGATCCAGTAGGGACAAGATGTGGGTTATGACCCTTTTTCATCGAAGGCAACAGTAGTCTTGTGTCCACTGCCCTGCAAGGAGTTTGTATACTGTGCGGTGGGCAGCGCAGACAGTTTGCGAGAAGCCGTTATGCTTCTCCCTGCTTTCTGCTTCTGGAGGTGTGTGACCTGCTCCCTGCCTCTGACACAGCAGTTTACTCTGTGATGTGCTTTGAAAACAGAGGTACTTGAAAAACAACAAAAAGGAGACAGCAAAGAGATCATCATCAGCAAATAAATAGAACAAAGGAACCAGTAAGGGGAGGAGAAAACTACTTATTATTTGGTCTGACCTAAATGCCACATGTTTCATCTTGATTCTTAGGATATTCTTTTTTTCATACACATGCCAATCAAGTCAATGATCAGGGGAAGAAAACAACAGAAGCAATTTCAACTGAGGCAAAACCAGTTTCAACTGCCAAGACAGAAAAAGAAATCAGAACGCCTGAGTGGTGTCCACCAGAGATTACCAGATGAACTCACATGTAGAACTAAAGCACGACAGCAAGGTGTTTTAATAGGCTGGTACCCCGTGATTGGAAAATAGCAAAGACAACATCAATGTTCAGAGAGAAATAAAACACCAAAGCAACAAGAGACCTCTTATTCGGCTCTCATTTATGAATCCCCAAATGCAAAGTCTTCAATGATATTTTGAGAACAAGAATAATTTTAATTAAATGGGTACCTTTCAACTTCACTAGGCTTCCAAAATAAATTAGGGCAATGGAGGAGGAAAGAGATAAGATCACATCAGTTAATCCCCAATCAGCCAAGTGCAAGAAAGGCTGATGCAATCCCCGTGGAAGTTGGGTGAGGTCTAGTACAGCCAGGAAAGTGCCGCTACCACTGCGCCTGGCACAGGTGAAATCTCACTGAAAAATACCCAACCAAAGACTGGTATATTATATTTAAGAAAAGCTGCAGACAAAGCTACTAGGCTGAGCAAAGAAGCAAAGCATCTCCAGGGAGAGAAGGTAACAGAGCTTGATTTACGTGGTTTATTTGGGAATGGGGAAGAATCCATATCAAGGGAGGACAGCTACCATTTAAAGAGCTGCACTGGCACAGGGAAAAGTAAGCTATCAGACACAGGTAAGTTTATCCTGGGTATTAGAAGACTATTTCTAGCTATCCTAGGGATGAGATCTTGGAACGCTCTTTCGGATGAGACAGCAGGCAAAGACCCCAAGTTATCTGGAAATAGGAATTCACCAAGCTGGATCTGGAAGGTATCCACAGGGGCTGTATGATGAAACAGGAAGATTCTCAAACAAGAATTTGCAATATGAGGCCCCTGGGACTGGGTTAGTACAGTGGAACAAAGCCCTTCCTCAGGGCTACCACACTCGTCTGAGAAAGCCACAAAGGAAATTGCTTTCTTACCTGTGCTGTAATTTGGCCTCTGGGTTTTTCCCTTCCTTTGAAATAAAGATTGACTAAGCACGAGACAGAAGCAGCATATGCTACGTCTGAGTCGCTTGCCTGGTTCATGTGTCCTGCTAACACTGTTCAACTATTGCCAGATTTGGGATCAGAATGAAATTCTTCCCCTCCACCAGGCTGGCAAGCACTGTGGGATGGAGCAAGGAGCTGCCCTCCTCCACAGTGCGAAGCAGGCCAGGTACCTGGGGCACCTGCGGGCTGTACTGCAAAATTCCCTGATACACTAGCACCCCGTGTCCCAGCCATCGTCCTCACTCTCCCACTCTCAAGCTGTTTTTCACTCATAAGGGCACACTAACGAGAATATCAGTGGATCTTCCCGAGCTTTCCACAGCCACAGGGAAGGCCGTTGCAGGGTAACACAACCTTTGGTCCTACATTTTTACGGTGCTACGTCCCCAGGCTACAGCCCTGCTCAGCAGCGTCCCTGTCGACGGCCAAACTCACACACTGGTAGAACTCCCTGTAGCGACCCCTGGTCATGGCCGGGTTGTCCCGCCTGTAGACCTTAGCGATGTGGTAGCGCTTGATGTTGGTGATCTTGTTCATCGCCAAATAGCGAGCGAAGGGCACCTGAAATGGCAGGGTTAAGGATGGGAACAGGGAGGGATCACCCCACCCAGTTATCAGTCACAGGCAGTGCTATGTCCTTGCTATCTCCCCAACACCCAGCACAGCATGGCGCACACCCATGGAGCAACGCAACTCCTAAGAGACAGCTGGACTTGCCATAGCTCCCCAAGGCCTCCACAACTGTCCAAGACACAGCCCACGCGTGCTGCCATTAAGGGTCCTTACAGGCATCTTCCAGCACCACCTCAGGTTGGATCTCGGTCTCACGTGGGCCGTGTACCGCAGCAGCCTAGTCTGGGCACCCTGCTGTAGGAGAAACCCCACTGAATACAGATCTTCCTTCCCTCTACATACAAGCGTTACTTCGCCAAACAGAAGCAACATACAGAAAATAACTGAGCAAGGGTTCTGCACCCACTGAACCACACTGCCGGTCGGCATGCGGTCAGAGCCAAGGGACTGTCCCTGGCCCTCTGGACAACGGTGCCCCAAAAGGAGATGACAAGACCCCTCGGCACTGGCTGTGGCAGGATACTGTCAGGTCATAGCGCAGGGACAGCAGCTCTCCTCCTTGATCCTTCAGATCGTAGATGAGCTTCGAGTCTTCACCGTATTTCCCCGTCAGCGTCTCCTACAACAAAAGGACACACGAACAAACAGCATCTTCAGTGACAGGGGATCAGCCCTAGAGCACACAGAAAACAAGGAGAGAAAGGGAGGACACCCAGGAGATGGAAGAAGAAAACTCAACCCTCAACACATCGCAAGCTTTCAACTGCAGGATCCTTATCAGCTCAGCCAACTTGCTGTGTCCTCACTCACCTTCAGCTCAAACACTGGCGTATCAATGACTTCTGCTCCATGGCGCTTGAAGCAGGTGATGATCGCATTGAAGACTCTCTCGCGAATGGCCATTTGCTTGGGGCTGTAGTCCCGCGTGCCCTGGGGTGAGACAAGGAAAAGAAGAGCAAAGGACACATTGGGTTAGAGGCATGCAGTGGAGACAGATATCAGTGGTGACATGAAAAGGCTATCATACTGCTAACAAAGCCAGAGAGATAGGTCCAGACACCAGACATTGGGAGAGGTGGTAAAAAGCAGCACTAAAGAATACTGGAAAACATCAGGACACAGCTCAGACATGCCATGGTCTGCAGAGCTAAATCCAGTTCAGGAGTTTCACCATGCAGGAAACAAAGGAACTGACACAGATCCAACACTCAGACAGTTCAGAACTCCTGAGGACAATAGCACCGATAGGATCTGTCCACAGCTACAATTCCAATGTATTAGCCAGACCCTTGCACGACAAGCCACCCTGAGAGGTGGAATCAGAGGACAGACACACTTTGAAGCTGTTAAACAACCAGCAGCTCTCCAATTTCCAAACACACATAGAGAGAAACCATCTTTTCAAAGTGTGATACCTGCGAAGTGCCCATCTACTGTTCACTGGGATGTGCTCCTTTTTAATTTCTTTGCTGTTAAGAGTCACTGAATTATTTCGATGACCACCTTTAGGCTCTCAGCAACACATAAATCACTGTTAATTAAGGAGACCTCCCCCTTTCCTTTTCTAGTGACCAGCAGCAAGGCGGGAGGAAGCAGAGAGAGCAGGCACTTCGTAACACCCCACCTGCAGGTCGCACAGCGAAGAGCAGCTCTCAGCAGTACACTGACGTGGCCGAGACAGGCTGTGTTTCCCTGGCACTCACAGAGCTGCAAAATCCTCTCTCCACATCTTTAAACAGTGAAATACCCTTCCACTTTCCAGGCCACGCATCACAATTATGTTTACCTAAACATACGATAAAGGAAATGGACAAGGGAGACAGTTTTGAGGCACTTCCTAAGTCAGTGGCATTAACATAACCTGTTTTATTTGCGAGCAACGTTCCTGTCTCCACACCGCAGCATGGAAGCGCAGTTGGTCTCTGGTCAGCTGATAGCAACAAAACATTCAGGTTACAAAAAATTTCAGCATAAATTGCATTACGGACACTATTTTCAGGGGCCAGGGGACTGAAAAGCTATGCCTGAAGGAAGGGTCCTTCTGCAGAAAGACACAAAAACGTGAGCAGCTGGCCAGACCTGCTCAGTAAATGGGATTACCCACTTCCACGGACTAAGGCAAGACCAAAAGCCACGAGAGCTCTCTTGCTCCTCACGTTTCAACATGCGCTGAACATTTCTGGCAAACACTGCCAGCCATATGCGTTTCTTTGGCTGGTTTATGCTTTGCAGTTCTCCTGCAATGAGCCTTGCAGCAGCAGAGCTGCACCTCGTGGCACTCTGTGCTCACCCAACCTACCAGCAGCTCCATCCAGGTTAACAGGGAACAGGACCTGCTTGAAGGATCCTTGATCCACAAGAGCTAACATCTGCAGGCACTAGTGGGGTCAGTGCTACAAGAGTTGAAGAGTCCTAGCCCTAAACTCATCAGGGCGATGCAAGTCATGACCTTACTTCAAATAGCACAATCCAAGCAGGTATGAGACCTCTCACACTGGGCAGCTACAATAAAGCTTAACCAAAAGGGAATTTAATTTCCTGACCACACCAGCTAGTGGGTGGCTTGTCACAGAAGCACCAGGAAATCTTTAAGTTAGTAGGGTATCTGAGCTGGATGCTGTCAGGGATGTTTTTGGTCCCTCTTCCCTGCTGCTAAAAGTGAAAAGGGAAACAGAAAGGAGAACAAAGACAGGCAAGTCTGTGCTGAGATTCTGCACAGGCAGGTGCGTGGGGGGTGCTGTGTGTGCACATGGGAGTAGGTCGTGCATACAGAGAGACATGCGAGTGTGTGCGCTGGGGGAAGTTACCTTTGGGGTCTTGAGAACAAACTTGTGTTTCCCCTCATCTCCCCCCAGCTGCGCCTTCATCTCCAGCAGTTTTGCCACCTCCTTCGCAATCTGCGGAAAGAACAAGGAGGGAACCGGGAGTAAGCCTACTTGGCAGGCCCAGCCCACAGGCCTTCCCCAACACCTTCAGCCTCAGCATTCCCAGTACACCCAGACTCCCCAGCCTCAATACATCCACTATTCCCTGTCTTCCACAGCAACCAGAGGAGCACTCCCTGCTCTTCTCCAGTACTCCCCACTTCTGCTGCAAGCACCCCAACCTCAGCATCTCCACCACCCCCACCATCCTCTGACTCCCACGACCTCCATTACCCTCAACATCTGCCTCCCCAGCCTCCGCACCAGGCCCAGCACCACCAGCTCCTGCTACGCGTACCCCAGCGTCGGCAGCCTCCAGCACCCCCATCCCAATCCTAACTCCCCCAAGCATCCTTCTCTCCAACCAAACACCAGTATCACCAGTCTCCCCAGGCACCTCAGCCCCCCTGATCACCAGCCCAGACCAGTACTCCCATCCTCCCCAACACCCCTCTTCCCAATACCACCACCCCTAGCCCAGCAACACCTACACCAGTACTCCCAGTACCCCACAGCACCATCCCCCTAAACCCAGCAACCCCAACTCCACCCCAATCACCTCAGCAGCCCTCTCTCCAGCACCAGCACCCCCAGTTCCCCCCAAGACCCTCTTCCCCATCCCAACATCCCCAGCGCAGCTCCCCCTCTCCCAGTCATAAAATCACAGAATGGTTTGGGTTGGAAGGGACCTTAAAGCCCACCCAGTGCCACCCCCTGCCCTGGGCAGGGACACCTCCCACCAGCCCAGGTTGCTCCAAGCCCCGTCCAACCTGGCCTTGAACCCCTCCAGGGATGGGGCAGCCACAGCTTCTCTGGGCAACCTGGGCCAGGGGCTCACCGCCCTCACAGACAAGAGTTTCTTCCTCAGATCTCATCTCAATCTCCCCTCTTTCAGTTTAAAACCCTTCCCCCTCCTCCCATGGCTCCCCTCCCTGATCCAGAGTCCCTCCCCAGCTTTCCTAGAGCCCCTTGAGGGACTGGAAGGGGCTCTAAGGTCTCCCCGGCGCCTTCTCTTCTCCAGGCTCCACCCCCAGCTCTCTCAGCCTGTCCCCACAGCAGAGGGGCTCCAGCCCTCCCAGCACCCCGCCCCCAGTCCTGCCGGGCCTCCTCCAGCACCCCATTCCCCCGAAGCCCCGCGGGGCCGGTCGCACCTCGTCGGGATCGGCCTTATCCTGCTTGAGCCGCCGCACCGCCTCCGCCTG
>VYZM01005139.1:32425-46649 GCA_013398915.1 Dromas ardeola
GGCCGCGGCGTGAGGGACCCCTCGGAGGGGGACGTGGCGGGGCCGGGGGTGCCTGAGTGGGCCGGGGCCCGCGGGGAGGCCCTATGCCAGCTTTTCACAGCGCTGTGCCCTCTGTGTGTGGGCGGTGGGAGATTCGGGGCCGCTAGAGAGGCCCCGATGCCCTCAGGGCTAGAAGGGGGTGGACCTCACCCCGGTCTCCCCTTCCTAGGCCAGGCCTCCCCCGTGGGAGCCCCTGTTTCAGCCAGGCGGCGTGAGGAGATCCGAACCTGCCCCAGCACCCGGGGTGGGCTGCCCACCCGCCTTCAGTTCCCCGGGGGGACCAGCCCATGCCAGGGGCCTCCTGGGGCTGGGCCACAGGGATGGAGGCAGCTCCCTCCTTCCATTGTCCATCTTGTCCTGCTCCGTGGCATCTTGGCTCTTCTGTGAAGGGGTTGCCTGTTTCCCAGCTGGCTTTCACGCTGTCCTGCTGAAATTGCTGCTTGCTGCCATCTGCCCTTCATGGAGAAACCTCCCTTTCTGTGACTGTAATCTTAGAGACTTGGAAGGTTCCAAGTAACTTGATTATTTTATTGGTGTTGCTCAGTTTGTGTAACGTGGCAGTGAAGTCTTTCTGCCTTTATAGATTGCACAGGATTTGGTGTTGGGAATGCCAAGATCGCATCCCATCTCATCAGTGAGGTGGATGCCATTGGCATAATGTGACTGGAGAGCCGGACCAGTTTAAACACTTCCAGTAATACCCCAGGCAGCCGTTGGCAGTGCAGGGGCTGTGTTTTTCTGCTTTTGTGGCTGATTTTTCCTTCACTTGAAGCCGCTTGCTGAGAAGCGAGGAGAGCTGGGAGAGGTCAGGGAGCAGGATGTCTGCCCGGGAGTGAGATGGGGCCTGTGCTTTATTCTCAGCTGCTGGCGGTTGCGTTCGTGTTGGATTGAGCCAGACTTGAGACATCTGTGTTATTTTATAGGTTTTGATGCTGATACTGGGCAGATCATTCAGTATCTGTCCGCACAGGGAGCGGGAAACTGTGGGGCACTTCTGGTTTTTAATTGTTGTTACTTATTTGGGAAATACTCTCTGTCACCTAAAGCAGTCCTTAGGTAAAGATTTCAGGGCTTGCAGCCACCTTTGCTTCCACCAGACCAGTTAAGAAAAGTTCCCTCGGATAATGTCTAGCCAAGATCTTGTTACGCATTTGGGTTTAATTTCTTTCCCTGTGCCTGGACGAGGGAGATTGGTAAAAGCGCTGCGAAAGACTCTTTCCCTCTTATTACAACAGGAGAGTGAAGCAGCAAGTAAATCGCCTCCTCCCTGGGTTTCCACCAGCTATGATTTGCAATAATGCGCTGGTATGCAGGAGAGTCTAGATTCTGGAAAATACCCCCAAACGTTAATTTACACTCTGTGATATTTTCTTTTCTTTTGCTCAGGGTGGTTAATAAAACCTGTTATGACATGCTTAAAGTGCTTAAGAAGCTCTGGGAATAAATGAGAATTTTTCTATGCCTCCCTAAGGCATTTTCATTCCTATCAGTAGTTGTTCGTTCCATTTGAAGGATTGCCAGAGGAGAAAACGTTAAATGACTGTGCTGCTGCTATAGCTTCAAATGGGATTTATTTCCTTTGGATTGTGATTGGATTCTTGATTTGGCTGAACGGAGAAGGCGGTGGGGTGGCGGGGGGGGGGGTCCTTCTTTCCCGGAGGTATTTTAAAATACATCCGTCCTTTTTTTTAATATGAAGCTGAGAGCCTCGCACTGCCATGCCGAGTGAAATGTGGTTTTCTAACCAAACGAGAGTTACCTTCTAAAGAAAGAAGTATCTGAGTTATAAGCCATGACTGATACCAGGTGCAGGGGCCTTAACTGCGTAGGGAGAAGAGGCTGCACTGGTCCGGCGAGCACATGGAATGGAAGAAGGGTTCTTGTCCAGTCACTTCTGCCCTCAGCGCTGGTGACTAGATAAAAATCCCCCCTGAAAAGAATAGCCTTTGTACTCTGCAATGCCAGCTTCACCTGAATTCAGCTTCTCTTCACGTAACTTACCCTGTTGCTGCCATGTAGAGTGCTCTGGGGAGCTGCCGAAGGGTCTGCCTGCCTGAGAGGTGTTTCTTCCCTTCCCTGCCTGTCCGCAGCGTGCAGCTGCAGGAGCAGGACAGCTCACCATGCGTTTCATACAGGTACTTTCCAGGTATCTCCATGCCTCGCCTTGACAGGTGGGGTTTCAGAGCTTTTTCTGGTTTGCTTGTACATGCGTCTCGCTTGAAAAACCCATACTGGTTCCTATGATTTCATAGCAAACTTGGCGTTTTGATTCCTGTAATGTGTCGATGTACTGCTGAGAGTGGGCATGCACAGCCTTCCGTACTCCTGCATCTTAATCAAACTCTTTACAGCTCGTGTTGTGTTTCACGGCTTCCTCATCTGATATTTGCAACTCAGGTTTAATTGACTTTGGGAAGAAGTGTGTGTAATCTGCTAATGACTGTGCTGTGTTTGTCAGGTGGTGCTTATGAGGTCTTAGATCAGTCCGTTTGAATCCCATTTGTGTCTGGTTTTTCAAAACGAAAGCCTCGGTGATCATCTCAGGAGCTATAAAGATAAAGTCGTTACTTTTCTCAGTGCTTTGATATCCTTTTAGAAGAAGTAGATATAGGCAAGCTGAGGGTTATTCTCTTAAGCTACATCCTTAATTGCTAGATATGAAAACATGGGGATATAACGTAGTGCCCCTAATTTACAGCTGTGGCCTTACACACCAAGTGATTACACCTCTTTCCCCAGTCTCCCCTTAGAGCTAGTCAAACTGTGTAATAAACTTTAATACATTTTTTTTCCTTCTCAGACTAAGAACTTGGACTTCCGCCGAAAGTGGGACAAAGATGAATATGAGAAACTTGCAGAGAAGCGGCTCACGGAAGAGAGAGAAAAGAAAGATGGTGCGTAGTGTACTGACTCCAGGCAAGCTTTGCTCGTTTGGCAGCGAGTCATCCAAACACTTTGAGTTGGAGAGGGGGAGAGCAGCTAGAAGTGAAATCCCAAAGTGAAATAGCAGCAGTTCAAGGCTGGCTTGCACCCGTCCTTTTTCCTTTTTTTACCACTGAACAGATTTTTTGACCAAAGTAGTTACTGAGAACCTTTGCCTCTGTCTGCCTGTTCTCTGGGGAGGGAGAGGAAAAATCGGCCCCTGGAAACAAGGAGATCTCAGAGTATGACCCACATCAGAGCTGGAGATACCTCACAGATCTACTGGTTCTAACAGGAACAAGGAAATAGTGAGGAAGAAATTATATTATTTACTGATTTAAAAAAAAAAAAAAAAGGTGCAATTTCTGCCTGAATCAGGCAGTTCCCAGGTTCCCAGCAGGCCCCTTTTCATCAAGGACAATGTGAAATCCGGCATGTTGAGCTTGACCTTTTCTGATAAACAGTTTGGTTTTTTGCATATGTTCTAGGCAAACCAGCTCAGCCCGTCAAAAGGGAACTTCTGCGGCACCGAGACTACAAAGTGGACCTGGAATCGAAGCTGGGGAAAACCATCGTCATCACCAAAACTACCCCTCAGTCAGAGATGGGAGGGTAGGTCGTGATCTTCTTTTTGTTGGAGTCTCAGAGTTGTGCTGGTGAGAGCCGGGGGCTGTGATACGGCGGTGGGCGCTTATGGTCCATCAGGTGGTGATTTCATCCTGTGTTTTGAGCCTGGTGCGATGGTGCTGCACTGTGTTACACCGAAACTGGGCCTTCTGGGGTAAAGTATGGAAGCGACGCAGCAGGCTGAGCCCCTTTGGGCATGTTATCAATGTTGTTGTTGTTGTTATCAGTGTTGCTCTGCTCTCTGGTAGAAACAGCTGAGGCAGATCTTTGCTGTTGATTTGAGTTTCTGATTTGGATAAAAAACATCCAGATACCTGTCCTTAGGAATGGTATATGGCCACTGTTTGTGTGGATCATGTTTGGGCAAAGGCTAAAAGGATTCTTAGCACACCCGAAGCCATTGAGAGGTTGAGAAGAATACATTAGGTTTGTACCATTATAAGAGTAAGGCCGTTGGTGTCTCACAGTCGTAGCCTAATAGCCAGCAGTGCCAGGGAGATGCGCAGCCTAGAACAGCATCCAGGGATGAAGTGTGAGCCCTGGCTGCGTTTTAGCAACAGCTCTTAAGATGGGCAGAGCACTGCTGTGTAAAGCAGGGAGTTGCTGCTGTGAGGCAATGGAAGGACTTTCCCTGCAGCCAGGTGAGAGCCTTCAGCAGGCTGCAGCCTGGAAACCTGGGCTGCCTAGCCAGTCCTGCCGTGGAGGAGGTCAGCCAAGCCCTGCGGTGTCACAGAGTCTGTCCCACCCTGTTGGTTGTGTCTGGAAGGCTGACATATTACAGATCAGTTCATGTCTTGGTTTCTGTCATCTGTCAGAGTGGCGTCGGCATAAGGGTTGGTACCTCCAGTGTTATCCGGGGCAGCTCCATCGATCTGGGGTGTGCCTTTGCACGTTTCTTTTCACTGGGGCCCTCTGTGGTGGAAGTAGCTTCCCTCGTGCCTTGGAGAAAGGAGCTGTATCCCAAGTGACATGCAGATTTCACATTTTAGATTATCTCAAATAGTTTTTCTGTGAGATGAGGTTTGTTTCGTGCTTTGGCATTAATGTTTTCTCTCTCTCCTGCCAGGTATTACTGTAATGTATGTGACTGCGTGGTGAAAGACTCCATTAACTTCCTGGATCACATCAATGGCAAAAAACGTAAGGATAATTTTTCTGCCTTGTTGGAGGGCTGCTGCAGCGCTCTGGGCTGTTCCCTTCACACATCACCAGTGTCTGAGCGCTGAACACAAAGCGTGCTTTGGAGATCAGGATGGGAGGCAGCGTTTGCTCATGAGAGCTGTGGAGGTGCTGCCTTTATCTCCTGGCACTTCTCCGGGGTGTTGGACCATTTGTTTGAAATAAGCCCAGAAGAAATAGTGATTGGTTTAGTCTGGCGAGGGGGATGTATTTTCCCCACTTCGAGTGTCTGCACGGCAGGAAGCCCAGGGTCAGCAAATCCTGATGTCTCCTCTGAAAACCTGGAGATAGGCTTTTTTACAGCACTGAAATTTTAAAGAAATTCTTAGATAAGTAAAAGGTATGGCACTAGGCTATTTTGGGATCAGAAGCTTCTCTTTGTAGAATTAGAGTATGAAACTCAAAACTAGCTGGTCCCTGAGCTCCAGAGTGTGGATTGGAGTTTACAAGGATGGAGGCTGAGGGTGAATGTGGGCAGGAGTGGGGCAGTTTGACCCCGGAGCTGCGGTATGCTGCTGCTGTTGTCCCGTACAGCTCTCCTGGCAGTCCCCTTACGTACCTCCTGGTGTGTAGTTTGAGCTTCCAAGTGCTGCAGCATTCCTGAAACAAACCTGTACATGGCTACTGGAATCAATGGGCTGTTTGGATCCATCAGGCAATGTGGGTTGGAGACATCGCCAGGGATGGCGCCTTCACCCTCAGCTTACTCATGAGCTGAAATCTGGGAATCAGGTCTGTGAGGTCAGGCTGAGAGAGTTGGGGTTGTTCAGCCTGGAGAAGAGAAGGCTCCGGGGAGACCTTGTAGTGGTCTTTCAGTACTTTAAGGGGTCTACAGGAAAGCTGGGTGTGGACTCTTGATCAGGAAGTGGAGTGATAGGACAAGGGGGAATGGTTCTAAACTGAAAGAGGGGATATTCAAATTAGATATTAGGAAAAAATTCTTAACTCTGAGGCTGGTGAGACCCCGGCCCAGGATGCCCAGAGAAGCTGTGGCTGCCCCATCCCTGGAGGGGTTCAAGGCCAGGCTGGATGGGGCTTGGAGCAACCTGGGCTACTGGGAGGTGTCCCTGCCCAGGGCAGGGGGGTGGGACTGGGTGATCTTCAAGTTCCCCTCCCAGCTCTAACCATTCTGTGATTCTATGATTCTGTGAATCTGCGCTAAACAGCCACTGAATCAGAGGTCTGGGTTAATATTCTGTGTCTCTGCTTCAGCTAGAAATGTCCTGTGTGATCAGGATCTCTTACTGAGAGCCGCTGATGTCTTGTTTAGCTTCTCCCGCAGCTGAGAGATGCTAGCTTGCCAGTTTTATTATAGCCCCTTTTTCAACACTACAACCCTTTCCACTGGTCCGAGATTAAATTTTCTGAAGCATCAGAACACCAACATGATGGGGAGCATCCTAATAGGGAACCTTAAAAGAAGAGGCTGCATCCTCCTTCTTTAACATGTCATTGTAGTCTCTGCCTGACTTAAGTTATGGTGTCCCTCTAAAGCCCATCCCCTTTAACATAAGAAATCCCAGTCTGTGAAGGAGTATGGGACCAGATGAGGCCAGAAGGCGTGTGCCTCTCTGGGGGAGGAGGCACTGCTGCGTCACGCTCCCCGGGCTGGCTTATCTGGCATGTCCATGGTGGGACGTGGTGTGGAGAGGAGTCCCTGAAGGCTGGGCCATGCCGGCCTCTGCCGCTCGGGAGCACGGGGGACAGTGCTGCTCCCTGCGCTTTTGACTGATGGGTGGCCCATGAGTCAGTGCGGTTACATCAGGTTGGAGCTCTGAGCCTCGAGGACGTATGGCCTTGTGCATGAGTGTAGTCTGGCCCCGGAAGATGCTCTGAGGGGACGGGTGACAGGGAGGAAGAGGCTGCCGTCCTGAGATGTTTAAATTGGGATCAGGGACGGGGGGCTATGCGCAGATCTTCCAAGGCTAAGGGTATTGCTGAACATGTCCGATTCCTTTCCTGTTTTTAGACCAGAGAAATCTGGGCATGTCCATGCGGGTGGAGCGCTCCACGCTGGACCAAGTGAAGAAGCGCTTTGAGGTGAACAAGAAGAAAATGGAGGAGAAGCAGAAGGACTATGACTTTGAGGAGAGGATGAAGGAACTCCGCGAGGAGGTGAGTCTGGGCAATGGCTGATGAAGCAAAGTCCCCCAGAAACGTGTTTCCTGAGGAAGTCAACCCTGGTTCCTAATCTTGTTCCACAGAAGCCTTGTTCTTGGAAGCATTGGCTGCTTGTCTGCTGCTACGAGTGGGTTTTGTTTCTTTGTTGTTTGCTTTTTAAAAAGTTTTCTGCTGCTGTCCCTGGAAGCCCCTTTCCCCTCTTTCTGTGTGAGGATAACTTATGATGCTTCAGATTTCCACTGAGAGCAGCACAGCCCTGACAATGCACCTGGTTTTTGTCTCCCATGAGTTGTGTTTGAATTTGTGTGCTCCGATAAGCAGATCTGTGTCTTTGTCCCTCATCAGCCGTTGGAGTAATCTCCCCAGGGAAGTGGTGGATTCTCCAACATTAGACACTTCCACGATTCACCCGGACAAGGTGCTTAGCCATCTTGTCTAGACCGTGCTTTTGCCGGGAAAGGTTGGACCAGGTGATCCTCGAGGTCCCTTCCAACCTGGTGGTGGTTCTTGATTCTTATCTTCTGTGATTCTATGATTCTTATCTTCCACGGTTCTTAGAATTGCAGGGCTTCCTTCTCCATGTGACGCATTGCTTCTGTGTGGCCTCACCGAGTGTGGAAAGGCTTTGTGAGTTGTGTGCTGTGGTGTGAGATGTGCCTGGAGGCAACAAAAACCAGCAGATTCCTCTCAAACCTGGGCTTAGGTGTCAGCTCCCTGGCAGGAAATGTCAAGTTTCTTTGAAAACCTGACAAAGTGCTGACAGTTGAGGAACTTCTGTGGATGCTTCTCCTCTATCTGCAGTCACAGAACAACCAAACGTTAAAACGTGCTGCCCGTTTGAGTCTCCCTGCTCAAACCCTGAGCTTTGCTTCGCCGCAGGGGTGCTCTGTTGGGGTGCGCAGAAAGCAGCCCCGTGCTCTGCTCTCAAGCAGGCTTCGCTGCCACTGAGCTCGATCTGTTTGGGGGAGGTAGGAGACAGGTGCCCCGGCAGTGCAGGGCATGCTGTGGGTTGAATCTGCCGGTCGACGTATGGCCACAAAGGAATCAGCAGCAACTTCTGGTGTAGCTTTCTCCAGGACACGGCTGTCTTGAGTAGCTGCAGCACAGCGGCAGCGGCCAGTAATGGGAATGGCAGGAGCAGTTGCTAAGTTGGGAGCCGAAGCCATGCTTCTGCGTCGCCCGATACAAGCCTGGCGCTGTTCCAGGGCTTGTGATCCTTGCAGAGCAAAACACTTTGATTAGAGCAGCGCAAACCCTTTGATGCCAAAACCCCCCAAAGCAGCTCAGAGCTTCAGCTTCTGTTCCAGTGAGCAGCTGTCACTCTGCCAGGCTGGAAGCCAACAGGCAGCGACATTCGGCACCGCAGTCGCTGGAATGGGGCACCATGCGAGGGAAAGGCCTCCTGCTTTGAAAACAGCTCCTTCTTGCCTCAGCGTTGTTTCCAGATGAAACTTCTGATGTTTGTTCAGAAGAGAGAGTTTCATAACACTTCTTTTTGTCTACATCCTCTGTGTGACTCTGCTCTTGGGGTGGAGACAGTGGGAAACCTCCCGGGAGGCTGCAGTCCAGGATTTCTGGTGCCGACTTTATTTCCTCAGGCACAACTGGGGTGCTGTCGTTAGGACTTGGGTTAACTGTGCAGTGCTCGGTATCTCAAAAGCTTACTCAGCTGGGGAAGTTCAAATTCTTTTGCTGTTCTGTCCCTTGCTGCAGGAGGAGAAGGCCAAAGCCTACAAGAAGGAGAAGCAGAGAGAGAAGAAAAGGCGGGCGGAGGAAGATTTGACATTTGAAGAGGATGATGAAATGGCAGCTGTGATGGGTTTCTCTGGTTTCGGCTCAACCAAAAAGAATCACTGAGCAGCTCTGGACTCTCCTCTTTCTTGAAACAGATTGTTTTTACCCAGGGGACTCTGGATAACTCTTAAAAGACTTGATTGAGGACTTGTATGTAAATCTCCCAGTAGAAGTTGGCTGGAGGAGTCGAAAAGCGATTCCATGCTCTACCTGTGCTGCAGAACAAGCTCCGCCTGTCATTAGCTTCCCATCTCCTTCTGTGTCCTAGATCCGGCTGTTCATCACTGCTCTATGGCCTTGTGCGTGCAGGGAAGTGTTCTGCTGGGTACATTTTTGTGTCGATAAAATGCAACAGTTCTGTGCAGGTGGCCTGGTTCAGAATTAATCTAGTTGTCAACCAGGCATCGTTGTTCCAGGCCCTAATTGTTCTAGTTGTCAACGGGGCTGTGTGTTTGAGATGCAGGGAGTGATGCAGTTTCTTTTTGGATTGCGTAACTGAAGGAAACACGCCACGGCCAGCGGGGTTGAGCATCGTCATGGCTTGTGCTGAGCAGAGCTGGCGGCTGCATGGAGTCTGGGTCACCGAAACTTTCCTGTATCCCTATCTGCAAGGGATACTTCCCTGCTTTTCTTTGTGTTTCGTCCCATAACTTTGATCTCTTTAAGGCAGGGGAGAAATCCCTCCCCACGACTGATGTAGGATAGAGCAAATGAAAGAAAGGTGTGTGCAATTTGCCGGAAATAAATGAATCGTTTTAATGGGTCCTTTGGGTGGGAGTTTGATTCCGTCTTTGTTTGGAGAGCTGCTGCCTCCCACTGAGAAGAGCTGCTGATGTCTCCCAAGCGGCGCAGAGCTGGTGGTGGCCTTCTGGGGACCTCGGTGGAGGCAAAGGCAAGGCTTGTCACCCCCTCTCTCTCGGCTCAGCTGCCAGCTCCCCTAGGCAGGCAGTTGCCGTCATCCTTGGCCTTTTAAAGTGATTCTGGAGATGGGTATAAGAACGTGGGAGGGGAAGGGGAAAGGAAAGGGGAAAGGGAAGGGAGGGCAGGACTGGGGACCTGCATTTCCATTAGGCGATCCAAGAGCAGGCTGGGCTGCATTCCAGAATTTACTGGCCTTAGTGTATTAAGGGCCATTTTTTTCCTGTCTGCTGGCTATCGGTGTCTTCTCACCTCTGCCCTCCCCTAAATCCACTTTATTTCTGCTTTTATTTACCTCAGTCAAACCGTGTGTGACTCATTTCCCGCTACAGTTAGGATTTATATTTTGCGTGGCTGGGTTTTCATAGCTCTGTCTCGCTCCCCTCTCTCTTTTTATGTATATTGATGAGATCCTTGCTCTTGCCCTTCTCTGTACTCGTATGAAATTTCCGACCCAAGGAAGGCTGCAGTGTGTTTAGCCTGCTCTTTCTAATACATCTAGAACAAATCCTGTAATGCTTTGCTGCTGTTTTAATTCCTTAATCTTAGACTGCTGACAGCTTCATTGCCTCGGGTCTTTCCGCTTCAATTCAGATTATAATCCCCGTTGAAGATGCTATTGAAATGATATATAGCCAGTCAGATACAACTGTCCTTGGAGGTTTGACCCTTTTAACTTGGCAATCCTTTGACTTCGGCAAACGCTCTCTGAGCATACGAGCTGGAAAGGCAACTTTCATTCCAGCCACGTACCTAGCGATGTTCAGACTGCAGCACGTGGCTCCGGCTGAATGGGAGAGAGGAGACGCTTGCGCCTTTGTGCCCTCCGGGGTGCGAAAGGGATGTTGCCGTGGTTTCATACACATTAAAAGTTTAGGACGTTTCAGAGAAGATTTAACAGCAGCCATTTTATCCCAGCCACCAGCTCTGCAGCCACCAGACCCTCGCTGCAGCCTGAATTGGGTTTGGGTTTCCAGGGATGGGGCTGCCCTGCACCCCCTCCCTCTTCCCCAGGTTGTGACCTTGGAGCCAGTGGCTGCTGCCTTGGCTTCCCTATGGAGCATCCCACCGTTTCTTGTCCATCCCGGTGCACCCGAGGGGTGAGATGTGAAATGGGCAGCCCCTGAAAAGCCTCCCCGGGGAGAAGGCTGGGGTTGTGAAGCCTCCTGGAGCCTGATCCAGCCTGTTGTGCCTCTGCCTGCTGCTCCCCGGGCTGGGGGACGGGCCGGAAATCCCTCCACGGTGCAGCGGAGCGGGAGAGGGATTTCATTAACGAGATTCCTCTTCGGTAGAAAGCCCCGTGATACCCAAACCCCAGCCCGAGGCCATCTGCACCCTCTGGGCTGAAGCCCCAGCATTTCTGCGCTGCCGCTGCCGCCCGGTCCCAGCTCCCAGCGCTGGGGCTGCTCTCACCGGGGGAGCCCGGCTCTTTGTCTGGGTGGCTTGCTGGGAGCGGTGGTGTGTGCGGCAGCAGATACAAGCTCCTGCTGGATTCCCAGCAGCGGGAGCTGCCTCTAGCCAAGGATGAGAAGCTGGTTTCATGGGAGGAAATAATATTTAGAGAAGAGACAGATAACATCCACCGCGTTAACCCTTTGCTCCCTCTGCTGCTGTGGGGTGTTAACCCTTTGCTCACCGCCTCCAGCCCTGGAGCAGCGATTCTCTGTGGCTCTTCGTGAGCACTCTCCATCTCCATGCGGAACTGTGAGGCTGCTGGTGCTGGAGGTGCCTGCTTGGGTCAGGGCTTGGGTTTTAATCAGAGGGAGGGAGGCCCCAGCTCTGCAGCTCTCCTGCCTGCTTCCCCCCATGGGGTGCTCTGTGCCTGCTGATTGCCACTTGGCTCTTGTGAAAAAGGGGACGCAGCTCTTCCACAGGTTCAAACTGGGATCTGGTGGAGTAAGTAGGGGTGGTTCTCGTGGTATCCTGCCTGGTCTCACCGTGAAAGCATTTTGAGGTGCCTGGAGCCAGCTTGGTGCTTGTTCTCACTGCCCGGACAGAGGGTGCAAGGCTCTGCCCTGGCCACAGAGCAGCTCCTCATGGTGTGCGGCTCGGAAGACCTGGGGGGAGCATCTCCAGCTCCATCAGACCTACCTGTGCACCCCTGTCCCAGCCAGGCTGGGGACCGTGCTCAGCCTGAGCCGCACTACTGCAGCTCCACCCCATTAAATATTGATGGCAGTGTTTGGAGAAGCGCTGGGGTGTCACAGCAGACCCCAGAGAAAGCTCGAATCTATCTTGCCCCAACCGCTGCTTCTCTCCCAGCTGTCTTCTCCCCCGGCCTCATCGTGGGAGAGAGGGCTGGAACCTCGTGGAGGGGCTGAGCACCAGAACCTCAGCATGAAGCTGCTTTTCCCCCCCATCCTTCCTTCAGCAGGACCTGGGAGGCTGCTGTGCACCCCCTCAACCCCTCCCTCTCCTGCTGTCCCACCTTCATGTCACTCTCTTCAGGTCCTGCTCGGGACTGGAGCAGCAGCAGCCAGATCCAGCCCACCATTCCCACCTTCCCAGTAGAATGACTGTGATCAGGCACCTAGAGTGATCCTGGAGAAGGGGTGCCAGCCTGGCCCCATGTGTTACTCTGCCTTGGCCAGCTGAATCATTACCTGTTTCAGTCACTTTAATAGCAACATTGACTCGAAAAGACCCAGCTTTTTAGCGATTTACGCCAGTTTTAAATTCTGCCCTCCCAAAACAGGTTTAAGAGCTTGGCTGGAGCTCCAGTCCTCCCACTGCTCAGGCCATAAGCTACTGCTGTCCCCGTTAGGCAGCCGTTCTCACTGTTTGCCATCATTAAGCTAAACAGGTTCCATGGACGATATCCCTGTAACCTCCTCCGACTCCTGCTTTGCTCTGACCTGGTGCCACGGTGCCAGCAGGATGGACCACCAAACCCCTGCTCTGCTGGGCATGGGCTGTGAGGTGCCTCGGTCTCCCACGCCCCGTCAGCCGACCTTCTGCTGCAGCACCGTCCCACACGCCCCGCAGCCGGTATTCCTGCCCCCGCCAGCTCTACGGACACCCTGTTTCCTAAGTGCCGCCCCCATTGGTCAACCCTTGGCCCAACCTGTAACTCTCCTGCTTTCCTCACCCGGGGGGTCACGGTGTGTCCCCAGACTGTGCAAGGGCAAAGGTCCAGCCCCTGGTTGGAGTGGTGTTTCCGCAGAAGGGAGCAGGAAGGGATGGGAGGCTGGGATAAGGGAAGGTAGACTTGGGTGGGGGTCCCTGGGCTGGGAGCTGTTTGCTTCCCATCCGGAGCTTGGATGGAAAACTTGGACACCTGTTTTCCACAAAGGGAGTGGGGGACACCTACAGCAAGGTGGTGCTTGGCCGGGAGACCTCAGCAAGTTGGGCCACTCTCCACACGCTCAATACTCAATGCTGAGCAAGGTCGGGCCACAGATGGGGCCAAGAGGGAGCAAACAACACTCTTGAGTGCTCCAAACTGGGAGGAAGGAGAGGGCCCCAGTGGGAACCCCCGTCCCGGTTGGATCTGCTGCCGCAGCCGTGTTGGGCTGGAGGGCTGCGGGAAGGCTGGATGGTTTCTGCTGGGCTCGATAGTGGGGCTCCTGAGCAAAGGAGAGGTATTTCTTTGTCGAAGGCAAAGTAAAAAAACCATCATCAGCCAGAGAACAAACAGCCCCGGGCTGGGGAAGGCTGAGGGAGACGGGGAGGAGCGGGGGTGCGTGGGGACAGGGCGTCTGCGGGAGGTTTTTCGGGGACTTGTGATCTCAGAGCAAATTTCTGCTGGTGGCTGTGCACCAGCGGCACCATTTCACCGCCCCACGCGTGCCTCCCCCCGCCAGCGCGCGGAGTGCCCCGGGGGGGTCAGGGCCACTCTGCGAAGGGGCTGCGGGAATATGGTCCCTGCTCCGGAGAGCGTGTGATCTGCCAGGCAGCCGGGGAGCCCCGGGGGCACTGCCATCCCTTTGTTCCTCCTTCTCTTTCTCTTCCACCTTCAGATATTATATTTTTTTTTCCAGCCTCCTGCGTATGCAGCACTCCCCCCCTCCTTCCACCCACAGTTCCTGTCTTGATTTTCCTTCCCCTCTACAAATATGTGTTCCTTAGGCTCCTTCTCCTCCCTGCCCAGCTTCCCCCATCAGCGTCGCCTCCCCAAACTTGTTCTTTTTCCCCTCCCTTGCCCCCTCTCCCTGTTTTCCCCCAGGCCCTTCCCCTGCCTGCTCCTCTCCCCTTCCCTCCAGCCACTCGGGCACCCCGTTCGCTCACTCTCCGTCTCCCCTTCTCTGACAGTTTGGGGGGAAATCTGTCTGTGTCAACGCACAAATTCCATTATTTATTGGCTGAGCGGAGCGAGGTCCTACACTCGTCTGTAATTGTCTGCAGATCAAAGCGCCTGCTGATGGCAGCTTTGCCTTCTCGCAGCAGAACACCACCCCCAGCTCCAGCGCTCCCCATCCTCCCGGGGGAGTCGGGTGCGTGCTTGTCGACACCCTCGATGACTGATCTCCCAGACAGAGAGGAAAGAAGTAGGGCTGGGGGCGGGGTGGGGGTGGGGGGAGAAAATGGAGACCTGGAGGATCTGCAAAGCTCCTGGGAGCGGATGGGGATGTTGGGGGGGGTGTCTCAGGGGGGCACACAGACCCCAGCAGAGGGGGGAATGGTA
>VYZM01005139.1:51767-69512 GCA_013398915.1 Dromas ardeola
GATCCGGGCTCCTCTTAATCTACCGCGGGGACGAGCGCCTCATCGGCGGGGTAATATCGGTGCCCCGGGCAGCGATCGGTTTCCCACCGCCGTTTAACGGGACCTCCCCGGGGCTAGCCCCCTCCCCAGCCGCTCCCGGCTCCGGTGGAACGATTCTGGTGTGGCACCGGGGGCTCGGATTGCATCCCCTTCCCGGGGCCAGCGGGGAAGGGGTTAAGTGGCCGCCGGTGGCCGCGGCTCGGCCCCCCCAGCTCCGGGCAGGGCCCTCCCCCGCCGCCGCCTGGAGCCCCAAACTCTTTGGGAGCGCAAGGGCGAGGAGAGGCGAGGGGGGAGGCGGCGGCGCGGGTGGGACCCGGCGTCCCCGGGAGGGCTGCGGGGCCATGGGGGCCGGGGCAGGCTGCGGGCAGGGACAGCTCTTTCTCCGCTCCCTCCTCTTCCTCCTGCTGGCCGGAACCCCCTCATCGCGCCTGGCGGGCGGGCAGCTGCGCTACGCCGTGCCCGAGGAGCTGGAGCACGGAGCCTTCGTGGCCAACCTGGGTGAGGACCTGGGGCTGGACGTGTCCACCCTGTCGGCACGGCGGTTCCGCATCATGTCGCGGGCCGGGGCCAGGCAGCACCTGGAGGTGAACCTGGAGAACGGGATCCTCTTCGTGAACGAGCGGATTGACCGGGAGGAGGTGTGCGAGGCCGGGGGAACCTGCCTGCTCCACCTGCAGCTCCTCGTCGAGAGCCCGCTGGAGCTCTATCGCGTCGAGGTGGAGGTACTGGACATCAATGACCACGCTCCCACCTTCCCCTGGCAAGAGTATGTGCTGGAGGTGGCCGAGTCTGCAGTGCTTGGTGCCCGCTTCCCACTGGAGAGCGCCCAGGATCCTGACGTGGGTACCAACTCGGTGCACACCTACCGGCTCAGCCCCAACGGTTTCTTTTCACTCGAGGTGCAAACGCGCAGTGACGCCAGCAAGTTTGCCGAGCTGGTGCTGGAGCGCGCCCTCGACCGGGAGCAGCAACGCGCGCACCGGGTGCTGC
This sequence comes from Dromas ardeola, assembly GCA_013398915.1. Lineage (NCBI taxonomy): Eukaryota > Metazoa > Chordata > Aves > Charadriiformes > Dromadidae > Dromas > Dromas ardeola. The sequence continues at coordinate 52,797 of VYZM01005139.1, forward strand.
TCACTGCTCTCGACGGCGGTGTCCCCGAGCGCTCAGGCACAGCTCACATCCTCATCACCGTGCTGGATGCGAACGACAACGTGCCTGCTTTTGACCAGCCCTCGTATGGTGTCAGCCTTCCTGAGGATGCCCCTGCCGGCACCCTGGTCATCCAGCTCAATGCCACTGACCTGGACGAGGGTCCCAACGGGGAGATCGAGTACTCCTTCAGTGGGCACGCGCCACCACGTGTCCGGGAGCTCTTCCACATAGAGCCCCGGAGTGGGCAGGTGCTGCTGAAGGGCCATCTGGACTATGAGCGGGCAAGCCTCCACGAGCTCTACGTGCAAGCCAAGGACCGTGGGCCCTCGGCTGTGGCCGTGCACTGCCGGGTGCTTGTGCATCTCCTCGATGTGAATGACAACGCGCCAGAGGTGACCCTCACCTCTGTATCCACACCTGTGCTGGAGGATGCTCCACCAGGCACCGTCATCGCTGTCATCAGTGTTCTGGACCGGGACTCTGGGGACAATGGGCGTGTGAGCTGCGAGGTCGGCCCCGACGTGCCCTTCGAGCTCCGCTCCTCCTTCCGCAACTACTACACGCTAGTCACCACGCAGGCGCTGGACCGGGAGGTTGTATCCGAGTACAACGTAAGCATCATGGCACGGGACATGGGTTCCCCTGCCCTCCTGACCCGCAGCACCCTCACCGTCCCAGTGTCCGATGTGAACGACAATGCCCCACACTTCCTCCAGCCCTCCTACAGTGTCTACGTGATGGAGAACAACGCGCCAGGTGCCTCCATCTGCTCCGTCAGTGCATTGGACCCTGACTGCCAACAAAACGCCTACCTGTCCTACTCCATTGCCGATGGGCACATCCATGGCATGCCTGTGGGCACCTACGTGTCTATCAACTCGGACAGTGGGCACATGTATGCCCTGCGGTCCCTTGATTATGAGCAGATCCGCAGCTTCCAGATCCAGGTGCAAGCACAGGACGCGGGTTTCCCACCACTCAGCACCAACGTCACCGTCCACATCTTCGTGCTGGACCAGAACGACAACGCCCCAGTCATCGTTTCCCCCATGCCGCGCAATGGCTCCGTGGCCACCGAGCTGGTGCCGCGATCAGCCGGGCCTGGCTACCTTGTGGGCACGGTGTCGGCAGTGGATGCAGATGCGGGGTTGAACTCCCGCCTCTCCTACCAGCTCCTCCAGGCCACCGACTTCACCCTCTTCAGCTTGGCACCAGACACAGGCGAGCTGCGCACCCTCCGCTCCTTTCTAGAGCAGGATGCCACCCGGCAGCAGCTGGTGGTGCAGGTGCATGACGGTGGGCAGCCAGCCCTCTCAGCCACTGTGTCCCTCCTGCTGTCGGTGGTGGAGACCATGCCTCAGACTCTCTCTGACTTCAGCGAGTTCAGCCTCCCCCCCGAGGCCTCCTCATCCTCCCCAGTCACCCTCTACCTCCTTGTCTCCCTGGGCTCCATCTCCTTCACCTTCCTCCTTGCCATCCTCATCCTCACAGCCATTCGGTGCCGTGGAGACCACCACTCCCACCAAGGTGATGGCTGCTCACCACCCCGCTGCCACTGCTGCCCTGGCTCCAGACCCTCCTCTGACGGCCTGAAGACGTCCAACCTGATGGCGCAGCCCCCCACGGGGACCACAGCTGCCACCTGCCTCGACGTGCCTGGGGGTGGCCCCCCGGGCTACTGCTACAAGGTCTGCCTCGGTCCTGAGTCTGCCCAGAGTGACTTCATGTTCCTCAAACCCTGCAGCCCACCCCGGAACAACGAGAAGGACCCCGTGAAGCGGTCCCAGCTGGGACAGCATCTCCAGGTCTCCAAGCAGGTAATGTCGTGCTTGGCGATGAGTATGCGTGCTTTGAGGGTCCCCCCAGCCCCCTTCGTCAGCCTCTGCCATGAGAGAAATGGCTTTTCACAGAGAATAACCGGTGCCTTTGATCAGTGCAGGAATTAGGAGCCATCAGGCAGCGGGAAACTCTCCATCGAGCTTCCCAATGTGTCTTATTACTGGGGGAGCGTCAGGCTCAGCTGAGGCAAGAGGAAATCCCTTTCTGCCGCCTTTTGCACCCATTAGAGGCAATGGAGATGCTCTGGTGCCCTGAAGGGGTGGGATGGTGGGGGTGGCATCTCCTTTGTGTGGGTGAGCAATTCACGCTGGGACGGCCTGAGCATCACTGCCACTCTGCTTCTCCCGTGCCAGCGGGTGTCCCCAGTGTCCCACTGCTGCACCCAGGGCTGGTCCCAACCCCACTGGCACTGCTCGTGTCCCCAGATCTGGCACCCAGGCCTGGCCGCTGTGCTGCACCAGCCTGCGCCAGCGGGGAGGGAGTGGGGTCTTCGGGGCGGGATTTTGATGTCAACATTTGTTAGGTATTGAAATGAGGAACGTCTAATTTTCCCGATGAAAAACTCTTTCCAAAACGCGATTACAAGGATGGAGAGTGATGAGGCGTCTAATCCACTTACGTTTGACTTTTAATAAAACAGCCCTTCCAAGGAGAGCCCAAGACTCGCTGCCAAGATGCTCTCCCTGCACGTCTCCTTGCACCGCTGGACTCACTTCTCTAATACCTTAATGGGATTTTCCCCTAGCTGTTTGCAACCCACCTGGGACGTTGGGTCTGCAGCCCATTTCCGCACCTCTCACCCTTTGGTGCCTGAGACCTGGGCTAAGTTACCATCGCACCTGCAAAAAAGGCTTTTTAAAATTAACAGAAATAGGAAAAGCCCCTCTCTCTCCCCAGAAGGACAGACCTTGGCAATTAAACTCCCACAGAATGGAGAATAAGCCCCAGACAACCCCAGTGTCTCAGGAGGGTGGGGAAGGTTCAGAAGGGAACAGGCTGGTTCAAAACTGCCTCAGTTTCCCTAAAATGGGAATGTGCTGCTTGCTTCTCCACAAAGGAGGAGACGGAGTCCTGCATCCCTGGCTACCGAAGCCTTGTGCTGGCAGGACTGGGTTGATTAACAGAGGGTCCCAATAACCAGCCTTGCGCTTCCCTGTGTTTTCCAGATCAAACAGCCCAACATGGACTGGCTGCATCCAAGCACGCAGCGACCTGCTCTGAAGAGGTACCAAATCCGGCACTGAGGGAACAGTGGGAGTGGGTGGAAGGGGGGATGTGGGGATGGGGAGGTTATCTCCAACACAGTTTTGAACCTGTCTCTTCTCTTTAGCTCCCAGAGCCTGGAGGACGTGGGGGAAATCCGCAGAGCCATTCAGAAGGAGCACGAGAGGCTGTGCACACTGGTGACCCCTGTCTCTGGTTAGTATTGGTGCACTCGGGCTGGGAAGACCAGACTTTCTTGTCATTTGGTGGAGGTGCAGCAGGGGACACATCCCTGTTCCTAGCAGTAGTTGAGTTTTGCGGGGTGGAAGGGGGGTCCAGGCTCCAGAAGGGAGGTTGGTGACACATGGCCATGGGCTTGCACCCTGGGACATGGATGTGACTGTTCCACTGAGTTATGGATGGATGTGACCTCCCCTGAGCCAGTCTCCCACTCATCTTTCCTCCAGAGTTTCAGAAGGCTTCGGCAGGCACCAACAGCATCTGGACACCACAGTACAGCTCCTTGTACCCAGGGCACATCCCAGCCCTGGATTATCAGCACAATGTCTACATCCCCGGCACCCCTACTCTGCTTTCCAGCAAAGACGGGCCCCTCTTCCTGGGCCGGGAGAACAAGAACAGCTTCTCTACCTTTGGAAAGAGGAAGAAAATGACAACTTACTGTGACATGCATGACAGTGTGGTTATCAACAACGACCTGAAATAATGACCAGAGCTGAGCCTGGATGGGTCTGCCCAAGGCCCTGGGAATCACTCGCATTATTTCAGCTGCCAGGTCCCCCCACAGCACACAGCTCCATGTGTGGACCACTCAGAACTTTGTAGGGCTGCTAAGATAGTGGCCCACCAGGACATGGGGAAAGGATTTAAGGAGCACGATACTGGGAAGTGATAGCGATAGGGGGGTGGGGGTCATTTCTCCCACCTCATCCTGCAAAGCTGTTTTGGCAGCAGGTGCTGGTGGGGGTCCATACAACCAGATTTAAGCAACTCTGCCTTGAGTTTATCCATTTCCACATCTCCTTAGGGACCAGTCATCTCTGTAAACGTTGCCACTTCTTTGTCTTGTCTGGCTGTGTGAATGTACCGAGCTGCATGCCTGTATTTCTGTCCCAGTAGGCATGGCACATGTACGCAGACCAAGCCTGGTTCAGTCAAGCCTGACCCTACGTATTGGGGCAGTGACCATTGCTCTGTCCCTGAGATCCAGTGGGATGTGTTGCATGTCCGGAGCAGCTGTTGATGTCTGGCTTCTCCAGGAAGTGGGTGCAAAACCCAACCATTGTGAGCACTTCCCTTCAAACCCTGACCTGACACTTGCAGGACTGGAGACCCAAAGTCCAGGACACAGCCAGGGTCCAGCACACAGCCAGTCTTTTCTCTGGGAGCAGCATGGGCTGGAGCACACACAGATTGGATGGCCAGAAGAGCTGTTAGCTTAAGCAGCTGAGAAATGCACAAGGTGAGGCCCTGCTGGGTAACTCTCTAGCCCAAGGCAACATCATCTGAAGGAAGGAGAGTTTCCAGTCATTGTAGGGGCCCTGACACAGGTGACAGTCCTCTTCCCTCCTCCCCCTGCCCTCACCCGGATCTCTGTTTTCCCCAAGTCCTGAACGCCTGTGGGAACCCTTGCACTGGGGGCCCCACTTGCATAGGACAGACATCTCACACTGTGCCCTGCTTCTCTTTGAGGACTTTTAGTTGGCTGTCAGGAGCCCTCATGGGCAGGACTCCAGCCCCAGAACAGTCTCTCCCCCTGCCCTGCTCACCCTACACCTGTCCACCCGGTCTGTCTGCCAGCATTGCCAATCGCTCCTGTCACGGGACAGTTCATTTCCAATCCATCTGTGCAGAACATGACAGCTCTTTCTAAACCGAGTTTGTTTCACGATGTCTGATTTGTACCAATAAATTGTATTTTAATAGCTCACCCTGTCTTCTGGCTCTCCCTGAGCTACACAAGAAAGCAGGAATCGATGCTCAGCTCTTGGAGGAGGGCTCTCGGCTCCAGCAGACATGCATGTCCCTCTGGCCTCCTGAGTTGCTGGAGCAGCCCAGAAGAGCTCATTTTATTCACTTCACCTGGATGCTGGGGGCTCAGGGTCCCCTTCCCTCCTTCCCTGTACCCAGGATCACTTTGGGGTCATGGCCAGAGATGTCACACAGCTCTCTGCCCCATGCTCCAGCTTGGGCGGCGACTCTGCAGGCATTTGCACCGAGGCATGGGCATAAAGGGCTTTGAACTGCTGGGGAGAGGGGCTGGGGCTGGCAGTAACGGCTTATTGTTGTTACTGCACATTGCTTTCTATGGTTCATGTAAGCTTTCCCCTGGATGCTCGTCACCCACCAGCTTGCCTCGGGAGCTGCAGAGATAACCTGGACATGTGCAGACGTAGGGACCAACTGCCTGGGAACAGGCAAGCTGGTATCTGCTGGTGGGACGACTTGATGTGGGAAGTGGTTCACCTTTGAATGAAGTCCTGAGGCAGCCACATGCCATGGCTGTCCTTCTCTTACCCCCCGCTTGCTCAGTGACTGGCTTGGGGAGGCTGCAATGCAGCTTTTGGGATTAACCCAGAAAAGTCCTTGTCTCAAGTGGGTAACGTGCTCTTTGGTGGAAGCAGGGGGCAGGGAACACTCAAAGGGGCCCCATGGGAGTCAGGGACCCAGGAGGACAGTGCTTTGGATATGAAAGGGACCTGGCTGCTTCTGGTGGCTTCAGTCCCAGCTCACATCTGCCTGTCTGTCAGTAGATGAAATATTATTCTCTGTCCCAATTAGATGGTAGGACAAAGGATTTTATGCTGCCAACTGCATTCTTCAATGGTCTCTGCAGAGTGTTAAGGGTAAAAGAAGAACCCCAAACAGCCACTTCCTGAGACCCCTGTGCAGCATTAGCCTGTTTCACTGCTTCAAAAGAACACAAGAATTATGCAAAGTGATACAGTAAAATTAATAACAGCCTCAAGAAGTAATAAAAGCATCAGATGGACCTGACTCCCTGTGGGGGCAGCAAACATTGCCCTCTCCTGGATCAGCTCTGGTAGTATCTTCCCTGCCATTTTCAGGCGGTGCTGTTCAGGCATCAGGAGAGGACTGCAGCCCCTCCAAGCCCACAGGGTCTCAGGGACAGCCCCTCTGCAGCAGGGCCAAGCCTTTAGCTGTGTTTTAGCTCACACAGGAAAAGGACACAGTACATGTGCTTCATGGTATCCAGGTTCTAAACAAACGTATGGAGCTGGTGCTTTGTATTAGATTCCCAGGTGTGGCTTCCCAAAGGAAGGTCTCAAAATTGAGCCCCAAAACACACAGACATTTTAAATGGGCAATTTGCAGCTCTGTCCTTGAAAATTCATGGGGTTGAGCAACCCAGTGTCCAGCTTTTGCCACCTCCTCACGAGTGTGTCACTCTCCAGTGCATTTTCTTGGCATTTTTTTAACCCCTGCTATCAAGGCTCATTTGACCCTCAGAAAATTGCCTCCCTCTTCTCTCCATTACTCCTGGCAGTCCTCAGCCCGGAAGATGAAATAGATACATGCACACATCTGCTCTTCTTGCTGATCCCTAGGTTTGCACTGTAATACAGGTCAAGCCTCTTCCAAAAGGGATTTGAGGGACAACACAGTGCCCAGCCCAGGTCCCAACATCCCACACGCTCTGAGGATCTCCTTTCACTTAGTTAAAGGAATTCCTGCATTGGCAAGAGCTCAGTTTCATTCTCTCTTTTCAATCAACATATTGATAAAAAGGACAATAAAAAGGGACTTGCTTTAGGGGCGAGAGAACTTGCTGAAGCCTTATTCAACCACGCTACTATCCTTTTTCAAAGGGCATGCCTGGTCAGAATCATCCATGAAACAGAGGAGATCTCCTTTGAAGGTCTCCCACAGGGACAGGGCATCATTAAAAATACAAGGTCTTTGCCCTCCAACCAGTTATTTTTACAACTCTTCCTGTGCTTACACTCCTGCACAGTTCGTGAGCATTAGCTGGTTTCTGTATTCTGATAATGCACTGGGCAGGGAGTGCACTGGAAAGATACTCAGCAGAACTCTCTATATGCCCCTCTCAGCCGTTCCAACTCTCTCAGAGATCCAGAGGCAAATCTGGCTTTCAGGGGCCTGCCAGCCAGCTTGAGATTTGCTTCTCCAACAGCGGGAAAGCTGCCATGTGGTGCAGTTGGCTGCAAAATGCTGCAGGCCATGCTAGGCAGGCAACAGTGCTTCTGGGCACCAGCACAAAGAGGGGAGGTTTTTGTGCTCTTGCTGTTGCTGAATAGACTCTTTGGATGGAAACATCACTTATATGTCTGTAATGACTTGAAAGCGTATACCAGAGAGACAAAATAAATCCAGAGGTAAAGAGAAAAGAGGCCAGAGAGAGAGGACCCAGAGGGACTGGGGCTCAGCTCTACTCTGCTCTGCCATGTGTGGAGTCAAGTAGCAGCCAGTGAAGCCCCCAGGAAACCTTAGCAGGGACACAGCACTCTGCACGCAGTCAGCTGAGGCTGGATACGGACATGAATACAGGCAGTCTCAGCTCCCCAGAGGGGTTGGTATCGGCAGGACAGAGCTAAAATCCATGAGGACCACTGGGAGTCTGCGCATTGACCTCGGAGGGTTCTGGATCTAGTCTGAAGTCTGTGGCACTCAGTGGTTAATTAACAGTGAAGTCTGTGGCACTCAGTGGTTAATTACAGTCTCCAAAGATGCTAGGTCTTTGTTTTCTTTTCTTCTCTTCTCACTGGAAGACGATGCTGGAATGAACACACCTTAGTTTATCCAGGACTGGGTCGAGGTCCAACCTGATTTCTTTGCAAATTGCCTCAGGGTCTTAAATATCTCCCTGGACTCATCCTACAGAGCAGCCTGCTGTTCTTGGCTGGATCCTCTCCTCCCGCTTCCTTTTTGATCTCAGTAGATGTTTTGGAGAAATAAATATCCTTTAGCTTTTGTCATAATAATTTAGCCTCTGCCACACTGAAAAATGGTCTGCATGATTGTCACGTGCTGATTTTCTCTGCTCCTTTGCACCTTTTCTTTTTTTTTTTTTTTTTACTGCTCTGAAAACATCAGTTGTTAACTCCTCTGCAGAGATCAGATGAAGAAACAGGTCTGGGCTAAGTGAGGCTTTTGCCTCCCCAGTTTGCCTAGAACGCATTTTCAATCTAAGTGGTGGAAATGTCACTGATTCTCTTTGCAGCATTCATTCAAGTGGAATTAATGCTTCTTGTTAGTGGTAATATGACTTAATCAGCTTAATTATTGTGAGACATAAGTAGACACCTTTGTGTATTGAATAACTTATGACATACTGGACCAAAAAGCACGAATGAAGGCTTTGAAAATAAATTAAATATGACCTCTAGTGCAGTCTGCACTTTGACTAATGATTCGTCTCCCATGAAATTCAATGATTTACAATTCTTACATTTGAATAAATGATACATTTTTGCATGTTTTAAACAATAGCAGCGATTTTTTTATCTCAGTGTTCAGAATTCAAAGTGTTTCTCCAATGCCAGGAAGAAGGGCAAACAAGTTCATGTTAAACGGATTGAAAAATAAAACATTTGTGCAGTCAACCATCAGAAATACATCCAGAGGATCTGCAGGCATTTGTGATGAGATATTTATGTTAATTCATTGCTAGGAATATTTGCAACAACAGGTGAAAAACAATGCATCAGAAGAAATGCAGAGAGAGGGAAGATTCCTAGAAGGGTCGCTAAGGTCTTCACATCAAATCTGTTCATTTCAATAATGCCTGCAACAGAAAATATCATTAAATAGCTCCAGAAATGTCTTATAATACATTTTGCCTGCACAGAAAGTAAATCATACTTATACAAAGGAAACAGAAGCAGGAAAGGCAACCATCAATCAAGAAAATCATTATGAGTATTGGTAGGATTTCTGATAGGCAAGATGTAGAAACTGTGATAGCAGACTGCATGTGAAACAGAAAAATTGGGGTTAAATTGCTGTGTGAACCCAGAGAAAAGATGAGCTGTCTGAATTTGTTCTTTTCTATTGCAATGAGTCACTGAATTTCTGTATCCAAATCTTCCCCTAAAAAGCACTGGAGTTCCTCATGGTGCAAACAACAACGCAGATCTCTACACAGGGATTTTTTTCAGCCCAAGTCTATCTGAAATTCAGAGGTTAGTTTCGACTCTGGCATCACAGGGAAGCCTGGTTGGTTTGATGAGTCTCCTCTTCAGTCCGTGTCCATATTTCTTGGTGTTTTAACTAACAGAAAGTGTTTTTCATACGGCCAAGGGTGAGGGCTGAGGGCTCTAGGCTTAATTTTTCTGTCAAAGAGCTGCTGCTCTTTAGTGCCCAGTTTATCACAGACTCTTGCTCTGCAGTTGTTCAGTCTGTAGTGACTAAATCTCCAAAGCTTCCCTGAGTACAGACGAACATATCCACACAGGTATCTAAATGTAATGAGTTTGCTCTGGGGCTGAATCCCACCTGTAGGATCCCATTTGTTCCCAGTCTCCTCCTTGATCTTCCTTAAATATAATTTACCAGAAGTGGAAATAAAGCCCTACGTGCCCAGCACCTGTCTGTCAGCGGCATTTTATCAGAGACCAGAGGAACACATTTGCTGTTTGCTTTGAGTCTCCACTAGAAGACCAAACTTCAGGAATATAATCCTGAAATCACTTCCTAAAATGAAAACTTATTTTTTCTGTTGCCAGGAAATGCAATGTTATGTTCAGTTTGCTTACCTAAACCATCTTTTCTCCCTTAGTTTCCCCCTGCAAAATAGTCCGGTAGTTGCCCCAGTATGTAAGGAGATCTGCAGCTGGGGAGAATACTTTTCCCATGTTCCCCAAGAGTCTTCTTGGCTGTTTGAGCCACATGACATGAGCCATTTGACTTCCTCAGTGCCTGTCAGATGGTGCTCACAGGGATGGTCATGTTCCTTTGATATCTGAACAGACTTCATCATGCTACTGTCACTGCAGGGTCCACCCTCATGCCCTCTTTTCTGCCTCTTTTTTGGCTCGGGTTTTATATCTGTTATAGTTTCCTAGCGAGGCTGGATCAAATCTGACCCTGCTTTGAGCAGAAGGCTGACCCAATCACTTCCAGGCATCCCTTTCAGTCTCTGTCATCATGTGAATCCATGAAGATCCCATGCTGCAAATTGCCAAATCCCTAGTGAAATTGTGTCCCCTCCATGTTACCCACAAGATGCACAACACTACCATCACCCAACTGGGACAAAACCATCCTATCTGCTGTGCTTGCGTCTACTGACCCATCTTGTGTGCAGCCTCATGTTGTCTGAAAACCAGGGTGGATTAACGTGGGGTATCATGGCTGACCAGCAAGACACTTCCAATCTTGCAATGAAGGAGTTAGAAGACCATTTCTGCTCCTTCTGTCTTGGAGATCAGCAGGAGCAAGCTACAGAATTTGTTTTAATGTTGTATCTTCTCTAAAAAGATAAAAAATAAATTAAAAATTTGGATCTCAGCTGCAGGGATAAATCACAGCACAGAGCTTGGGAACACAATGGGGACACTCATGTCTTCCCCCAAGGTTTTCTGTCTAATAAAGCGCTGTCTGTCTGCTGAAGGAATGAGGAAGGCAGACCACTCTGGAAACCACCTGTGAAAAGCTTGATCCTGTTGGCATGGAGAATTTTTACAAAGGACCTCTATGCTCAAATAGGAAATGGAGATGGAGTGGGAAATGAGCCCAGCAAAAAATCCTGGAAGTTTTTTGCTGCCTGCAGGTGGAATTCAAGTGAAGAAGAGGAGGGAGAGGGAAAGAAGAAAGAGAAATGAAACAGCCTCCTCTCTGCATAGATTGCATTGCTGGAGAAGCTCTGAATCTTGCAAGGCATAACAGTCATCTGCTCAGAGGTTCCTTCCCCAGTGACTTTGCCTGGGATAGTTTCATCCATTTATCCCTGACTCCTGGCATCTGCATAACACGCTCACAGAGAGAGTTATTAGTTTAATTTTCTTGTGAATTACAACAGGGGCAGAGAGAATTAGAAAAGACTTTTTTTTTTATTATCATTACTTTTTGTTTTCCAGTTGAGAGATTGTAAATGAGGCTATTCATTCTGCTAACATCAGTAGGGACCCAAACCCAAGCCTTGCTGGGGTAATTGGTTTCTGATGAGCAATCACTTGTAAAACCAATAGCAAAGGCAAGAAGCGAAATATAAATTCTCCCTTTACATGCCAAGCTTTTCATTAGGATTGTGTGTCTCGTTTCTTTCTGGGATTCAGTGGAAAAGCCAAGAAGTGGTAAACAAGGCAGCGGACTAAGCCTGACAAGGAGTTTGTATTAGCCAAAAACTGGGAGAATAGCATTGCCCAATGTCCTCAGGAACAGATAAAGCAGATGCAGAATCCCTCACGCTACAGCTTTCTAGTGAACCTTTGGCCAAACTAAGGCCTTGGGCAGGAACTAGAGACAGCAGATCTTCTCATAAGCGTGTTTTCATGTGGGGCAGGCCTGGGTGAGCCTCTGCCCACAAGAGACCAAAAGGTTGAGGAAGGCAAAAAAAATTAAAGACCGGGGACAGGTGTCCATGCTGCAAGTCTAACCAGGGTGGCTGACAGAAATTTGCAGCCCCTGGTATCCCGCAGTTTGCAAAATGTAGTGGACCTTGTTATGTGGATTTGTTACAAGGGCTGAGACTGTGAGTCAGGCTTCAGTTATCTTTTTTTTTTCCTTTTTTTTTTTTTCCTCCCAGTTCCAAACGAGGAGGCTGCTAATCTGCACTAGCTTTTGTTTCCCTGATGAACGTCATGGTGCTTAAGGCTTGATTTATTTATTTATTTTGGTGGCAAATTAAGTATCAATCTAGATGCAGCTTTCAGTGTTTTCTGGGCTGGGGTTGTGGGGCTGTCATTCATTGGCTTAACAGGATTGCTTGCTGCTTTATGGTGTTTTTTTTCAATAAAATCTTTTGGCACGCATACAGCTGGTTGTTGCCTTAAAGATGAGTAGAGAACAGCAGGCTTGACAAAGACAGAGAACATTTTTAAGCTCATGTACACAGAAAGACTTCCAAAACAAGAATGATGCAGACATATCTCTAACAAAACAAAACAAACTCTTCAAACAAATCCACTTTTTCAGCTTCCAAATGCTGAAAGCTGATCCCAAGGAAACCAACATGCAGAGTGAAACCACTGATTGGACTCAGTCCTGGGCAACCTGCTTTAAGCAGAGGGGAGTGGACTAGGTGTTGTCCAGAGATCTCTTCCAAACATAACTAATCTGTGATTCTGTGATCACAGCTTTTTCCTTTCCTTAACCCAAAAGAAACAGACATGTTGCTGTGGCCACAGCAAGACAGGAGAAAATTCAGACATTTCCATATTTGCATCACATTTGCTTACAACATGTAGCCCAATGCAATATTCTGTGGCAGCTGCCAAACAAACCAGTTTCTGTTTCCCTCGTGTGGAGCCAAGCTTTCCAGAAGCCTCCCAAAGCCTGGATGTACCCTGTACTAGCCGGGCTCTGCCGACTGCCCCGGCCTTTTGGCCTCTCGCCACAAACATCAGACAACCGTGTAATTTTAGTACCGCTTGCGCAGAAGCACGTGCAGTTCCATGACAATGCCCAGGGTTATTCACCTAAGCTTGAACATTGGAAGTTTGGGCATTGAGAAGAAAAGAGGTTTTAGTTAAGACTGTTGTATGACCTAGGAGCAGTGGAAGAGAACCACCTGGTCCCAGCAGTTTTCCAAACTGCCCAAGCCCCTGGAATCAGTGTTAATTCAGTCCTTTCTGCCTGCACTGTGGGCAGAGGTTTGTACCAGATTTGTACCGTAGAGAAAACTTGTGCGATGGGAGGCTTGAGCCAGTGACAGTGTCAAACTCTACAAGGACAACCCCCAGGGCCTGACCCTGCCCCCTCATCGCTACTGGTTCCTGCTTAGAAATCTGTACAGGCAGAAGCAGAGTCTGCAGGTAATGAAGCATTTTTTTTCCTACTTCTAATTGGTGCCCCATGAGCCTTGGTTCCCCAGCTCTTTCTCTCTTCCCCAAACATTTTCACATGCCCTTGCTCTGGGGAGAGATGAAGTTCCCCGATGAGTTGTCTTTTGCGTGTGTGTCTGGCTGATCGTCTGAGCACACTTCTGTTTGGTCTTTATTGGGTTGTCTGTCCTCCAAGTGATGAAGAGTATGGCTGATCCTTTCACTCTCAAGGCAAATGTGATGGAATAAAAGGGTAAAAAAATGCAAGAAATGACTCCTCCTAACTTTTGTTTGTTTGTTTGTTTTGCTACAAGGTTCTACTTTGCAACTTTTGTTATTTTGGATATGCATCGTATTTCCCCTTGTTTGAGTTCAGCAACGAGGAGGTTGGGACTGGAAAATTAGCAAAACATCAACAGATCACATAATTATACATTCCTTTAAAAAGTGTATGTTATTTAAAAAGATTCACTAGTTGTGGTGACAACTTGTCAGAAGCACAAAATTGTGAGTGACTGAAGAACATTTACCAACCCAGAAAATATTTTTATTGCTGTTGCCGGTTTTGCTCATTCTCTGGTTTATTCTGTGACCCGGCCTAGCGAACTCATTGAGGATGTATGCATTTGGGAGGTCTGGGAAAGAAAAAAGGAGATGGCATTCAGGACCTGCACACCTGGTGTGCAGCAACGGAAAGTGAAAGAAAAAAATTATGGAGGAAGATCTGTCTACTTTAACAGTCTGTGAGAACTTCTGCCATGGGATAATATTTGTAGTTATTGTTACAGAAACAAGGAAGAGAGATGGGTAGAACAATGAAAACTGGGTAAAATAGGCACTATCTGACCAGAAACTCCATACCAGCGTTGGAATTTCCATCCATCCCCTTTCTGGTGGACATTTCAGGGAATCTGTGATATTAGGGGAACCTATGGATAGGAAAGTAAATCACTATGTTGGCAGGGTGTAAGGTATTATATGGATTCCACCTGGAATCGCAGAGCTCAGTCTCTGACAGCCCACAACCCTCCTTCACATCATGCTCACAGGCCATCTTAACACAACATCCCCAGCTTTTACATCCCGATTCTCCTTTCCGCAGCAAATCTAGCTAGCACCATTTCATGCAGTTCTTCCCTATTGCTGTAGAGAAGAAATTATTTTTTCCTGCAACTGCATAATTCTCTCACTTTATTTACAGGGGCTGAAATGAAGAAAACTCACCCCTGCGCTAATTCTGTTGGGCATGGGGAGCATGGTGAAGGCAAGGAAGTGGAATTATATTGCGAATTGCAGGAGCTATGAAAAATGTAACATACTTTAATATTCTGCTGTTATTGCTGAGAGTGTCTCTCACCTGCGCTCACAGAAAATGAAGTGCCTTTTACCGAGCCCAGCTGCCACTGACCAGAAAAGATTTCCACGCTTCCTATTTTTATTTTAAAGCTACACTATGGTGTGCATCCTAATAATAAATGCACTTTCCCTCCAAACTCTAACTTTAACAATTAACCTTCAGCTTCAAGATTTAAATTAAGCCCTCAGCCTTTATAGTTAACTCCTACATCATAGTCCACTAAACTTCAATGCCAAATGTTCTGCTACTTATACATTGCAAGTGACTTCTGCATTCCAAATTATAACCACAGCCCCTACCTTCCGTGATACCTAACGCTAACTGGTGCTGAGCCAGCCACTTGGATGCTGCTCTGAAGATGTAAAACATTAACCGTGCCTCTCTCCATTGCTCACTTTCCCGTGGGGTTGTGTTTCAAGGTAAGTGGTTTGCATAAGATCCCTCAGAGACCTGCATTTAGTTTATTCAGTAGTATAAACAACCTGCTGCTTTTGTGCTTCTCCCTACAGAGCAAGGAAAAGCCCATTTTATACATTAAAATTGAACGTAGCGTTGCTGAAAGGTCTGTGATGGCTTTTTCTGGAGCTCAGAGCATCTTATCTAGTTCCAAGAGAGGCCTCGCAGGGCATAAGCAGTTTCTCCGCGTACATCCCCCTCCCCTCTTAAGACCCTGTGTCCGGGAGGGAGATGAGGTCACCGGCCCTCGGCTCTGCCTGTCTCGCTGCCCCTGCTGCACAAGGCTGGGGGAGTTCGTGTCGAGGGCAGTATCGTTGTTCTTCATTGGGTTGCTTTCATTTCACCTCGATACAGCCATCCTCACGGTCCGGAAAGCGGTTCCGGGAGGGGGGAAACCCGGTTCTCCGCAACCCAATTAACATAACCCTGGGAAGCCACGGGCATAGCCCCCCGACTCCTGCTGTTTATTACGAGTCACGACATGTCGCTCCCTGACAGGTACCGGCGAAGCGGGCTGCTAACGGGGCACCTCGGCTTCCAGCCCCGCCGCGGAGAGCGGCCGCGGAGGGCGGCACCGGGGGGCTCCGGCGGCTGGTCCGTGCTGTGCCCGCGGGGAGCGGGGCGGCCCCGGCAGCGCGCAGCGGTGCTTCTCCCCGGGACACAGGGGCTGGGAGGGCCAAACCAAGGCTGGCATCAGACCCCGTTCGATTCCCGGACGCTTATACGCGGGATTGGAGCCGGGGGGGGGTACGGGACACACACGAATTTCACCCTTTCCATCCTTGTGAGGTCGGTGCTGGTAAGGCATAAAGAGCAGCGACGGAAGATAAATGAACAGCTCCCCCACAGCGGGATTTGAGCAATCAGGAAATACAGTCTGAGCTGGAAAGTGCCCGAGCATCTGTTGGGTTATTAATAAATTGTATGCAATCTGTCCGGGATGAACCTCGGGACGAAGGGGAACCATCTGCTCCCGAGCGGTAGCTCTAATGGTGTCTGGGGAATGAATTTAGCAAATGAAAGGCAACGGGATGGGGCAGCCGGGCTCCCGGCGTGCCTGGTCTCTGCACAGCTTTTCCAGGGACAACACGGGGGCTCCCCCACCCCCGGGATAGGATCCCGCACGGATACGCAGAGAACTGGGATTCAGGCCGAGCGTGGGCATCAACTGTCCAGCCTCGCAGGCTCGGCCAGAGGTCGGGGAACTCGCCCTGCCTTTCCAGATTCTTTCCAGAAATCAAAGGGTCCTGGGCTAGGGAAAACTGTCCTTCCAGGGGCTGCCTTGTGTGTCCACCACCCCCGGACAGGGAAGCCGATCTCGCCCGCCTTTTTTCTCCGTCGATGCTAATTTGCCGCCCATAAATGTTATTCTCCACGTTTTATCCTCCACTTCTAACAGCGCCTGATGGGTGTTTTCTCGGAGCGGCTGGCGACGATTTCCAGCTGGGCTCCTCCCGACGCTGGCCAGCCGAAGGGGAGGGGCTGGCTGTAACACAGATCGGTGCCCGCCATCCCCCGGGAAAATGGGGCCGTGTGGGGTGCTGCCAACGCCTAGATTGCGGTTATGTTAATTGAGGCAGGCTGGAGGCGTGGAGGGGCTATCACACGAGCGGGATGAATAGCCAAATGTTTATTACAGCCAATTATAACAGCCAAAATGTTTATTGCTGGAGGATATCTCCGCCTGACCGCGATGGGGTGTGGGGGGGCGTTAACAGACACGCTTCCCCTGAGAGGGAGAACCCAGGATCGGGCAGCCGGCGGGCACCCTGCGCCTAAAACCGTAACACGTGAGAAAATCCGGGCTCCCACAAACCTCTCTCGGAGGAACTCCAGCCTAAGCAAAAAAAAGGC
>VYZM01005141.1:0-24929 GCA_013398915.1 Dromas ardeola
CTATGATTCTATGAAAAAGCCTGATGCTTACAACACCCTCCCTGCCCCTAACAGGCTGACCATGCTGAATGCAGGAGTATTTACTACCAGCTAGGAAGAAGAATTTTGTAGGATACGCCTTTTTCCAGTTAAGAAAGGAAAAAGTTCAGGTATTTGACTGGCATGGTAAGATGCATCTCAAACCTGGTGTAGGCTGTTGCTATTTTCTATATCATTGAGGCAAACTGGATTTTAAAAGAAAGAAAAATATTTCTTATGTGTATTCATAGAAAGTAAAAGTTCTCAAATGCAAAGAAAGAACTAGAGGCCTTAAGACACGCACATGCAGGAAGGCAATACTATTTAGGGAAAAATAAGACTGTTGGGTTTTTTTTCCCCTGAGGATGTAATCCTCACTGAAGTCACTGAAAGGGGAAAGAGGACACCACCATGCCTTTTGTGGACACCAGACACCTAAATGTCTGGGAATTACTCTATTAAATTTCAAATGGAGCAGAAGTATGGGCTAATGGACAGCATTTGATTTGAAAAAATAAAGTTGGCATAAAATGGGACTAATTATATTGAGATGAAAACAAAAATTGAGAATGTTTTTGCATGAAAGGGTTTCAGTTAAAATAACCTACTGCTAGGCTACTAACAACCAACACAAATTAAAATGTTGCTACATATTTAACTTTTTCATCTTAATATAAAATATTCAAGTAATTCTTGGTAGGCATTCTTTACATGGTCCTTTGACAGCATCAGTATAAATATGAGAGATAACTTGCTAGCTGTACTTTGCCTGCTAGTCTGATCACAAGATCGCTAATCACTTTTTACTTAACTTTTACTGATGCAAAATTTGCAGTGAAATCAGTGAGCATTGCTATAAGCAGCTCCTTGGACTGACAAAAATAATTTTCAGTAATTTTTCTCACAGCACTTATCGCGCAGGCTTATTTTTATTTACCCTCTTACATCATCTCATCTCTTAGAAGTCAATTAAAAAATGAATGGAGCATGCACAGCAATAAAACACAGAGATTAACATTGGCCATGGCCATTCAGTACCTTCACTCTCCATGCACCTAGTCTCTACGTGTCCATGTCACAATTCAGAGGTTAGGTACCAAATCTCAGCCAGCTCTGCAGGGATGTGGGACTCTGCCCTTGTTCTTCTTCCCTGCCAAACTGGAGCTGCAGGTACACTGGGTCCCTCTCTGGCTCCCGGCTGAGCTGGCAGAGCCTGGGGTACGCCGTCCCCCCTGCTGGAACCCTCAAGTCTACCTGGACCCTGGCAGGGCATCCCCTGGCTCAGGCGCCCTGGACCCTTTTACCACACAGCAAGGCAGACGTCAAAGCAAAGAAATCGGTACCTGCTTTTTTCAAGTAAAGAAGGTGAGCAGTGTGCGCTTGCTGCCATGAGGAGTCATCAGTATGGCTGGTGGGGCTGCAGGGCAAGTTCCCAAAGCAAATTTACAGTGATGTTTTGATACACAGGGAGGATAAAATCCGATGAAGGTGAGGGTGACAAGTCCATCCCTAAGAACATTTACACAAACTCATTTTTTCTGGGGACCCGCATGTCCTTTTGAAAAAGGTCCTTTTTGTGTATGACTCTGTGGGTGTGATGGATTACTTGTCCCACTACAACTTCCTCATCCATAAATTCTTCGTCTCCTTGAGTTTGTCAGTGGCCTGCATGCAGGGGTTTGGGGACTGCGAACCTCTTGTTCATAGGAGGGAGAAAGGGAGGGAAATGAATTTTACTACAGCAGGTCGTACAGGCTCACGTTGAAAGCCCCTTCATTTCACCAGCCCGTTACTGCTTTATATGGCATGCTAAGGACTGCCAACATGCTTTATGAAATTAATTGAGAGAGAAACCATACTTACCAGGACACCTCACTCTGACGCTGAAACGGACAATCATTTAGGCCATGCAGAAGCTGTTTAATAACGTGGAGGTAAAAGAACAGCTTTCTCTGTTGAAGCAGCAAAGGCAATGGCAGTGGGCAGGGGGAACAGGGTGGGGCAGAATTAGCCAGCAGGGATAACTCATTTGTTCTTGCAAAAAGAGTCGGGGGATGAGTGGGCCCAGCTTCTGCTTTATTTATATCACTTTAAAAATTTCCATTTTCACAGAGGCTCTCTGAGTTCTCATTTCTGTTGCACAAGTGCAACAGGAGCTCTGCACCCTCTTGCAGAGGAGTGTCTTTTTGCTCTCCTGGTTCTCTCTCCACAGTTTGTACT
Source organism: Dromas ardeola (assembly GCA_013398915.1). Taxonomy (NCBI): domain Eukaryota; kingdom Metazoa; phylum Chordata; class Aves; order Charadriiformes; family Dromadidae; genus Dromas; species Dromas ardeola. The sequence goes on from VYZM01005141.1 coordinate 2,239, forward strand.
GGTGGAGATCTGCTGTAAAGCTCCTCACTGGAAAGCCTGTTCTCACAGTTGTAGGGTCTTCGTAGTTGTCTGTGGCTAAGGCACCAAAGCACATCAAAGATGGCTTAGGAGAAAGCTTTGTTTAAACATTACTTGTGCAGAAAATGGTCCTGTTTTTGTTTCTAAGGCCAGCCTGAAGACGTCATTATGCAAACAGAAGTGGTCCACGCTTTGCCGGGTACTGACGTGACCCTGATGTGTACCTTCCCAAAATCACACGTCACCTACATTATACAGACACAGTGGACCAAGACTGATGACAACCAGCTTACCAGAATAGCTGTTTATCACCCTGTTTATGGCACCCATTACTTCATGTTTCCTGAGGCTTCTTACAACTTTTCGGTGTCCTTCAGCACGAGGAAGTGCTGCGACGGGGATGATACAGAGGTGTTGTGTTCCCCCAATCCAAACGTCACATCTGAGTGCAATCATTGGGCTCTGCATCTGAAAAACGTTACCATCTCCCTTAGCGGGCAGTATGAGTGTAGTTTTGCTACTTACCCGTATGGAACAAAGGCTGCAAAAATTCAACTTATTGTCAAGGCAGAAGGTAAGTGATTATGAATGAGATGTTGCTTTTTCATAACAGGGGCAAGGGAAGGGGGGTTGGAATATCAGGTTAAATGACCATTTATTGGTCGGTGATGGTGACTTGTTTGGGGTTTGCAATGGTGCCACTGAATGTCACTGTCTACACAGTTTCCTATTTACCAGGCACTGTTAAGCTGTTTTTATCCAGCTTCTGATTAGCAAACCGTATTTGTTTGGAGAAATATGAAGTTAAATAGCAATGAAAAAAGGTGGTGAGATGGGCAGTCTCCACATTTTCATTTTGGAGAAACAGGATGCAGAGAAGACTGGGCAAGCGGCTCAGGATATGGTGGGACCGAGGATGCTGGACCTCCAAACTCCAGTGTGCTGCTGCTATGGGCGTGCAGCACTGGGCACATGAAAGAGGAAAAAAAAACCCTTGTCTGGTTGAGGCTGAGGGATGGAGTCTGCAGGGCGTGCTGGGTGTTAGCTCAATGGAGGGATCTGTGTCCCAGCCGTCAAAAACGAACTGGAGCAAAGCAGGGGATTGCTTAGGACGAACACAGGAACAGAGACTTGGCTGCTTCTGTCAGCCAAAAAGAAGCTGGAAAGCAGCATGACTGCTCTTGGAAAGTAAGCCTCAGGGGAGAGTGTGAACTCCAGGGAGGGTATTTAAATTATCCTGGCAAAGGAACAAATGGGTTTAAATAGGATGTGAACGGATTTGACTACAAATTAAACAACAGTGGCAACCATTAGTGCAGCAACTTTGGGAACAGCTGTTTAATGCCAGCTGTGAGGGCAAAAGGCCAAACTGCCGTGAAGGTGGAGCTGGGCGGGGATGTTGGGCAAGCTGGGCAAGCTTGTTGTTGTGCATGTGGGGGACTGGATTTGATGGCCCCAGGTTTCTGTTAACAAGCCAAGAAGGATTAAAATAAATGCAACAAACCTGGCACGGTTTCAATTCAGAGCTGCAAGGCCAGTGTGCGCACCCTGCTTGTACCCAGGGCTGTAGAGGCAGCACACGTTCAGGGGTTAGAAGAAGGGTGGGTGGAGGTGACATAAGGGGTAGCAGAGGGCAGCAGGGCACTGGGCCAGCGGCATCCATGGGCACAGCGCTCCCACCACCTCTTTGGCCTGCGCCCTGAGGCCAGACCAGTGGCAGGGGGGACATCGGTCCTCAGGCTGGATCACATCAGTCCTGTAGCAGAAGGAGCCTTGACTCCATGTGGTCGGGGACAGGGCATGGCTCCTCAGCAGCCGCAGCAGTGGCCTTCCTCTGAAGAAGGCTGGCAACTCTGGAGAAACAAACTCCGGTTCCTGTGCAAGCCTCATACGCAGAGATGTTCAACCCAAACTGCCATCTCACCTCCTGATGGCCCCTGCATGGCAGTGGCTCCAAGCGTTTCGGTGCTGTTATCCCAGAGTCACATCTCAGGGGCAGCACAGAGGTACCTTCCTGCCCTGATGAAGTTGTGAAGGCAAAATTAGATCCAGCATCTCTGCAGGTCCCATAGAGGATGGGTGTGTTTAAGCAGCACATGCCGGATAATTGTGTCAAGGACAAAGCTGCCACTTTACCTGCTGTACAGGGGTGTGCTGCGGGAATTTGGGAATTTTCCTGCACTTCACAGGGCAGAGGGGATGGATGAAGCAGAGAGGTACAAACAGTGCTGGTAACTGTGTGAAACCCTCCCATACTTTTGTTCTTCATGGGATTTTTCTCTGTCTCTTCCTTAATATAGTAATAGTGCTAAGCAGGCATTGCTCCTTTTCTCTTGCTGGTGCCCTTGATTGGTGCTAACATGTTCAGTGTCGTTATTTCTGTCTACATGTTAAACATGAGCAGGTCTTGTTCATATCAGCATCATTGTGGCTTTTTTCAGCAACTGCATGATGTACCAAGCTGTGCTACTGATAACTGCTTGCGAGAGAGAACTAAAAAGTTCAGTTTGCAACATACCTCTTACAGATTTGTATTTTAAGGCAACCAGATCTTTTCCAGTGAACCTCTTCCACTCCAAACAAGGCCTTAATACAGCCTGTAGGTGGGGTGGAGAAGGGTGCTAGTCATTAATGAAGTACAGCTCCCAACTATATCAAAGTGAAGTGAATCCAGATGGATTCAACTTGTCGATACTGCACAAAGCCCGCAGAGCGGCAGGCTGACATAGGACTGACAAACACAGAGGGCCTTAGCCAACAGGCTGTTAATGGAGGTGGTAATCAAAGATGGGGGGGAAAATAAGAAGCTGGGACACTGACTGTGAGAACAGGCCTCTGCTGCAGACTGAGCTCCTGGGTGACTCCTCGTCTCTGTACTTGTTCTATGCCGCACAGCACTTTTGCATGATAGCTTGTCCCAGCAAAGTCTCCTGTGCAGTTTTCTTCCTGGAGAAGCTATAGATTTGCTTCCTTTGCCCTTTCTTTGTCCTTTCTGAACTATCCAGCCCATTTAGGGCTCGTGCACTCCGTGTCCCACTGTGATAGCTGGTGCTTCGCTCTGGTGGAGAGCGGAGACGAGCTGCTTCTGCTGGTGGGTCTCCTGGGCGCCACTCTTGGCGCTGCCTGTCTTCATATCCTTGTGGCACCACCTGTGTGCTGGCACTGTCACTCTCTGCTTGGGTGCCAGACAGAAGGGAAGTTACAGTCACCAGAAAGTCCCCACTGCCAAATAACATAACAGCCTGGGACTGCTGGATATTCTTCCTCCCCTCAAGATAAAAAAAAAAATGAATAAAATATATATTCATTCTATCTCAACACGCAAACCAGAGCTACTAGAGGAACAAAGTTCAAGAGTTTTCCCCACAATGTTGTGCCTGCCTAGACTGGGCTGAGGGTTGGAGAGCTGAGGGCTCACCAAGGCACTCGTAGCATCTCCCGGCCACCGTCGCTGCTCTTCCTGTTTACATGCACACCCACACGCAGGCCCAATGTTTGGACCACAGCTGCGCTCTATTTGGTGCATGACTCTGCCCTTCCACAGCTGGACTGGAGCCCTGGGCTGAGAATGGGTAGTGTAGGAGAAGCTGAAATGCTTTTTTTTAAATAGATGACAAAGGAAAGAGTGACAAGTTCTCTGCTTCTGGTAGTGGGCAGGTTGGAGAATAACAAAAGGAGCACTTACACTGAAAAACAGGGTTAATCTTAACGTGCCTGACATGCTGAACACGTCGCTTAGTGAAAGGAAGGCCTGTGGATATCTCCAGAGGAAAGGAAATACAGGTGCACAAAATTGATGTGAAGGTTTAATGCCACAGAAAAAAAAATTGTAAGAGAAGAATTGAAGCTTCAAATTATTCTCAGCTCCAAAAGGAGACATCTTGATCCTGCAGTTAAGCAAAGGTTTTTATGAATTGCCCAAAAACTCAGGTAAAGCCATGAATTAGAGTCATGAAACTGCATCTAGAATCAGATACAGGGCTTTCACTTGACAAATGTGTCTATGGGTAATGGTTGAAAATTACAGTTCCTTTCTAATCAAAAAAGTGCCTGTTCTTCGAACAGAAGAGTAGACAGCATTGGTTTTAAAAGCACAATGAACACCATGTTTCTGATTTTCCTTCTTGGGCTTTTTGTTGTTGTTTTTGTTGCTGCTGCTGTTGTTGCAATGACAAAAGAGGAGCAGCACTACGTGAAGGAAGCATGGTTAAGCCAGACCTTAGAAATTCCATGCCTTGAGGACATGACTTCAGAAAATTTGTCCAATTATCCTTTGAAATGGCTAGTGGTAAGTATTCTTCATCTCAGGTATAAATTTCAGAAGGAACTACAGGGTATTTTTACAGATTGAAATAGAAATGTTAGACTTAACTGTGTCCTGCAGAATTTGCTAAACAAAAGGTATTGGTCATAAAAAAAAGGTATTGGTCATGTTGGACTGTGATAATAAAGGAAAAAGTACAAACATGGTTTTGCAACGTAGACACCACAAACAATAGCTATTAAAGAAACAAAGAGGGAAAATTCCATCTTAATTGCTGTTAATTTTTCAGGAGTACGTGTAGAGCATATTTGTGGAAAGTGGCAAAGAATTTAGCAGATATAACAGAGCTAAAATATTCCTTGTGTTGGATTTCTCAGGGATTTTTACTGTAGTGAAGCTTTAGTATCTCCAAAAAAATGCACAGTTACTGCGTAGGGTAGTGAGATATCAGGCCGCTTTGAAATAGGAAAAAAAACAACACCAAAACAGGCTGACTGTAATGGTTTTGGTTTTGTTAACCTCTGTGTCACAGAGGCAGGCCAAAGACATGAAAACCCAGTTATCTAGCTAACCACATAAAAAATTATTTTGAAGCTATTTGCTGTGAGATATAAAGCTCGTTATATTTTTGTACTGCATCTCACTTTCTGGATAAATATTTATATGCATGTTTTAATGTAACCTTTTAGCATTCATTTCAGTATGTAGAGATAAATATCAGCCAGCAGTGTCCTTGAGCTCTGCCTGTTAATTTCTGTTTGGTGTCACTGAGGAGTTGTAACTGTTGAGGGTTTTCTTAAAGGTGATTTTCAAATATTTTAGTTTTTTTAGTTATTTGTCCCAGCTCATTATCTGTTTTGATCTCCCCTTTGCAATGCATTCTTAATACTAAAATTCTTAAAAATTTTTGTAAGGAACATCCTTGTCCTTACTACATTTTAGTGTTGCTAGTTCACTCTACAAAGCAGCAGAGGAAGTGGAAAAAAAAAAAACCAACAAAGGTCAGCACAATGACATATGTGGGTCACCACGCATCATTCAGAGCATAGCTTGCAAATATGTACTGAGAAACAGATGTCCAGGATGTGCCGGCTGCACTTCTATCTAAGGGTGGGTGGCACACAGGCATGAAGAGATGACTTTTAGCTATTATTATCAGGTTTTCACTGTTTAAAATCTAAAACAGCAAGGATTTTCTTGGAATTTTGCTTGTATTTAAAATGTATGGGATGCAGCATAACTTAAATATTGCTGCAGTGAGAAAGCAGCTCTGTTGCCCTCTCTGCAGGTTACAGAGACCAGGACTCACAAGACACAGTTGTTTACTCCATAGTTTATTGGTCAGATGATGACTACTATTGGTTTTGAAGTTCTGGGGGAGAATGTATTTGAAAAAAAAATAGATGTTGGCAATGTCCACCTACTACTGTGCAACGCTAGGGGTGCAAGGGAAGACTTTCATAGTGGGAATAGAGCTGGTTTACAAAAATATTTGGGGGCGGGGTCTGTCTCATCTTCACGCATTCTGTGGGTTGCTCTTTTCACAGGGGGAAAATGGCAGGAAAGAGGAACTTGTGACCAAGGAGCCCTCCTGCCCTGCAGTGTACAGGAACGACAGCACACTGGACAGCCAAAGAGTCCGCCTGGGTTTGAATAACGGTCTAAAGATTTTCCCCACCAAAATCACGGATGATGGCAGGGTGTTTTCCTGCCACGTGTTGTACCACCCGGAGAGAGTCCAGAAGAGCAGCACCACCGTGAGAGTATTCGGTAAGGGGCTTATGCCAACTGCCTGCTTAGTTGCACCTGGAAAGGTAACATTCCTGTCTGGTTCTGAAGGCAATAGTCTTTGAAATACACTGGGTTTTTTATATATATACACATATTTACAGTATATTTTTTTTAGCTGCAATAAGTTAAAATGTTAGTAAATAATCCCATAGTTCTTAGGAAGAATAAGAGGCCATTCCTTCAATTTTTGGCATCAAACATAGTAGATCCATTGTGCATACATCAACCCCGCTGGCATACCCATTGCCACTATCTCACCCCGATGTGTAAGCTTCTGTTGGCACTTTGCAGGTTACAGGTAAGCACCTCGGTCATCAAGATCTCTGTACCCCAGTTACAAAATGACGATTCTGCCTGTGGTTAGGAAATCATGTCCAAAATTTATTAAGCTGAACTACCATTGTTGCAAAGTCTCATCCTCGAAGGCATGTGAAGTTCAACTGCTGCCAAAGGCTCTGGTTCTGAAAATGAAGTCCTGACTGGGGGTCTCAAATGGGTCAGGAGTGGCAGGGCCCATGTACTACAAATGTGTGGGCTGGCATTTCATGCTGGAAGCCTTCCACTTCTTTAGTTACTTGTTCTGTTCCCTTTCTAGTGGCTTACTAGTTCCCTTTCTAGTGGTACTCTACAGTCACTGAGGTACAACCGAATCAGAGCAGTGCTGCCCACTGAAAACCGGGCTGCATTTTCTGCTTAAAGAGCAATGAGTCTGGAAAGCATATTTCCAATGCTTCTGCAATGAATGGGTGTTAAACAGTGGGTCTGTCAACAGTCCCTTGACTGTAGTTGCTTCCCCAAGGAAGCCTGTCGCTAGGGATGGCACGGCCATGTGAGGCTGATGCTCTGAATGCAAAGAAAGATTGAACAGGGAGCAGCAAAAAAAAAAAAAAAAAAAAAAAAGAAAAAAAAAAAAAAGACAAAACCTGTGTCTGGGGGCTGTTGGTCGGTCACTGACGCAAGAGAAATAAAAATAGAAGTTAATGATCTGAAATTTCCTCTTGCGTTTGCATGATTCAGGCATGGGTCTTACTTTTAAAAATCAACATTTGTCAAATTGCTACAGTGTTACCTGGGTAATCGTTCAAGTATACTGACATACTTGAACTCTCCCTCTCCTCCATCCCTGCTGGTGGTCTCACCTTGGTTTGTATATCTGTTAGCCTAAGAGGTTGCTTTATTTGGCTTATTCCCTGAATTACTGTGTCATGTGTGGTTGTCTGTGCATGCACCCACTTTGGCATATTAGCACAACAGGGGAGAGAGGCAAACAAGAGAAAGCAACCGTGACCCTTGGTGTTGGGCAGCCTGTGATACTCCCAGTAAGTGCTGTCTGGCTTTGGACCGGGGCGCTGTGCCGTCAGCCTCTCTCGCAGAGGTCCTGAGGGCAGGGGTAGGTGGAGGGGCTCCCTGAGAGCTGGTTTGTGGTGGGTACAGAGGATGTCTCTCAGACCTCAGGCCGATAGAGTCCAGATCTTGGAGGAAGTGCATTTTTTTTGCTCTTAGCCCTTTCACGTCTGATATTTTGTGGGTAAAATAACTATTTGGCATGCGGTCTCACTCTTTTCTGTTACCACTGACTGAAGTCAAGCAGCTTATCTCCACCATCTCCATCCATCATATCAGCTTTTCCCCATTTACCTCTTTTATGTTGCAGAAGGAGGGGAGACCAAGAGCAAATGGTCCAGAGCCACCCCTGCGCCAGCCCACACCCCCATGCACTGTCAGGGAACAGGCAGAGACAGTGGCCACACAGTAATCTCCAGTTGACATTTGGGGACAGACAAACAGCCACTTCAGATGACTGCATCCCTCCTGTTCCTCTTGCCAAAGCTGAACAAGAAACAAACATTTATGTCCTAGCAGGTAGACCAAGCCTCAAATGGCCAGGGCAGAATCTAAAGCATGATAGTAAGCCTATAAAATGTCAGCAGCACATTATATTGGTTATACTTGCCATCCTGGTCATCAGAAAGGACACAGGTAGAGATCCAAGGCCAAAAGAAACCTGGGACATATTCCCATCTCAGCAAGCCAGCATCCCTGCTGTCACCCAAGCACTTGGACAATTGAACCCCACAGGCTGGGTGCCATGAAAAGAAGCAGGGAGGGCAGGCAGGTGGTGCACCATGGGGCTGTAATGGGCAGGAGGAGGACGAGGAGGAGGAAGAGGAAGGTACTGTCACCTGGGGAAAGCCCCTTGTGCAGGATCCCTCTGACAAATACTTCAGGGCTAAACACAGCGGAGACAGCCCAAGTCTGAGGGGCGGCAGCGGCACTTCCCCACAGATGCTTGAGGTGGCCTGAGTATGACTGAGAGCTGGGCAGGAGAGGATGGGGAAAGCAGGAACAAGTCTCTCAGTGAAGTCAAGACTCTTGATAGGTTGAGTAAAAACAGACATTCAATTGAGAGAGCTTTTTTTAAGAGGGTACGTTTGGACCAAAATGCTTTAAAATATTTCTTTCGTAGAACAGAGTTCTTTTAGATACAAGTTTCTGAGAAAATGTATGGTCTTCAGACATCTAACTTTGCCAAATATTGATTTCTCCTTTTTGTAAGAGTAAAAGCTCAGCAGCAGAAACTACTACACTAAATATTGAATTTCTGCTAGACTTAAAACATTGGTAAATATCCTAGCAAGACAAATAAATGTCAAACTGTTAACAGGGCCTGAGATGTTGAATGGAAAAGATCTATTAGATCATTCGGAGCTGTGCTTGAGAGCTGCCTGCCAGAACAGTCACCCAGCAAACGTCTCTTCTGAGAAAGCAGAGGACAGCATCCAATACAGATGTGGAAAATCACACCTGTTACTATCAAAAGACAAAAGGAAAAGCAGGCACTAGACTAGATGTTATTTAGTCTCTCAGCCAACTTTTAGCTGAGATTAGAAGATCCAGTTTACCTGACTTTTTCTTACATCTGAAAAAGTATGGTTGTCTTCTGCCAGCCCGACTATCATCTGTACAGTTTGGCAAGGCAGAAACAAGGATGAAATCTGAAGATGTTAATTTTCTGATAGGAAGATTTCATGAAAACAAGAAAAAACAGAAGAAAAAAAAGAAAAAAAAAGGAAATTCCCAAAAAAAAGTACGCTAAGTCCAGAAAACCATAAGGCCATGATAATTAAATATAGGTCACTCCCAGGCACAATCCATCAGTAACACTACGGAGAAAAATGGAAATTAAAAAAAAGAAGGCAGGAGAGTCCTCGGTGGATTTGGTATGTAAAACAAACAGGGGAACTTGAGCAGTTCAAGTCAGAAGGGAATGTAATCAACAGAGGTGACCCCCTGTAATGACAGGGTTAGAAAAAAAATAGAGAAGAAAATCATCTTAATGTGTCTTAATGGTAGAGAATAAAGTGGAGTTTAGGTTGGAAAGAGAAAGAATCACAGATCTCCTAAGCAATCCAAGAGTTGCACTTGTTTCCAGTCCAGTTTTAAGGCTCAGAAAGGGCCAGAAGCACAATTTATCCAAGGTTTTGGAGATTTTCTATATATTAGCACAGTTTCAACAGCCCTTACTTAACAAGTCAGTTAATATTACTGCAAACCAGCGATCCCAATGACTAATTTAGAAATGCCAACTTAGAGAGGCTTACGGTACCGGATAGCTTTTATCTACACAGCCAGCTGCGCCTGGAACCAAAACGCTGTGAAAACGAAAGAAAACACTTTTTCCATTTCTTGTGGATGTGGTCATCAGAGACCCGCTGGTCTGATGTGAAGGTGAGCTCTGGGCTTCCTGGCAAGGCAGGAAGTGCCTGTGGTGTGACACTGTCATTACTTCTGCCCAGGTGACAGCATATGGACAGCTGGTAGCCAAAACCAGTCAATGTTTTCAGGGATGGCTAAAGCCTTTGCAGATGACTTTGATTGGCAAACACCCAAAGGAACCAACAACTGGGGAGTGTTTTATTTCAGCAGGCCCGGGAAGGGTGTTACTGCTGCCGGAGCCATGACTGCAGGATGGTTTGAGCTCACTTCTCCGGCAAAGCCACCCAAGAGTAGTTTAGATAGGCAGTGAAATACATCACAGATCTTGTGGTAGTAGCTGCTGATATACGCTGGTAAACCACTTCCTTGACTTCACATCGGAGCTGTGCAAGCTTTTATCTTGCTAGGCGTGTAGGTGGATGTAGGATTTAATTTCCACTCTTTTTACGAAACAAGGCTGTTGTTAAATCTCATTAGAAGCTGTTACTGTGACCTTCAGTATCCATTCCACTAATACATTTTCTGTTTGCTTTCCAGCCTACCCTGAGATCTCCATTAGCCTGCAGGAGGGCTCAGCTGGCACCTCGCAGAAGGTGAGCGATTTTGGAGCAGAGAGTAATGCGCGTGACTGCCACCGTGCCACCCCACCAGGGCCAGGCAGGCTAAGCTGAATCAGCCATAGCTTCCAAACTGACCGAGCTCACAGGGCGACAAGCGAGTCAATGAGTTAATGACGTCAGCCGTTCGTACCCTTTCTTCTGAGCGATTCCAACCCCTGCAGCAGCGAGCTGTTTCAATGAGAACAAACTGGAGCTAGCTACAGGCTTCTCCATGGTGCGGGCAAAATCTGATTTTGCGTTAGCCCCAGGGAAAGCTCCAGGACAGGGTCGAGGGCCCGGGAGGAGCTGGTGTTGCAGGGGGCTGCGATGGTCCCTTTCCTTTCCCACCCACTGGCTACCACCCAGCAGCCTTGAGCTGCCCTCTCCACACCATATAAAATCCCTCTCTGAAGAAGGCCACCCACTACCAGGGATGCTGCTCCGAGGGGGTTGGCAGTGGCAGTCTCCTGCTGCACACAGACCCCTAGGGACAGGGAGGAGCAGGTCCTTGAGGCACCGACATGGTCTAGTGCATCGACGGAAAGGCAATGATCTTGTTAGGCGTAATGTGGCATGCTGCCAGCAGAGCCCATCTGGAGCAATCGGATGCTGATGGAGGGTCTGGATCTAAGTCTGAGAGCCCCTATTATTGCTGAGCAGTTACACGTGTGTTCTGGGGCCTTTATCACCTGCTTGGCAATGGCAAAACTTAAAGGGAAAGTCTGCTGTACCGCATTGGCTGTACTTAACATATTTGTGGCCCATATGACTGACTAGCAAGCCACGAGCAAGCTATGACACTTTGCTTCCTGTTGCATCCATCCAGGTTGAAGCTTTTGATCTGTGAGCTTCCCAAGTTTAGAAAGTTTTACTTGGAAAGAGTGCTTGTGGGCAGACAGAACCTTGTATTAAACCGTACCCACGTGTTGTCAGACAAGCCATGAGTCAGCTGGCTCTGCAAAACCAGTATGATTTTCCTGGTGACCTATTTCCAGGTGTGATGTTGGACATTGCAGGTTTTTGTCTGCACTGTCCAGCTGAGCAGAGAAAGGGGTGCTGCTGTCATCCCACTGGGCAACAGAAGCTCTTCCAAGAGGCTCTGTCCATTCTTCACCTCCAAACAAACATCGAGTCCTTTCCTTCTCTTTTCCACCTTTTCTTGCAGGGCTTAAATCTACTTTGTATTTCTTCATAGGTAGCATTTATAAAAATATTATGAACTAATAGTGCCTGAAAAATAAGGGAATAACGAAGAGAAAAGAGAGGAAAGCCATTAGACCACAAGTTTAGAGGTTATTTACCATGGCAAGTTGAGTTTCAGCTCAGTAGGTTCAGTCTTCATACTGAATGATTGACTTCTGCTGGCTGCAATGCATCAAGCTTGCTTTCAACTGAATGTGTGAACCACTTTCTTCGGAAGTGGGAGCAAGAGGGCTTTGCGCCGCATGAGTATCGCATGCTTTTTTCTTTTTTTTTCTTTGTTTAACTGGGCAAGGCAATTTCTCTAAGCTGCACTAAGTAAACGTAATTGGGAACATCTAGGCAGCACAAGGATGAGACCTCCCACCCTGCTAGTGCCCCACCCTTCATCCAGCCTTGATTTTGAGGTCCTTCCCACCTATCACTTGACGAGAAATTAAATTGAGCACAGATTTTTGGAGCAACTGGCATACAGCCAGGACTACTGCATCTAAAGCACACAGTTCCTTGTGACTTCTGGAAAACTCTTGCATATCGTGCCCTCTATAAAGGTATCTAATTTTGTATATTCAACACATCATTGTGCTAGGCAGTCTTTTTCATGGGATTTGCCTCACTATCTGCCTAATGAAGGAAGGATTTAGAAGGCAATCAGGAGGTGTCTCATTCTCCCCACACACACCAATGCCAGTGTTTCTCCATGTGGGTGTTTGTCACCGAGGTGCTGTGGGGGGAGGCTGGGGTGTCACCCTGTATCTCTCTGGCCACGGTACAGGACGGAGAGGGTGTTGGAGCCCCATCATCCCCCAGCTGGCCCAGGATGATGGAGGTGTCCCTGGGCTCTCATTTAGTGGTGTCTGCAACCACAAAAATCAGGGGGAAAGAAATGCAATAAAGAGGAAGTGAGTGCTTCCTTCCTGAGTGGCATGGTGAATAAATAAGCTCTGTCTGTAAGGGATTTTGGAAGCCATCAGCTAGGTGAGAAATGCCAGAGGCTAACGACTTGTTTTTACTTTCCTATAGCCTAATGTGAGCTGCGTCGTGAGGAAGGCATTTCCCATGCCAAGTCTCCGGTGGTACGTGGACAGACTGAGCCTGACAGAGCAGCATGAAGGTAATGCAACTTGTCAGTAGGACAGTGGCGCATCTGTAGAAGTGGTTCCCAAGAAAAGCGATGGTTGCTCATCCGCTCCTGCCACAGGGAGCCTGTGGGTGTCCATCAGGGTGAATGGGAGGATCAGACCTCCTCAAAGGGAACAGCTGGCGAAGAGCCGTGACCATAGATCCCCGCAATTGACAGTGATGGGAACAATGGCTTGGAATAACCACGCTGTTCCTGCTATCTTTGATACCGTCTCAGCAAAGAAACCTGCAGCTATATGAGCTTGCTTTTCAGTACCAATATTTTGCACAGCTCTGATTTATAGTTTGGAGTGTAATGAGAAGTTCTTGCAGATTTTCTCTTTTTTTTTTTTTTTTCTTTCCCCTAGAAATTTCTGTTGAACAAGAAGATTTGCAAGATAGTGAAGGTTTCTATCATCTGAGATCAACGCTGATGTTGCAAGGGACCCACCAGACACATAAGACATTCTCGTGTGCATGTCTGTTTTCCTTCCTCGGGAATGAAACATGGAATATTTCATCACAAGAAATATTTGTTACCTTCGGTAGGTTTTTCTTATGTAGGACACATCTGAAACATAAAATGTAAAGAACACTGAACACATGTATTCTCTGTTACTTAAAATACTGAAGAAATGCCAAGAGTATAGAAGCTTTATTGTACAAGTTCATCACACAGCTTGAACTTTCTGGGAGGTTTTTTAGCTCAAGTCTTTGCTCAAGCCTCTAAATGAACTAAGAAACACCTGCACAAATATAAGATGCTTGCTATTTGTTCAGGCAGTATCTTGCTGCACTTCCTATACCCCAAAATACACTAGCTTAGCCACACGGCAGCAGTGAGCTATCATAATCATGTGTTTCTCGCTGAGCACTCCTGGCAGAAAGTCTGCATGTGTGCAATGCAGCTCTCTGGAAAACCAAACCCTCAGAGTCAGGGCTATGTTGAACATCTCCAGTGAAATGTGCAAAAGGCCCCTAAAACAGTTGAACCATTTTGGACAACAGAGAAACTCCCCTATAACCTGTACTATAAGAATTAGCTACGCAATTAGGGAAGCGCGGAGAAATACAGTCTCAAGGAGCTGGTGAAAGCAGGAGACGCAGCGGTGCAGAGGTTATGGCGCTTCTGATTTCCTTTAGCATCCTCTTGTGCATGCCTCCTCTTTGGGTGCAAATGCATAATTACACCTTCTTGGTTTTGGTTTGTTTTTTTTTTTTTTTGTACTCCCCGTACTGCACAGATAATACAACTGAACTGCTGGCCCCTGAGCAGTCTCCACGGGTACATCACGTACTGTGGTGACTGCTTGCAGCTCAGCTGTGTTCACTTGTGGCTGTGGATACGCTTATTGGTATGCTTTTCCCACAAAGAAAGACTGCATCAAAAGCCAGAGCGTACTCCTCTGGAAACCTGACTTAGGAGGGAAGGGAGATAAATGATCATTTTTCTCCAAAATGACTCATTTCACCCAATTTGCAGTTTTGTAGAATTATATTCAAATCGGAGAGTCGTCAATTAAAGCAGTCTACATTCTTGCCTGAAGGCTATGCTAACACTAAGAGAGATCCACTCTGTATAAAAATGTTAATGTATTTATATGTGACAGAAAGGAAAGAATTAAATTAATTCTCAGCTATGTTCTGTGAAGGTGCCACACTAATGCACAGTATGACACAAACCCCAAACTAAATTTTTAGCCTTTATAACAAAAGCCTAACTTCTTTTAAGAAATGCTTTCATCTTTCTTTTTTTTTTTCCTTCACAGACAATAAATCTAATGAAGCCTCATCTGAAGCTTTTACGACCATAGCTTCAGAAGGTAGGATAAATTAGAGAACAAAGTAACTCAGGCCAGGTTAAAAGTGAGTCTGTAAATGCCTAAAGCTGTTGGAGAAATAGTTTTGCAAACTTATTTCTGGATGGGTAGTAAGGTACCCCTTTCTGCAGCTATGACTTCAGAGAAAATACTATAAACAGATATTTTGGTGATACGATCTACCGTAATTAAGCCCAAGCATAATTAAACTCCAGCCTTGAGGGGCACTTATTGTTATTTCTGATGCTTCAGCTGGCATTTGAATATAGCTCTTTTAGCACTGAGCTGATAATTAAAAATAACAGCCCTACTAATGGTCCTGCCTTCTGCTTAAGTACACAGCCAAGATCCTCAACACCTTTGCCTAATTAAAGAACTGATGGGATGTTTCTTCGTTTGTGTAAATTTGGTAAATCTGCGCTCTGCCCCTGCAAGTTTTTCTTATTATTATCAGCTTATTGCAGACAGATAAATGGTTCCCTCCACAGCTCAGCTGAAGCCCTTTGGAGACGCCTCTCCTGGGGCGGCTTGTTCTGCTCCCCACGGGAGGCAGCTGCGTTTCAGTGGTGGGTTACGTGAGTGCATCAGAGAAATGCTGTAGAAAAACGGCACGGAAAGAAATGTGGTGTTCTGTGTAAGCTTGCTTCTGTGAGTGCAGGCTGTGGCAAGACCTGGGGCTTCAGCTAATACCCTGCTGGGCACCAGAAGGCCATCCCAGGTTCCGGGGTGTGCCTGAGAGAGAGAGGCTTCATCCTCCTCTGGCCTCTGCAAGGTGATGTCTCAAAGCATTCCCTGCAGCTTGTGTCATGTCACCACCCTGCTTCACCTTGCGTGCTCTGCAGAAATGTACTGGGAGCTGGTCACACCTCGAGGTGCCCCACTGCCCTGGTTTTTAGACCTGCTGTGTCTTTGGTAAGGAGTTCTTCTATGTAACAAAATCCCTGTTAGCTCAGGAGGGGCTAAGTTGAAATGTAAATGGAAGAGCAACGCTCAAAATAGTCAAAGGAGGTACAAATGCTTGCAAAGGAAAGCAGTTGGAGAGTTGGTGGTTACCCTTTTACGCTAAGATCCTATCTGCAGAGTGTCGCTCCCCACCCAACGCCTTCCCAACAGGCCTCGACTAGGCAAAGGTACCTTCTGGCTGCCTTCCCAGACGTATTTTTCTAATGGGGCATGTGAGCTTTCACAGATCACCTCCTTCATGGACGCCTTTGGGAAGATTTAATCCTCCATCCTAACCTACTCAGGGGGTACTTTGCCTCACCTCCTGGGGAAATTAAAAAAAAAAAAAAAGAAATGACACATGTCTCACTCAGGTTGTAAATGCTGCTGGGATGGGATGGTGTCTCTGCTGTCCTTGGCTGGCTGGTTAACAGTCCTTTAATTACAAGGAATAAGTCCCTTTCCTCTTTGAGGACTCAGTGAGCACTTTTCAGTGCAAAGTGTGCCTGAAATTTCCTGTCAGAGTTGCAGTCTCTGAAGTGCCTCATGGATGGAGCTATGCAGGTGCCACTGCCAGATCATACACGTTATTTCAACATGTGTGCTAATAAGATGCATCTAATTGTGTGGAATAAAACCATGTAATTCACTTCTGCTTTTTGAGTTGAGGTGCTCGGGGCTGCAAACCTTTTCCCTCAAAACCTGTCTCCGTAGGGATTTCACAGCAGAGTTACTTCAAGTGCTTCATGCTTCTCACTGGACCACTTGGATGAGTTGTGCATTGAAAGATTATTCGGAAATTAAGTGTGGTGCACTCCCTCACTCTTAAACCTTTGAATCACCCACTTTTCTAAAGCAGAATAAAGACCTTCCTCTTCCCTGAGTAAAAATGTTCGCTTTGGTTTGTTATAGACGTTGGAAATTCAGCACTTCCATCAGCTGTCGTGACTACCTCAGGTAAGGGGAAAAAAAGCACCTTCTTTATTACTTAGCCAATATTTTTATGATCTCTGCTTGACCATTGCTTAAATGTCATGTACATAGAGCCAGAGGCGTGCCAGGGAAAGGTCAGTGTGCTCTGGTACTGATGGTACCCGTGTGCTGCTGGGCAGGAATTTGTGAGCTATGAAGTTACCTAAGAAGAGATCTGACACAAATCCTGCTAAAACTGTCATGTTACGACAGCACGTAAAATGGAATGCTGCGTATCACATATTATTATTATGCCTTTTTATAAAGTGGAATAAAAACCCCTATATAACTATAAATAAATTTGTCCTATTATAACAGAGAGATGCATGCGATTGATAGAAAAGTTAAAACCACCGCTTTTCCCTGACCCAATAGTAGCGCATCATTCCCATTCGTTAATGATATAAGATAAATACCACTGCTTTACCAGAGCATGCATATGGATAACTATATAGAATCATAGAATTGCTTAGGGAGGAAGGGACCTTTCAGATCATCTAGTCCAACCATCAAGAACTGTAAAACTATCTTCAGCAACTGAGAGGAAAGCCCACTAGAGTAAGCGATGTCCTGGGCTTATATGGCTGCCCCACATTGTCAGGACTATTTCTGTCAAGGCCCTGGCTAGGTGGGGGAGCACCACCATCAAGTGTAAAATTCACCCCACAGCATTTAAACTGAACCCTGTGTATAAAAATATAAATAAATAATGCACACAGCTAGCCTGCATGAAAGGGTCAGCATTAATAACGTCAGCTGTCTCTGATTGTCCCTTGAATTTGTGGGTTGTGTTTTGAGCGTTTAACCTTAACTCTGACAGTGGGATTCCTGCTGTAGAGTCTGCATTTACCCAATAGCTACTGCAAGCTCTTTGACCAGGTTGTTTTATGATTTATTAACGTTATTTTAAAAAGGCCCTCGCGACTAAATGTGATACCATGTAATCTGTTTGTCTTTAGAGCACCAGTGGGCATCTTTGGCCTCTCCAGGTTTCTCCAGTCAAGCAAGCTTGGCTCCCACTTCCACGACACAAGGTAATCAATTCAGCCAAAATGTTTTCTCTATTGCTTCAAGAATGTAGGAGAAAGATACATAAACACAGTAACTGTCTTGCATTTTTTGTAGCAAACAAATTAATGTCCGCTGAAGCCCTTTTCTTGGTGCATTATACACTAGGAAGTCCACAGTTCAAAAATAAATAGATGAGAAAATACTGTTTTGATTTCATCTTTTCTAGTGCTCCGTTCAGGATATATCCATTAATTTCAGCAAGTGAACAGACATCGAGTATATATTTTTATCATACTTATTCCTTGTATCTCTTCAATTAAATATCATACAAAAATAGAATGACATTAGAGCTAGAAAAAAGTGCAGCCCAAACATTGGAGCACAGGAGTACAAATACAAAGCACTGATAAACAAAATATTTACAGCAGATGACTCAACTCGGTGATTTCTTCTCTGGGCTGATGACACCAAGGCCGATGGAGGGCAGGGTGACTCACTTGGAAGGGTTTAAGCTCGCTTCCCCGGGGAGAGGTACGTGCTCCAGCGGCTGGCATGCACCCAACAGCATGGCCACAGCCTGAATCGAGAGCAGGCGAAGCTGTGAACCTCCTGCCTTCTGACCCCAAAATCAAGGGCTGATGCCCTCCAGTCCCAGCAGAGCGCATTTTCTTGCAGCACAGCCTCTCCGCAAACAATTTTTTCATTAAAGTCTCTTTCCATTTTGAAGCCCAGCTGTTGATCCCTGTACGAGTGGCTGCTTTGAAGCAGCAGATAGGAGGGTGCTGGGGCTGCCCTCGCCAGCAGCAAGGTGTGCACTTGCTGCCACGCAGGTTGAATAAACACAGACATGGCACACAGAGACACAACAGCCCATGCGAAACGGCAGCGCAGGCAGCAGGGGGAAGAGGCAAATCATTGTCAAATGCCATCATCCCCTCTATAGCATCACCAAAGCTTTGGCTCGTCGAAGATCCACCACTGAGGCAGCAGCCGGCAAGAACGGATTTGGCCCTCGGTATTTGCAGCAGCCTTGTTCTCCCAAAGTAAAAAAAAAAATCACTTGCAACAGATTAAGTTTCACGAGCCTGTGAGGCATTGAACATCCTCCTTAAGCTGCGTAATTCAGTCTTCCAACCTTCCCTCAATGTAACCTACATTACGCTATAGCAGTATTTCCCCAGAGATGCACGACTAATGCAATGGGCAGTGTGTGGGGCAATATTGGAGGAAGATGCTGAACACAAGGCTTCGTCCTGCCCCAGTGGAGTGCTGTTTGGCAGTTGAATCGCTCAACATAAAGCCCTGGGGCATGAAGAGGCTAGATCGGATATGCCAGGGCAGGAACCCAGATTGCAGCAGCACTGAAATTAAAGTTTGCTGCTCCTCACGCTGCCTTCCCCATCCCCAAAGTAGAGACACTTGCCCAGCCTGGCTGACAGCAGGCAGCAAAACACTTGTTTATGTGCATCAAAAGCCCTTGTCTCTCAACAAACAATTTCACAACAAAGGCTATAAATACACAGTGTAAACAGAGAGGATTCTCCTCGCTGGATTATATATCTTTACTATTTGAGGAGGTACGAGGTCAAAGTCATAGTCTAAGCCAGAGCTGAGTCATTTCTCTTCTGTAAGTAGCCCAGGAAACATCTGCCGTTTAACCAGTGCCCCTGATGTGTGGCAGTTATGGTGTGCCAGACATAGGCCAGTGCTTCTCTTCTCCGGCTCACTGCTGGTTTCCACACCAGTGCCACCATCAGCTCCTTGAGCAGACCCTTCGGGCTGCAGCCAAGTCAGGACACCAAGTCCAAGTCTGCCATTGTACAAAGGGGTTGGGTTCAGTGCCTGTTACTTTGCAAGTTTTTAATGAAAATCCAAGAGACAGTGGGGAATTGATAGGAGGGAAGAGTGAACAGATATAGACAGGAGAAGGAGGGGAGACAAAAACCAAGGCTGTTAAAACTGCAGCCTTGTCTTTCCTTAGCTTCCACGATAGCTCCATCTCTGAGCCCAGAGATGCTCAGGCTTTGAGTGCTGGGTTACAGCTGCATTTCACCTCCTCAGGTTTGTTCAGATGGCTTAACGATACTTCTCCAACAATGAGACAGGTGTTGGGAAAGATGGACTCTTTTTAGTAAATGTGAGATAGTCCTCTCGGGAAAATAGAGGTCTACTTGTTAGCCACCATCTGTCTGTGTGTGAGTATCAGCCAGTTCAGCTCTAGAATACCTAGCACTTCAAAAATAGATTAAAGGAAAATGTTAAATAAGTTGGTATTTGGCACCAGGCATCCCTGGCGTGACTCCTGTACACTAACTTCTTCAAAACTTCTCTTTGCTAGTTGGGAAAACAGTTTTGTCGCATTGCAGCTGGTGAAACCCTGTCTAAATTCTGATTTATGTACATTTTTTCACTGGTCTCTATTGGTTTCGGGCCAAAACAAACCAGAGAACTCAGAACTACTGAGTTGCAGCTGAAACTCAGCTGAAATCCAAAAATACATACTTAAATGCCCCGTATGTTTTCTCAAAGTTTATTTATCCATCTCACCAAAAGTCTCTTCAGTTTCTAGCTTGTGACAGATTTTAAAACCAGACACAGAATTTTGTCTGAGGGAAGCCAGCATCTCAGGTAGTAGGTTACAAGTCTTTGACCTATTCAGTCAGGAAACAGGGAAGAAAGAAGGAAAAATGAAGAACAAGTGCTGGGGTCCTCTACAGCAATATTTACAAGCTTGTGTGTTTTTCAATAGGATCGCTGACTTCTACCACAGAGACAAAAACCTATGCCAGCACCACAGCATTCAATGAGAGCTTGACAACTGCACGTGAGTAGATGATGCATCTCCTTTGCTTCATAGGACTGTAGCAGGGGAGTCACGTAGCTAAATCCAGGTGCTGTCAAGTGCAAATGTGGCACCAATTTAGCGAGTGTTGGGTTGCAAATGTACAATAAACTGGAGCATCTTGCAAATAGTACAGCAACAGGTACTCGGCTCTACATGGTCCTCAGTTTGTGATGACTTTGTCAAGAGCACTAGATCTGCAGTGCTTATTTTCAGCTACTAGTTGACAGTCATCTCATCGCCATGCAAAAATTATTATTGAACATCGAAAATTTGTGTCCTAGGAGAGGCCAAAAGTTGGGTGCTGTAATCTGTACCACCTTTTCAGTACTTCACAGCAGCAGTTCCCCTACTGAGTTGCACTGAATTAGACGGTAAAGACTTGAGTCTTCCAAGCCATCAAGGACTTGCAGCAGCAAAAGAGGAGCGAAAAGCATTTGAGTATCCTGGTTTTATTAGACGTATTTAATTTAATAATATTAAAATTGAGAGAGTTGCTAGGCAAATGTAGTGAGTACTGAGGGTAGTTTATAGATGAAATAAATTACTGGAGAAGCTAAATAAAATCACAGAACAGCAATGAAATCATGAGATAATGTGGGACAATAAAGGCTGGCTAATAGAACATCGAAAGACGGCCTCATTAAAGACCAATAAATCAATTAAAAAACCCTAGAGGTGGACATTTTTTCACAAATCTTTCCCTTTAGAAAATCTCTGCTCAGCAGCAGAAAGCCAGAAGTTACTTTCTTTTTTAACACCTTGGTTTGCCTTTGTGCTTTCAGAACAGGCAGGACCCGTCAATGCGCTTTCACACTTGTATGTCAGTCGTCCTTTGGCTGAAGCGTAAATGTGGCAGCCGCTTTCCATTTTCTGAATATATATTTTGGCAGCGCTCCGGTGCTTATTTACCTGCATATAACCCACAACCACGCATTTAGACCCAAACCTTGCGACAACGGCTAATGCTTCGCCATCCTGCTCTCGCACAGCTTGCGGGTTGCAATTTTTGCTAAAAGCCTGCTGAATGACACGGCCGTTTGCGGGAGGCGCCGTGCGTTGCACCACTCATCCTCTTCCCTACAGCCGTGCCCGCCTGGCCGCAAGCCGAGGCATGGCCTTCGAGGGTCCTCAGTCCGGCAGCTGTAGTTCGAGGGCAATTTAAAACCCCCCAGCTCGCTGAGATGTACTCATGTTTTTCCCTGTGCCCTCCCAGGGCCACCGGCCTCCTACAACAGGGATTACCATTATCAGCTCAGTCCTCTGAGGCTCTAACACACGCCATTATGTAAATAATAACAAGTAGAGCTCGTCGGCATGCTGTATAGAGCACGGTGTTACGGGATCTCTAAGTGTATGTTCTTTTTATTTTTTTGAACTTAACTTTTTAAAATGTCAGATCTACCATGCTTATCCCCATAAAATTAAACACTTAATAAACAAGGAGAAAAGAAGAAATGAATTGAATTAATGTCCAAAACTCTCAGTGAATTTTTAGAGTGCCCTAAAATTGGACTGATTTTGGTAGGGCTTTTTAATACATACATATGTATATACACATACACAAGCACACATGCTTGAGTGCTCAGATTCAATCAGAACCAGCATCTGGTGAGAAAGAGATTTTCCTGGCTCTGCCCAGTTACACATTTACATCATTTAAGAAATGGATTATTTTTTTTTCTTGTATTTATAGATCAGCAATTATACTAGAGACTTACAGGTGTGTCTGTTATTTCATTTGTTGTTTGCATCAGAGAAAAGCAAAGAGTGTAAAATAACCACACTTAAGCCTAATGAAGCAGCCACGTACAGCCCTGTAAGATAATTGAAGGATATTATTTCTTTTTGTACAGATTTGAATGATTCCACCACCGAATCCCCTCAAAGCCTCAGGAATGCCACACGCTCCTCCGGGAATACAACCCTGGCGCATCGTAAGTGCTGTGGCAGCTCTGGAGATGCTGTGCCATTGTCTACTCGCATATTTTAGCTATTATTTTGGAAGATGAGAACACGGAGATGGCTAGAAGTAACAGGAATGTATCCTTAGGCAGAACTGATCTTAAACACAGGTAGCTTAGCTGTATTAGGAAAGGCAAAATATCTGTCTACAAACAGATGGAAGATGATTTTGCTGTTCAGACACAATACTTGACAGAGGAGACTGAGGTTTCACTCAGTCATGGCAGAGAAAGACTCTTTGTGTTGCTGCTAAGCCACTTGATATCTTTAGCTTTTTCATTACTATCAGAGGTAAAAATCTTATCGTTCTCCCAGACCAGTGTGCAGCTCAATGCTGGCTTGCTGGAACATCTTAATAGCTGTTTTCTAATAGCCTTCCTTCCTTCCTTCCTTCCTTCCTTCCTTCCTTCCTTCCTTCCTTCCTTCCT
>VYZM01005141.1:37148-72045 GCA_013398915.1 Dromas ardeola
GGGCGGCCGTCGGCGGTGGCGGTGGGCCGCGGGGGCCATGGCGGAGAGCAACGCGGACTGGATGGGCTCGCTGCCGGCAGCGCTGCGCTCCTACCCGCTCTCCAACCTGGCCATCCCGGGTAGGGCGGCGGGGGGGGAAGGGGGGGCGTGGGGTGGAGTGGTTTGTGTGCCGCAGCCGCGGGGGCCTGTCCCCGCCGGCAGCGCCTGCGGGGCTGGCGCTGAGGGGAGTCTCCCGGCGGCGGCGCTGCCCTGTGCCCCCCTTTAGAGAAGTGCGTACCGGTGCTTGGGGCAGGTCCGGTTGTGTCCGGTGCGCTGGCTGTGGGCTGGGCGCTGAGGTGTCTGCCCGTGCTTGGGAGTCGGAGGTTGGGTGTCTGCTCGAACTGTGTCAGCCGTGTGGGAAGCCCTGTCTTCGGGCGTCGGAGCCTTGTTGGGCCTGAGCACCTGCTTGTGACTAAGGGGCCATCACGGACCCCGTCCCTGTCAGGAGAGGAAGGAGGGCTTAATCTTTTGGAAATGCAGCTGTGAGTCTGTAGCTGGTTGATCTGTTTGTTTTCACCGCCTTTAAAAAAGGGAGCTGTGACCTCTGGAGGTCCTCTCGAAGGTTTTTTTCAGGTTGTTTAAGCAAGGCTAAAGGTCGGTCAAGAGACAGGTTTGTTTACACTGAATCTAACAGCTGGTCATCAAACGGAAATGTCTTTAATGGCAGAACCGATGTATGGCTTGTGAGAGGGGAAAAAGAGTACAGCGTGGTTATGAAATGTCCAAATGTATGGTGTTACACTGAAGACACTAAAACACTGTAATTACTTATAACATTTTCTCCTTTTACAGCTGAATTTAAAATAACTCCTAGCTCCTATGCAGAGCTTCTAGTTCAAGAAATTGGCAAGGGTAATTGTCATCATTTCTGGTTTACAGATAGATAAGCTGATAAATGAGGAAGACAACAGATGGCCCTAAAACTACATAGGAATGCCCTGACTTTCCATCTGTAAATAGCAAAAAATAATCTAGTATTGCTTGTAGATGTCAAAAAGGGAGAATTTAGGGGTAGCTTCTATAGCAGCTCGTTCTGATAGTGGGTATTAGACTCTGGTCATTAGTGGTACAGGCTTGATTTTATGGTAGTGCCTTAGCTTGCCAAAACTCTTTGGGTATGGGTTATATAGAGGGCATGTGGATACACATCCCTAGAAACAGAGTAACTTCCTTTTTTGTGCCAGCAGAGATAACCAAAGGACATTTAAAGCACGTAGAGAAGGGGCAATGCACCTCCTGTGAGGTATCACAGCACTCTCTCTTGTATTGCCTGAAGCAGAACAGTTGAAATGCCATGTTTTAATCAGAAGTAACATCCTTCTCCCCTCCAAAAATAGAAAAAACATTTTATGCAACCCTGTTCATTTGAACAGGGAAGGGGACAGAAAGGAAGTTCAGTGTTCACATAAAATTCAAGCACCTGCAGATTTTGCGACTTCTGGCAAAGAAATCCTTCTCTGATTTAGCAAACAGTAGTAAAGCAACTTTTTGTTGCTGTAGCAACTTAAGGGCTGTGAAACTTTGCAGAATGTTATGATGTAAATTGTTAGGTGTGTTGCCGCTGTCCATCGCTCACAACACTGGTTGTATGTTGTTTGTAGGAGAGAAACCAAGGAACTGGGTTGTTGTTTCAGTAATGCCATGCTGCTTTCAAAATGAGTTGTGGTTTTTTTGAAAATGCTTGCAGTGTGTGTTTATTTGTGCTCAAGGCTGATGTATTTCCCCACCCCTTTCCTGCATGTACCTCATGCAACCTGTGAGCAGGGAAAAGACATTTTGGGTTGACTTTTTGAGAATTTTTCTTTATATTTCAGTCCAGTGATTATTTTGCTGAAGTGGATGCTTGGTGTGGTGCTTCACAAAGGAATCTTTCGGGGAGCCAAGGTGATGTTAGTAGTGATGTGCAAGGAAAGGGTTGTATAAAACATGTTGCAGTTGAGGAATCTGTTTTACAGATGCTGAATAGCAATGAAGCCCAATGCTGTCTTCAAAAGAGATGAAAGGTGGGCTTCAGGTCAAATGCGAAACATTTTTGTCAGTGCCTAATACCTGTGTGTGTATATGACAACTGTGGCCTGCTTTTGGCTGTCTCTGGATGTGTTAGTTTTCACTGCTGGAGTGATGGACTAGACTTGGTTTTGGATTTTCTGTTGTTGTTTGTTTCTTTTCCCCTCCTTCTTCCCCATTACTCTTTGTAAGCACAGGAGCAGAGATGGAACTCTAGTGAAGGTGCTGGAGTAGCTGAAACCCTAAAACTTGTTTTAATTTTAAAGTCAGCACTCAAAACCCTGAAACTGTTGTTTGGGTTTGTGGTGGGTTTTTTTTTTTGTTCCACTTTGCAGAAATGCAGCATTTGAAGAATAAAAGATTCTACATCTCTTTAAAGAAAAGGGGCAAAACGTTGGCATCATGGGGCTATTTAAAGTGGAAAAAATTGGTAGTATACACAGAAAAACTGCTTAGATTTATTTCATTGTATGGTATTGTAGGTGGGAAAGTCTTAATAACCCTCTTGTATGAAGCCAAGGATGTCTGTATAGAGTTCTGCTTCTTTATCTGTTGCAAACAGTTCTGCTCTTGGAGCTGCTTGTTTTCACAGCCTTTAAAAAGGGTAGCTATGACCTCTGGAGTCCTCTTTAACCTGTATTATCCTATGATTCCCTAAACTATTAAATGTGGTATGAAACACGCTACTAGAGATCAGAGAAAGTCATTGTTTGCTCAGTCCTTACAACCAACTGGTAACAAATGATGTTTAAGTTGGGTATTTCATGAGGTATACCAGATTTTTGTTTGCAAGTGGTTTTAACTGTGCTCAAAACAGAGAGAAACTGAGAAATTTGGTGTCATCCTGCAAGGCTTGGGTACAGTCATTTCTAGAGTTCAGGCTTTTCTGTTGTTTCTATTGGAAAAACTCTAGATGAAATTCTAAACCAGCATAGGCTTCCCTAAGGAAAAGAGATGAGGTTTCCTGTGTGATGTCATGAGAGAAGGCATCTTTTGCAATGAGAAATTGGCAAATATCAAGTAACTAAAATGATATCAGCTTACATGCATACAATCTAGTCAACAAAATTAACCACCTTCATCAAGTGGTGACCTTGTGTGAAACTCTAGAGGGTTTTCTCTTGATTATACTCCAGACTAATCCTCTTTGAATGTGGGTTTAAAAATGAACTCTTAAACATTTTGATTGTGAACGTGACCCTTGGCAGGGTAATGTATATTATAGTATGTGTTTAATCGCAAGCTGTTTTACTTTAAACAATTTTATGAAATCATGTACAACTGTGACACTTATTATTTTCTTTGGTCATCTCTTAATCTGCATCTGTTGGTTTTGTAATTTCCCCCCTGAGAAATGGAACATGAGAAAAAGCTGCAGTGCTGTCCTTAGCCTGCTTTTGAAGTAAATCGGCTATTTAAAGAATTTGCTGGAGAAGCCTAACCTGTTTCTTGCTTGTACTTGCATGCTGATAATTCATAGCTGTGTGGCATGTCCAATGTGTGGTGTTTCATTTTTAGTACTTGCCTTTCTAACTTTTACAGTATCACAGTTAACTAGGTGCTAGAGTGTGAGAAGTATCTCTGCTTCTGAAGATATAGCACCGCTTTCCCATTTGGGTTTTTACATGAATACTTGTATTAGGACAGGTGAAACAGTTTTTCTGTCTCAAGATCCACTTTCTGAGATCATAAGCTTGTGCTTGTTGTCTTGAGACAGCAAAGCCATCTAGCAGATGTTCACTGCCAACTATTGGTGTTTGCTTATAGAGTGTTTTATTAGTCCAGCCTCCAAGGTGCTGGGGAATGAGACAAGCAGAAGAGTGGGCAGTTCTGTTTTCCTTTGGGTCTTGGTAATAATGCATTTACTTAATGCTGTCTGGGTTATTCCATCTTTGAATAATTAAGAGCTGTGAAAAAGCAGGTAGGCGTACTTGTAATTTTTGATCAAACTGTATCCCTAGATCGATTCCCTGTTCTGGTCAGGCTGATTAGTGTGAGCTTTTTGACAGTGCTGATTTTTCTTTCCTTGTCTTCTAGAGGAAATCTGTGATCACTTAGGTAGGGATCCACTGCTATCTTGGAGGATAAATAAGCCCTTTCTTGCAGGAGCACCCAGAATAGTTATGGGTGCCATTTCATAATAAAGTGAATAATCAAATACCTCTTCTGTCCCCTCCTCTACTCCTACAAGTATGAATGACCACATTCAGCAAGCTGACCTGATGGAAAGCTTTTCAGTGTTGATGATGATGGTTTAGAGGGATATTTTTTTTGAGAATTGATTCCTGCCAAAAAAAACCTTCCCGAAACTACTGTTCATGGGATTGGGCAAACCCTAGGTTGGGTGATGAAGCATATAGCTCTCCTAAGGGAGTGTGAAGGTTAACTTGATGTGTCATGGTCCTACAAATGTAGGCAGGAAAGAAGTCGTCAAACGGCTGTATTTAGAAAACAGGGGGGATTATATTTTCTTTTGCATAGCTTTGATAAACCTGCTATTGAGGAAAGAAGTTTAGTTGGGAACTGATTACACTTTAACTTAGTTCAGACTCAATTTGAATTGAGTGTCTGGAGAAGAGAGATCAAAAATAGAAAATTGGAGAAAGTAATATGTTTTAGTTCAACACTTTGAAAGCTGAAATTAAAAAAAGACAGTTAACAACAATGTTTGCATCCTAGATTGTAAGATTTCATTTTTAATCTCAAAACATAAATGCTTGTGTTGTAGGTAAAATTTTGTATATCTAAGACTGATTTGAAATACTAAAAAAGTTCTCACCACCAAAAGTCATTTTTTCAGATAGCAGTAGGTATGAAATGTTAGGCAGGGTGCTCTGCTGGTGTGGAGCATGGGGGCAGCCTGCATCTCTGGGGAGAGATAGGGCAGCTCCTCAGTCATGGCTTCTGATGGTGCACAGAGCCTTTTCTGTCATCTTCTAGTGATCCCGGCTGCTGTCTTTGCTCTGAAATGTGGAAGGATGGTCAGGATCTCAGTTTGAAGCAATGCAGAACAATTGCGATGTAGTGCTGTTCCAGCCTGCATCAGGCTGAATGATTGGTGGAGAGTGGCTTGTGGGACACTGGGTTATAGGTAGCCAGAGCTGATGGAAAAGCTGAGTTCTACAGTTCCAGAGGCATTTTTTTAACAGGGAAAATAATCTTGGCTCAAATATGGCTAAAATAAGACTATATTGGAGAGTTGAAGTAACTGTTGAAATGTCTTTAACTTGACCTTTTAGCTGATCTCTGAGGGTAGATGTGACCTTGGCCTTCTAAAGTAGTAAATGTTGGTTTTCTGCTCCAAGCTACAGCACTGGTCAAGGTGCTTGATTTCCCTCCTACAACACACGTGTTTTCCATTAACTTTCGATTTAATAACTTTCCATAATTTGCTTGTGGGAAAGTCAGTAAGACTGACTGAAACTTCCTATACTACAACATGCTTCTGTATCCACCCTTTACTGAGAGGGTCACCCAAAAAAGTGAGGCAGAAACCTAATGGTTTTGTTCTAAATGATCAAAGTCCTACAAAATGATCAACCCTGGAAAACAGAGTTTTATTCATACATCTAACAGGCAGTCTTAATGAGGAGCAGCCCTACTAGCCAAGCCTGTTTTTAAGGCTAAAGAAGGTGGGATATAGAGCATGGAGGGATATATGTCCTGTGATGACAAGCTGCTGTGGGTGACTGCTGCGTGCTTGCTGTGCTCATGTGCCAGGCATGTGGGGAATGCCTGGAGCTGGTGGGGCCCTGGGCATCTCCTGTGCACCTCACCACACACCGGCTGTGGCCAGCTCTGCTGTCCTGACAGTGCAACTGCTTACCAAAAGCCCTATGGGCTGTTTGCCTTTTAGTTGGCCAAGCAGAACTGAAGCGTTCTTAAAAGAAGCAGCAGCTGCCCTGTCCAATTAAGAACTGGGCACTAGTATCTTATTAGATTTGATTATTTTTTTCTCTTTGCCTGTGTGACCCTGAGGTGAGCTACTGAACTTGCTAATGCTGTGGTTTTCTTGTTTCTTTGTTCATGGGCTGGTGCGTGCCATGGATGTGGCTCCTGAGAGGAGAAGTGGTGGTGAGCTTAAAATGGCATCCTCCTTCCAAACAGCACTCCTTTGCAGTCCTAATTAAAAGCATCATCGAATCAGCTAAACTGGCCATCTGTTGGGATAAAGCTCAGAGGGCAGAGAAATACAAAGTTAATGTTCTGATTCACCAAGCTTTATTTTCCATCACCATTTAATTGGCGTCTACCAATCAATGAGGTAATAACCATCAGAAGAAAACATCTGCATAAATATGGTCATGTTGGATATGATTTGTAAATGCAGAGTTTTCAGGATGAACTTTTCCTGAAAGAACAATTTACTACTTTGATTGTCTACTTCATTGTAGCAGCAAATCTCAACTCTTGTTAGAGAGGGGCTGTTAAACTATCTGCACTGCTGTACTGATGAGAATATCTAATGGAAGTTGTTCCACTATTCCAAGTAGCAGAGTGTTCCCTTTATACACCCCTATGTGAGGAACTGGTGTGGCAGATAGTGAAGAACTGTACTGGGTCTGTGCAGGAGTTCCACTGAAAAGCTAGCGGCAGATCTTAGGGATTCTCCTTTTTAAAGGTCCACTCTTACCTGTTTAGCCAAAACCGACTTGTTCTGGAAATGCCACAAAGTTAATTCTTAAGGCAGCATATGAACATCTTAATTTTTTCATCAGGAGGAACTTTCTTTTTTTTTTTATTTAAAATCTGTGTGCCCTAGAGAGTGACTTCATTGCCTGGTAAATGAGTGCAGAACATGCTAAAGTTTTACTTCAGAGAAAACCGATCATAATGTTGATATAAATGGTTGTCGCTCTCCTGTGTTGCGTGAAAGTTCTAGTTTGCCTGCTCTTCCAGAAAAGATGTGAAAAGAGAGAAAAGAACTGTCATGAAAACAGGAAAAAAAGTGTATCAGGTTGCTGATAAATGGGAACTTATTGCTAAATCATACACAAAAAAAACCCCAACCTTAATGGCAGTAACTCCAGCCAGCGCCAAACAGATTTCTTTTGGCTGGAAAGAAAAGCAGACTACCATGTGATACTGTATCCAAGACAGTTTTAAGCAGTCCCTTTCTCCCTTTCTCTTTGTACCCCTTTTATTCCCTCCCTGCCAGCCCCCCAACTCCACCTCCCACCCTGAAAGGGGCAGTGGGGGAAATCAGGGTAATTCTTTGATAGGGAGAGGAAGTTTTCCTAAGAGGATTTGGTCTGTACTAGGCTTTGGTCTGTACTGGGCTTTGTCCTCCCTAATGAGACTGCATTAAGAATACCTAAAGTATTCTTTTAGGATTCTATTAAAATATAAATACTCATCTCAATAGTTTTAGGTAATTATCAATAGGATGTTTGTTATTCTTGCCTCTCCTCCTTTTGCTGGGCAAGTTAATATGAACTGTTTGATTCACTCCATTAGTGAAGAGCCTCTAAGATCTTAATCTTTTGATTAGAAAATCTGGATTGTTAATGACCTGAATCCTGAGGACTTCTGGGCTTTGAGAGGCACTTTAGTTTATCCCATTTTTTCCCTCAGTTCTGGCACATGCGGGACATCTGGTTTAGAAGAACCAAGTGGGGGTTTGTGGGGCAGCCTTAACTTGCTAGCACTTGCATCCTGTGTTTTTGGAACTTGATTACTGTGCTTCTGGATGTTTTGGCTATGTGATGCTTGCTATGCCATGTCATGTGCGGTGTTTAGTAATAAATGTGGAATGTACTTTGCGTAGTGAGCAAAGCTTGCTCTAAGAAGTTTGGCGTCATACAGCTAGGGTGATTCTTTGTCCATAAATGACCCTTTAATGCTTTTAGGGGGTTGGTACAGTATGTTGACCTTTTTACAAACATTTACCATAGGAGGCTTTCTTGCATTTTCCATCCTGTTAATATTCCATTAATGTGACGATTAGATCAGACAAATTAGTCTGATCTAGTTAAACTTACTGACAGTGCACTCTCCTGCCTTTCTGCTTTCTTTCTTGTTTCTTAGACTTTTGCAGAAAGTGTCTTTAACTGCCGCTTCTGACTAGTCCACAGCCTTGCAACCAGGGAGATGAGTGATATAACTGTAGACATGACTGTATCTCAAAAAACAGGAGTTCTTGTCTTATTTTCAAGTAATTGCCAGTGCTCAAGTATGTTCTACATTGGAAGATCTCTGCACTTTGTATGCCATGTAGACATACTTTTATCATCCCTTGAAGGTAAATTTACAAGCTTGTAAAAGGACACCAGGGTTGGTGAGATGATGCTGATCCCTCTCCCTGTGCTGCAACTCTATATGGAGAAAGTACTGACGTGGAAACAAAAGATAATACAAAGCGATATAGCTAGTAATTGTTGAAATTCGAGGCTTAATAACGTTCTGTTGATTAGTGTCATTTGTTTGAGCTACAACATGGGTTAATTTGACTATCTGTGACTAAGTAGCATGACAAATAGACACACTAGAAAGCTAGACTTTGCTGCAGATGTGATGATAAAAGGCTGCTTTCTAACAATTAGCACAAAGGCTTCAACAAAAAAGTCATCCTGAACAGTGAAATACAATCTATTTAACATACAAATTGAATTGAGAAGCGATCTATTTAACATACAATTAACTTGAGAAATTAGTGTAAGGAGAATAAAAAGGGGCTTAAAG
Source organism: Dromas ardeola (assembly GCA_013398915.1). Classification (NCBI taxonomy): domain Eukaryota; kingdom Metazoa; phylum Chordata; class Aves; order Charadriiformes; family Dromadidae; genus Dromas; species Dromas ardeola. The sequence goes on from VYZM01005141.1 coordinate 45,876, forward strand.
ATACGAATAAAAATTAATCCACAGTTGCACTTGCTGGAATAAAACTAAGAGGACTATCCATCATTTTAACAATCTGGCATCTGGAAGATACCTCTTTAATACTATTCTAACCATATCACAGCCTTTGATGGTTAAATATCTGGGCATCTGATGGGATGTGATTGCTTTCCTTGAAATTTGCAATCTTTGTCAGATGAAAGAAACAAAACCAAAACAGAGCAGCCATTGTCTGTTACTCTGTAAGAGCTGCCAGCTGATTATCAATCCCATGATTTTTTTCTTTCAATGTGCAGACTCTTTCATGCCTTAATTTAATGCTTGCTGCTTCATGCTATGCATCTTCAGCCTGTTGGGAAGAACTGGCAAATCATCATCTCTTTGTTTTCTTTCCTGTGCATAGTTTGCTTTTGGGGAAGGGCTGATTGATGCGGTGTCACTGGAGCAGCTCAGTACAGTCTGCAATCGGAATACTAATCCGTTCTCATGTACAGTGACTCAAGTGAGCTGCATGCGCAAGAACATGCCCTTGAGGCAGTTCAGACTGTGGTTCTGGCCTCTCTTTGCAGAAAGGACAATGAAGGCTAAGTTTCTTGACTCTTCTGTGCCTTTTGATTGCTCAGTCTCTAAGATGGTAGTTATAAATACCTGAGTTTGTTAGTTGCTTTATTCACAACCAGTAAGTTTAAGGAATGGATTTGAGTCAATACAAGGTTCTACTTATTTTTAAGATGTCAAGTATCATCTGAAATGTTTTGCTGACAAGACTACTTGAGCTTTTTTAACTTTCCTGAGAAAGTACTTGGTATAGCTTAGAGAGATATGCACCGTTTGGTTGGGGGGAAACGCAGACTGTTAAGGACTTCTTGTACATGGAAAAGACTTTTCTGTGTGTGTCACTGAGAGTTTTGTGATGCTTGCTCTGTTCAGCAACTGCCAGTCCCTTTGCTGTTACTATACAATGTTGCAACATCTAAGTATCTTCACACATGCTTGTGTTAGATCTTAATTGACAATGTGGTTAGCAGCTCTGTCCCAGTTCCAGCTGGGATAGAGGTAACTTTATTTCTAGTGGTTGCTGTGTTTTCAGATTTGATGTGAAAGGAATGTCAATAATGCATATTGTTTTAGTAGCTGCTGGGTGATGTTTATACTAGTCAAGGATTTTCTCAGCTTCCCACAGAAGCTGAGAAGGAGCACAGACAGAACAATGGAATGGTCAATGCAATATTCCATACCATAGATGTCATGCTTGGTATATAAATGGGGGTTGGCCAGGGGGTGGGAATCCATGATCACCGCTCAGGTCAGGCTGGGCAACTGATCACTGGGTGGTGAGAGTGAGTTGTGTCTTGTATATATTTTCCATTATTATTTTCCTTTTCTGTTTTTGTTCTATTAAACTGTCCTTATCTCAACACATGAGGTTTGGGGTGTTTCTTTCCCCTTTCCCCTCCTTTTCTCCCTCTTCTCCTTACCCTTCTTGGGGGGAAGGGGAAGTGAGTGAGTGGCTGTGTGGTCCTAGTTGCTGGCTGGGATTAAACCACAACAAGCTCCAACACTGAGCTGCTAACAAGATGGGGCTGGGCTGCTCCATGCTTCTGGTGTAGGTTCTGGCCTTTACCTTTGAAATTGTACAGGATTGGAGTTAGGGTTAGGTTAGCTTTTTTCAAAAGGAAATCATGCTGTGCCAGCAACCAGCCTGGCTCCTGCCATGGCTACACAATGACTAGGCCTTTCATGGAGTTTAGGGGTAGAGCAAAGGAGAGCAGGGATTATTTTGACATCATGATGTGATCAGCTTAGCATGTAGCTTAAAATCACAGCTAAGCTATGTTAAAAGCCAGTGACTGAGCTGGTAACATAACACAGTGATCTTAAATTAAAGGGCCTGGTGGATGACATAGATCCTCACCTAGCTCTTACCTCTCTGTCCAACAAGTATCCAGTGTTGTTGCTTCAGGTTTTCAGTAGGCTTTCAGTTTGCTTTTCGCTCTTACTGGAATAAAAATGTTCTGTGTAGAGTTTTGGCCTAGATATTTCTCACAGTTGGTGGCTGGCCTTCTGTGAATGACCACTGAAAATCTAATTTAACTTCTGCTTTGTCTTTCCAGCTTCAGTATTGATGATGCTCCCCTGTCTGTCCTTAGGAGGTGGCCTTCTACCAACTGTGTAAAGGAGAACTTGTTTCTTAGATGCTCCAGCTCATGTATCTAGGGTATGCATGTTGACTTCATTGTAAATGATAAGTCAAGTTTCCTATAGGCTTTTAAGCACAGCCACAGGGCAGGAGTTTTAAGGATCTTCGCTAACTATAGAAGCATGTCACATATAGTTCAGTTTCTCACATAGCTGCCCTGTTAAGGAGTACAGTTTTTAAAGTATGTCTTGAACAAGTTGCAATGTGTGTGTAGCCTGTTTTCTTTCTTGTTGGTTTCTAGAGCTATAAATAGAATTTGGTTTGTGATAGTGTGATAGAAATTTTTTCTTTGGATCCTTAAAAGTGCCTTGTATGCAGCAATCTGCAGAGGAAGAGCTTTTGTAGCTGTGAAGTATGTGATCAAATTTAGGAAAGAAGCTGTTTCTTGGCTCGGATTTGCTTAGACAACTCTAACTTGACAACAATATATATGCTAGATAAAATTGTCATTCCTTCTTAAGTCAGATGTATCAGTGACACCGTCTGAGGGAGTATAATGGTGCAAGTGACTTCTGTAGACTGCTCTCTAGAGGCTGCTTCACAGTCTTAGTTAAAATGAAAACAAAATGTTTCTTATGGCCTTATTCTAGCATGTTAAACAATTTTCTACAGTAACCTAAATAGAAATTAGGAAGAAATTAAAATGGGTAGAATTGAGAACTTAAACACCCACACCAAGAAAAACAAAACCTCCATGACTTCTTTGTGCAAAGTGACTCATTCAGAGGCAGAGACAAGCCCCTTGTGATTTGAGTCTCCTTTCCAAATACTGCAGAAGCTTGAAAGGCTCATTCTGCTGTATGGGGAGGTGTAGGAAACTCAAACATCTGTGAGTTGCAGCTTGCAGTGCGAGCCAGGCCTTATATGGCTTTTTCTGAAATGTCTTCACTAGATGTTTGAGCCTGTATCTTGTTCAGGGTTACACATTTGGAGGTGGGGAAAAAAAATCTAGGTGTCACTCCGAAACTGACAGCTACTTTTGGATGTAGTTTACTGTGGCAGGTACTAAATAGCTCCTTAAGCTGACAATTTTTAAAAACAGCTTTTTTGTTACTTGTCACTTGTTTCTAAAAGACTGAATGGAAAGCCATGACCCATGCTTTTACAAAGACTGTGATGAATTCATGAAGAGTTGATCAGAATTACTTTTTAGTGTTCATTTGTAAAGCCTGAAAACTAACCTTCATGGTTCCTTTTCAGTACTTTTGAACTAGTTGAAATTCATGGAGCAAGAGTGTGTTTAAGGTTGTTGTGAACTGATGTTTGGTATGCGTACAGTCTGTACCTCCATCTGGATTAAAAAATCCTGACAAGATAATGCAATTGAGATCATAATCCTGTTTATAGTTCTGACCTTGCATCACAGGAAATGCATCAGTCTTCAAGTGAGCACTGGTACACAAATAAAAAGTTTGGATAAAGGAGACTGTGGATGCCTCAAATGTTGTCTTAAAATGGGAAATGACAAACTAGGATATTTTTTTTAAATAGAGTTGCAAACTGAGGTAGAGGAGGAAATTCTAGAAAAGTATAGCTGCAGAAGCAGGGCCAAGAACCCTGGGCGTGCAGGAAGGGTAAATGCATATGCTGGCAGCATGGTGCAGAGTCACTGTACCCCCAAGGCAGCTGGAAAAGGAGCTGCTTGTGGTAATCAGAGATGGAGTTGCTTTCCCTGTACTTCAGCAAAGTGAGCATGCAGGAAGCAAGTGGGGTTTGGCTCAATGTGGAACCTCTCCTCTGCTGTCCTGAAGTAAAAAAGGGAAGCAGGGCTGGTAAGCTCCTGTAGTGTTTTCCCTGGCTGGAGCTTCCCAGGGAAGTCATGCCTGGAGCAGTTGTAGCTTCTTGGCTAGAATGCTGGTGTCTGGTGTAAATGGTTAAAAACCCTGGTGAACCTCAGTCTGTGGTAGATCAGCTTCTGCCCATCTTTGCTTTATACTGCCCTGGTACAGTGCAAACCAAGATAACTGCCCTCTTACTTTTTGTTCTGTTATTGACTTGGCTCAGCTAGGGATATTTCATTGACTCTGAAGCTGTTATTTTGAAGGATTTCTGCTGTTTCTCAGTTTTGTTTCCAGTTACTGCTGAATTTTCAGTTGGAGGTTTTTTTTTTTCTGTAAGCACAAATTTTATACTGGAGATGCAGTTTCTCTGCCAAGGTACAGGTTGTGTTACAGGAGCTTTGTTCGACACACATTATTTTGGCAGGGACTGGCTATTTTGATTGTTGGGCGTCTTTTTTTGGTGAATTTTATATTCACCATACCTGTGGTCACTCAAAGGCCTTGCCAGGTGAAAGACATGTTTTTAAGCTTGCTTAATGTGAGTTTGGTGTCTAACCATATAGTAACTGGTGGTGTACTCAGTTGTTCCACCTCTAAGTTCAGCCAGTCGTTGCCCATGGTTCAAACTACTAAAATTTATTTACCATCTTGGGGCTAAAGTGAGATGTGCTCGTGAGGCATGTGCATGTATAAATACCTCTGTCCATCACAAGAATAAAGATATCTGTTCCGGGAGCTCTGGTGTATTAGGTCATGATTGGATTTACCAGGTAGAATGAGAATAAAGCCTTAGATTCTTTCAACGAAGCTGGAGTCTGATCTCAAATCAGTGATGTAGTAGGCTCTGGGAAAGCTTTGGAGATAGATTGGTAGTTTGTAAATGAAGGAAGGTTTGAAGGAAGCTTCCTGTTACCACTGATGTTTGTCTTACGGTCATGATTTTCAGAATGTGTTGAAATTGGGAGCTCACACAAGAAAACAGTTCAAACTGGGAACCTTAAGCATAGCTCTTGTTGTACGGTTAGGGAAAATTAAGCTGTAAAGGATCGTCTGAAAGACTCATACTTGGGCATAACTCTTCTGGGACCCTGCCGTGCATGTAGGACTTCTTTCAGTTTACAGGGCACATGGATATGTGTGTTTTGGGGGAGTCAGTTTTCTAAAATTAAATATTCTTGGCTTTTGTTTCTAGGGTCACATGATTCTTTCAGCTATTGGGTTGATGAGAGATCCCCTGTGGGACCAGACCAAGCCACAGCCATCAAACGTTTGGCCAGAATTTCTTTGGTTAAAAAGATCATGAAGAAATGGTCAGTAACTCAAAATCTGACTTTCAAAGAGCAGTTGGAAGGTGGGATCCGCTACTTTGATCTTCGTGTATCTTCCAAACCTGGGGAAATAGGACATGAGACTTACTTCATACACGGCTTGTTTGGCATCAGAGTATGGGATGGGCTGAAGGAGATTAACACCTTTCTTGAGCAGCACCCCAAGGAAGTAGTCTTCTTGGATTTCAATCACTTCTACGCTATGGATGACAGCCATCACTTCTTCTTGATCAACAGGATACGCTCAGTATTTGGATCCAAACTTTGTTCTGTTGAATGTGTCGAATATGTGACGTTACAGTACATGTGGGAGAAAAAACACCAGGTAGGGAAAGGATGTGCTTTTCAAACCCAAAAGGCTAAAATTTAAATAGAGAGGCTGAGTGTGGCTTCCACTTAGAGGTATTGGCCCAAGGACACTGCGAACAGACTATTTAAAGCCCACTAGGGCCTCCCTTATGTAGTGTGCATTTTTCCCTCCATTTACTTGCACCTCCATCCACGGTGCAGCTAGACTTTGTTCTGCTCCCAAGCATGTTCCTTAAATAATTAAATGATAGTATCCTTGGAGCCTTGTGCTTCTTACAAATGGTTTTCTCTTCTGGAAGAGTATGTTGTGCTGACTTGTGTTGGTTAGGATTTGATAAACTGTTATGTTTTTGGCCAGTGTGAAGCATGTAAGCTTTAACATGACTAAGGTATGGTACAGAATTTCTCTTAGCTGCTTTGCAGGTATCCAAATTTGTAGTGGCAATGTTAAATGCCTCTTCTCTGTGGTAACTGCTCCCATGCATATGCTCAACTGAGAAGAGGGTTTCAGCAACCACATGTAATTATTAAACTGTAAAATGCATGAGGCTTTGAGGAATTCCTCTGAACTGATGCTGTTAGTGCTAGGGTCTAAAATGAATAATTTGTAAGCTTGGGTGTTAATAAAAAGTGCTGCATCTTTGTGCTGTCCTCTTATAGAGAACCACCTTACAAGGCATAAAACTCTTGACTTTTGATTTAGAGAAGATTTTGCTGACAGCAAGACAGACTTTGGCATCTCATGCAGTAAGTGCAAGTGGAATGCTGTTATGCCAGTCAGCACAGTGTGCTTTAGCCACTTAATCGGAGTTATGCAGAAGATGGCAAGACTGCTAACATCCTTAACTTCAAGTATAGATGTAATATTCTCTGACAGTGCTTTGAAATACTTCTAAGCTGAAGTCTTCGAATGTCATTTCAGTATACTCCTGGCAACTTTTTCATTTTAAACTGATGACCCTTAAAGCCTGAAGCAATCCTGTCCTCATAGCTAACCAAAATGATCTCCATCTCCTTCGTTGGCAATAGTGAAACAAACTTACTGACACTTGTGACTTGGGAGCAGCTTCTTTTTGCTTGGTCCTTTTTTCACTGTGATGCTAGCTGCAGCAGTACTGTATAGGCATAAACCAATGCAACATCCTGTTTAAATAACATGGCTGTGATTTTTTTGTTTATTTTTCTCCTTTTTCCTTGTTCTGTTAGGTTCTCATATTCTACCACTACCCTTTATATCAGGAATACTCCTTCCTGTGGCCGGGGAATAAAATGCCAGCACCGTGGGCTAATACAACCAATGTGCACAAACTCTTACAGTTCCTGGAAACCACTCTTGAGGAACGAAGTCGTTATGGGACTTTTCATGTTTCTCAAGCAATTCTCACACCTCGAGTGAAAACTATTGCACGGCATCTAATTCGTGGCCTGAAGAACACACTTGTTGATAGGTAAGAACTTGTCTTTATTTCTCAGTTCTTTACTTACTGTGTTTCGTGTTGAAAGAGGCACTGAGTAGGCAAGAAACTGACATGTTTGCCTAGAAGTAAGGCTTGCTGAAAACATGCAGTTTTGTTTCATTACTATTGGTCATGTGAGATATCTGCAGTTACTAAAAATAAAGGATTACTGAAAATAATTAGGCTGTACATATATATATAACAGGGTATATACGTAAGCATAAGTGTATTGCCTGGTAATCAGAGCTCTTTCTGAATGTGATATTATTTCATAAAGCATGGGCTGGACCTGTTGGTTCAAATCAATAATTCATTTCAAAGTGTCTGAATTTGAATTTAGGGGAGGGAAAAAAGCTTGTGCCACAAAGGAAAATTGCATATTTATAGACTCAATTTTACATCTCTCTGTACAAACCTGTCTCAGTAATTTCAGTAATGGTCATAGTAGTATGACAACAGGCAGTGTTTTATCTTGGTTTTTTTACCAAAAATTATATTAATAATTTTTTTATACCTGTTGTACAATTAATTTGCCCATGAGTAAGATTATTAGAAGAGGGTTTTGCTTTGAGTAGTGCAGAGGGCCAGCGATTTTTTAATAGTGTTAATAGCATGACCAGGGTAGGTTCCATGTGACTTTATTTTATCAATTTGTAGCCTGCTTGCTAAAAATTGCTGGAACTGAAACAGTCCTGGTGGGATCTGGTCTCCTGGCTCACTGTTTAATATTGCTTGTTTTGATATCACTAACAGCTTATCTTGCCATAATGATACTAAGTTATAAATTACACTTGTATAGGTGGTCACAACTGGTCTAATTTGGTCAGCAACTGAGCTTAATATTAAGCAGTGACATAAACACACATCTTCAGCAGCCAGTTCATGTTCCGTTTGGGAGAATCATTGGTCACTTTAGAAGCAATTACAGTATTATTATTTTGAAGCCAAAGTCAATGTAACTTACTTTCTTAAAAATCCTTTCTAAAAAGAGCAAGTGTTGTGCTTTTGCAGTCGCAAAAGTTGTTCATGGAAGTAAGGAAATGCCAGGTGAAATATAAATCATGGAGTTCTCTGTCTCCTTCCTGTTTACAGATGTTATTCTAGCAAAAGATAATTAAATCCAAATGGTGTTTGTCGTGGTGTATTCATGTCTCCACTCTGGCTTGCACTTTGCCCACGTTTGCACAGTCAGCATTAGACACTAGGTGGTGCTCAGGTGCTTTAAGACTGGTATTTGCTGTCACAAGTTGCACAAATGGAAATACGTATGCTTATTGGGGATACTTAACAGAGAGCATGGATGTAATGCATGTCTGCATACGGTATATTAAAGGTACTGTTGTGTTGTGGTTAAAGGAAAGATCGTACTGAACTACTCTAAAACCGGTAAAGAATCATTTAATTCTATGGAATGGGCAAGCAGTTTTGTTTCAAGTGAGACTCCTGGCACAGATCTAGGCTGTAAGCTGGAAGCCTGCCTTCACTCCATCCCTTTCCCTGGGCCCCATCATTACCACTTCCTTGTTTGAAAGTAAACTGTGAAAATTTAAAATAGAGGCCGCTGTTTGCTAAAGCATGATTGCTCGTATACATTTACACATGCTAGCTGATTTGTGTGTGGAAATCTGTCTTTGCAGTTCTATGTAGATGTCTGCCTTCTCATATGTAAATTTTGCCCTGAATATGAATATTTAAGTGTTCTTGAGCTCTTGCTGAAGGAGAAATGTGCAGCATTCACACTTAGCTGGCTAAATTCTGGTGTGTCCATTGACAGGGACAGTAATTATGCCTTCACTCAAGTACTCTCTTCGCTTGGTTCTTGACAAGATTTTTTTCTTCTGGAAGAGCTGTGGGGTGGTTTTTAGGTTTTCTTGGTTTTTTTCTTCCTCATCCTGTTAGCTAATTTGCTTGCCTACCATCCTCTCATATAGTTTTGTATGCATATTTTGGCACTAACTTAAATAATTCTAATACATTTAGTCATTTATCTTTAACTGTGCTGAAAACCCTGAGGATTGCTTGTTCGAGTGCAAAAAAGCTTGTGCAGACTTCCGACTTGCACTCTGTCCAAGAAATGACTTGAAATTTCTACCCACAGTAGAATTTCTAACTCTGTTTAACTTAATTCCTGACACACCTCATCTTTCTCTGGTTACAGTGATGTATGGTGGGATGTTCAACCCCTATAAACCTGAGGGCTTGATTCTGGGTTTGGCTTCCCTGATCCCGTTGCTCTGGGTGGGTCTGGAGGCTGAAAAGAGTTTGGTGGAAATGCAGTGTGCTGCCCCAGCAACTTCTTTCCTGCCCACCTTAAGGCAGAGGTGGGCAGGGGAGCATCTCAGGCCAGGCATAGCCTTGTGTGACACTGAAGTCTGCTGTGAAGTTAAAGCTTTTGGTTCAACATGTCCTTGGGCAAAACCAAGCCAGGAGGGAAGAAATTGTAGTGGAGGGTTAAATCCTGAAGCACTGTCTGCTCGGTGGAAACAGAGTTCACAAATGTTATTTTGTATGTATGGTAGTTTGGATAAATGATTGACCCATATTTCTATTTGATAGCTAATTGACTGCATGCTATGTTAACCGCTTTTCTCATCAAGTTAGTTGCATTTTGGTTGGTAGTCAGGACCTGATGACAAATGTGAGTTAACATAACTCGCAAACAGCGTGATGTATTTAAAATAGAGTGCGTATAGACAAGAGTCTCTTAAGATGTCTAATGTTCTTTATTTCACCTTCTTTAGGAACCTGCCCATGATTTTAAATTGGGTGAAAGCACAGAAACCAGGTGTTATGGGTGTTAACATAATTACATCAGACTTTGTGGAGCTGGTTGACTTTGCTGCTACAGTTATTGCATTAAACGACCTTCTTCTAGAAGAGGATGAATCTGCAACTAAATCCTGATTGCTGTGTCCCACGTATGCTCCTCAGTGGACATCTTTGAACTATGCTAAATGTTTTATTTATTAAGTGAAACCTATTGTAATCTCTGTTTATTTAAAAAAAAAGTTTTCTAGAGGAAATGTGGTTACACATCACGTACAGGCGGGTCCCTTCTAGTGATGTGTGGATCCGAGAGGAACACAGAGTGCTGTCTGAGTGCTGCTACGTGTTTGACTAAGTTATGCACACATCTGCTGCAGTCCGGCGCGGTGTCTGCCTGCCAACAAGAGGCTGGCCTCCAGAGCAGATGCACCCGATTATGGTGTGCGTCTCCCTGGTGACTGGACTCACCGTCCCCTTGTGTGCCCATCCCGCTTATTTTTCACCACCAGGACTCAAACCAAGGATCGCTGCTGATGCCTTAGCAGCAGCATGACCAGGCTGGCCAAGACGGTATTGTTCTCGAGCCACCTCAGGCGTAGCTGGGCTCAGCTGGAGGCTGCTGCTGTATTCATTATGCTGTTTTAGACACTACCTCTGACTTACTTGAAGAAACAACATTGCCGTTGTTCAGGGGGAAGCTGTTACACTGTGTTGAGTATCCGAACTGTCCTTGGGGCCTGAGAGGCAAAGGCTTGGCATGCTCTGCCTCTTTGGACTCCAAACTCTTCTTCTAGACCTCCTCATTTTACTTTAATACATTTATTGCAACTGTGTTTAACTGTGTCTCTTTTGGCATTAATTTGGAGAATATTTCAGTTTTCAAATTATGAGGATCGTAACTCATAAGTCTGAATTCCTGTTGTGAGACATTTGAGAAACCACAGTGTAACTTTTCTCTTTCGCTTGCTGGTCATTTGGTTTTTCCATCCTTTGAGTTTTCTTTGGGGAAAGTCTCTCACCCAGATGGCCTTTCTCTGGAAGGAGGTGAGCTAAGTGGCAGTTTGCTTGGTATTCAAAGAACTGGAGCTTACAGGGACTATTCAAAACCCAAATATTGACTCTCTGATTTGCAGTGTGACAGTGAATTCCAAAATCGGACCCAAAAGTTGTGATTGTTGTCAGAGAGCCACAGCTATGGGGGAGAAATTTCTCCAGCCTGCACCTGCTTGTGATAAAGTAAGCAATAGTCACCCAAGCACAGACAGGCGTCAGTACTGCTTCTTTCTGTAATCGTACTCATTTTTGTGTTGAGTCACAACAAAAAGTGACTGTGTGTGCTTGAGCCAATGCAGTCACATGTTGGTACTTATCAGCACTTAATTGACTACCTGATAGCAGTCCTACAGTCTGATTTATCTTTGGTTAAAAGAAAAAACAACTATGAAACACAAAAGTGACTGATTAGCAGATACTTCGCTGCTCAGTCATCTTTCTAAAGCAACTGTTGGTGCACTAATTGTTTGGTGATTATGAATTTGTATTAATCTCTAAGCTATTTAGAATAGATTGTCTTTATAGCTATTTTATTCAAAAGAAAAGTGATTTGTGATTTATTTTGTTATTGTATGCTGTGTCTGCCATCGTGGTCTGACAGCCCAGAAAAATCCAAAACCTCTTTGCTTGTCACATACTCTGAACTCGGAACAAGTTTATTTAAAGGTTTGCAGACCTTCCCTGTGAACCCTGGCCAAGTTCTGAGCAGGCTGTAATCTGATTTATCTTTGTTGCATGGTTTTCATTAGACTTCTTCAATTTTTTTTTAACTGAATCCATTTTCTAAGGGAGTTGTGAGGTATCTGCCTCTCAAGCTGTCTTTCTCCTTTCCTCTTGTGTTTCAGTGATGGGGGGCGAGTCATGAAAATCAGTTTTGGGGAACTAAAGCTCAAATTTGTTGTTTAAAACTTCCTTTGAAAACCCCAGCAGAAAGTTTTTATTATTTTTGGTATTTTTTTCTTGTTGATGACAACTGTTGGAACCTGTTTTGAACAACAGTATCTTGTTTGCAAAGTTATTTAAAATACCTGGGTTTTTCTTGGCTGAATTTTGTGCTAACCTACTCTTCTCATGGCCTCAACTGAAACTCCATGATAGTGTTAAATGTATGGGTTTGTTTTCAGTGATCTTTTAGCTGCAAATTGTCTTAGAGCTCAGAACTCGGAAAAAGTTGGTTTGAATGCTGATGAGGCTGAAATAATATGTTTGCAAGGTTTCCTGCAGAACTGGAGGACAAGGTGAGAAGGTGAAGTGAGTACGATGTTTGCATTAGATCCTTAATATATTGTACTGTATATATCTACCTCAAAAGAAATTTGTCAGGCTTAACCAATATTTATATTCTGTGTGCACAGTAATGACTGTTGTTAGTCCTTCTGTTGTATTTATTTGAATAGAGATGTGATGGTTGTAACTCAGGGCTTTGGTTAGATATTTTTCACTACAGACTCAGAAGTTTCTTTAACACATTTGCTGTTAGATCTTGCCTCTTGAAATAGGACAAAGGCATGCTAGGTCTTAAGAGTGTTAGCAGAGGGAAAATAAATAGAAAATAGCTTTAGGATTAATGATGAAATGAAGCGGAGGGAGGCGGGGAACACATTTCTGTAAGTTTGGCCTGTCTGAAGACTCTCGTGTCGTTTCAGAGCACCGCTTGGTGTTATGTGTGTTATGTGAGGAACCTGATGGTCTCAACAGTGAGTTGGGCAATTGGCAGATACAATTGCCCACAACAGGGTATCTCCTGCAGACAACTCTAGGCAACATTAATACTGATGTTTAGAATTGGTTTTAGGGTAGTCCTAAACCATCCTAAGCAATACGAACCACCTTTCTTCTGTTACACGTTATAGCCCATAATGAAGCTGCCCATACAGTAGGCTTATCTGTCTGACACAGCACCACAACGTATCCAGATTTTCTCACACTTTGCAAAATGGAGCTCTTCTAGATTTGGACTTTGGGCTGCAGATATTATTTTCTGGCATTATGAAAATAACAAGGTGAGCTGGGCAGGAAGGGAGGATCAAGGAAGTAGGGCAGTAGTTTGCATCCGGTGCCCACACTGAAGGTGTGGCAGCATTTAGCCAGGTTTCAGGCAGCAGAGTGGAGCAGGTCTGGCAAGTGAGTGACAGTGGCTGCAGCTTGTACTGAGAAACTCAGCTGAGAGTCTGGCCTGTGAGTGGGCTGCAGATGAGTAGAGTATGGAGTAACTAACAACCTGCAAGGTCATGTATGTATGAGCTTGAGGAAAATAGATTGACATGAATGCAGGAGAAGGCTGGGTGTTCCTTGCTGTTGATGTAGACCTGCATTGGTTGAATACAGTGATTGTCTTGTATCTTCCCAAAGCAGTAGGGTTCACTTCTAAACAGTCGTGATTGAAAATTCTCCCAAAGAGTTGTTCTGGGGACTTGGCTGTTCTGTAGGTGCTAGGAGAAGAAAAGCCAGGAAACTGTAGCTGCTTGAGGCAAAACACTTACTTGAATTGCATATTCTCAAATAATTACTTGCATGGTTTGTTATTACAGATTCAGGTTACTTATACATTGTTTTCTGACTGTTGTTTCTCTTGCTAATGTGCGATCACTGAATGCCAAGCACACTGGTGGTATGCCTTTTTTCCTGGCACTGGCCGCTGCCATGTGCAATTGAAGGGCATACCTGAGGCACGGGAGACCTCTGTATGTATCCCCAATGGGATGCAGCAGGGAGAATGTTGTTAGGAAGCATACTTGAGTAGGTTTTTAGCATCTTACGGTGTGCTTGTATATGAAAATAAAGAAGAGTTATTACTAGATTTTGTAGACTCTGAATCTTTCCACTCCTTATTTGGGAACTACTGTCTTAATATATTAATCGTGGAGCTGGGAATCATAATGTTGATTGTTGTGAACAAAAGACAGGTTCCTGCTGTCTGGTTTTATCTCAAGAACTGAAGGGATACCAACTTGCATGTGCTTTGCTGTGATGGAGAGGATCCCACTGGAGACTGCGCTGGCAAGGCAAGTTTCAGGGGTGCTGTGGTCAGTGAGAGAATGTCAGATTAGGAGTCTTCAGAGCAGAAATGCTGACTGCAAAAAGGACCCTGTTCTGCTAAAAATTCTCTGGAGAAGAAAGGAACACCTGGAGAAATACTATCTTTGCTTCTGACACGTGTTCTTTCCTGCTGTGTTGGTACTGAGTTAATATGTTGGAGTTTAGAAAGCACCTGTGTTGTAAAGCTGAAGAAGCACTTTTGAGCAGGGATTTTGGCTCAAACAGAAGTAGGGCATCTGCAAAGATGCGTATCTGTTGTTTTCATCTGGCTCAGCCTTAGGAAATACTTTTTTGTGTGCTTGTCTCAGGTGTCAGAGTTCACTGTTGTATCCATCATCTAACAGACCAGGGTTTAGGACTTTTATAGATAAATAGAGGACGTAGCCATTTTGATTTAAAATTGGATTTACCCATGGAAGTCTGACAGCATGTGTGACTTGAGCTCTACTTGAATATGATATCTCATAGAGTCCATATGCAGTTCTAGTAAGACTTTCATCTAGTCTCAAGCATATTCTTACCAAACACTAATAAGCAAAGTCTTTGGTCAGAGGACCACTGTCTGGGACAAAACTGCAGGCAAATCTTCAGTGGTTAGTTGAGCCACAGAGAGATTATCTAATGTGAAGAACAGAACTAATCCAAAACTTCACTCAAAATTCAAACCAGGTCAAGATGTAGTCTTTTCAGCAGTGGAAAAAGACTTTATTTTTTTGCTTTTCTGGGTGTCTGACAAATTCTTATTCCAGCTTTGTTTTTTGACTCACATGACGGGTAGAAGAGCCAGAGCATATGCGAAGAGCAAATTTTATGCTAAGGACACGTATGTTGGGTTTAGTCATACCTTCCAGTGATAATCCTGTTAGCTGTTTGGTTTAGGTTGTTAATTCAGTCTCTATTTTATATAAAAAAAAAAATCTGTCCCACTGGTTCAATGTGTCTGTCTTGTTGTCTTGTAAGCATATTTATTTCTCTACAAGTCTTACCAAGTAAACATGCTTTAGCTTTTAATTGTAGAGACTGGAATAGGAATGTCAGCTTTAGAACTGTTTGCTGAATCTAATTGTATTCTATATTCCTGAATATTTATGTATTTTGTGGTGTTCGTTGAAAGAGTACTTCTCTTACCCTTTGTTAAACCTGTGATAACTTCCTCTGTCTTACCTAAATTGAACTGCAATGTATTCTGAATTCTAAAAAAGAATTGATCAGTACATTCTGTATAAAAAATTTTGATCCTTCTTTGGTTTTGCTCAATGTTAAATTTATTTTGGAGTTGTTTTTTTAACTTGTACTATTTGTATTTTCTTTGGAAGTGGGCAGAGGGAGCCAGGTGAAGTTACCTTTTCCCAGTTTGTATTTTGTGCAGCTTCTCTTCTTGTTCTTGGAGACTTGTGCTTCACCCACACTATCCAATTCAGTTTTGTAAAACCAGGATGCCTCATTTGAACTGCAGATAAACGTGGGTTAACATCTGTTTCTTTATGTTTTACTCTGCATCTGTATCACTGGGGTTTTTAATCCTGAAAATAAAAGTACAACTTGAGTTAATCATCTTTACTGTGTGTGTTTCGGTACTGCTGACTCTTTTTGATAAACAAAGATTACATTGTGAGTCAGTTAACATCAGTTGAGCTCAGTCTGATGCAGAATGGTGTCATTGAGGGGCTTTTTTTGAAGTGCCACATCTTGCTGCACTTGTGTCTCCCGGGTAGTCAGATCTGGACAACATGCTTAACTTCTAAGATGTGCTGAGGACCTTTCTGTGAAAGTAATAGTGCATAGTGCAAAGTGATTAGAAAACTCTGTATGCTTACACTTGCATGTGTGCACAGTTGCATCTCTGCCTGAACAAACTAGGGCTAAAGCATGCCAATGCATGGATCCGGCTGTATCCTGAAAGGCAAGTAGAATTGAAAGGCAAGCCTCCTTTACTGCTGTAATACAAGTGACGAAACTCCAGGGTAATGCTTGATCAGGAAACAAAATATTGATAATGATTCCCAGAGCCTGGGCTAATGTTGGATGCTTGTAACCCAGTGAGATCAGAGACACCCTTTGGGTTATTTTCAGCTTGCCTGTCTTGAGAATGTGGGAGTACCAGGGGCGGGGAGAAGCGAGCGGGGAATGGATGACCTGAATTCCCTTGTGTTTTCAGACACTGGTAACTCACTGATGGGAGCTGTGTCTGTAGATTGTATTTATTTACTTTTTAAATCCTAAAGGTAGAGCTGGGAGTTCAGATTCTAATCACTGCTGTCCCTACCTGTTGTCTCGGACCTTGAGGTAAGCGTTTACAAGCCAGACTAAATTAAGTGACTCACGTACATAGCTAGCCAGTGGTTGCAGTAACCTGTCTGAAATGTGCTGTAGGCAGGGAGCGTGCCACTAGTTTTTACAGAATATATACCTATGCAGTATAAGTCTAACGTGAATAGCATAAGTTGCCAGTGTGTAAAAAACGTTGATGGCTAAATAGCTTGCAGTAGTAGTGCTACTTTTTCCCCCCCCTCCAGATACTGTTTGCCTGGGCCAGGAATCGTATACCTTAGAGGGGACTTCGGTTGCAAGAGTGAGCATGATTTCATCATACTGCTTCCCTAGGGGATTTAATAGGTTTGGTTTTTTCAGTCTGTGTGCCTGTCAGCAATGCTGCACAAGGGCACATGTGCATATACATGCACATATATGCACAAAGTAGGTACCTTTTATGAAGTGTATAATGGGACTGCAAAAAAGACGCATGTTCTGCAGCAAATTTATGCACGCCCTTTATACTGAGTTTTGCTGTTGCCGCAAACCTGTGATTAGCTGTTCAAACAGAACCATTCCTGAATTGCACGTGGTTTAGTATTTGCCTTGTAGGAGGTACTGCTGAACCTGCATGCAGGTTTTTAGCGGTGGAGGATAAACTCTTCCATGCTGTCTGAAGGAAAGCCAGCTTGAAACCTGGTGTATGCTGCCAGCTGCTCTTGTTCCACGTGTAGCTGGAAGGTGAGCAAAATGCTGGCGGGCTCTGGAGCTGAGTAATGGTAAGGTCACCGATTCTTCTCATCAGTTAGGTGACACACCAGCCATTTGCATTAGGCTAAAAAAGCATTTGACCAAAAAGCTTCTCTCCAATTTAATTGTAGTGAGCAGGGTTAGTTTGTCACGTTCTTAGGTAAGCAAATGCTGGAAAATGAAACCAAGTGATTTTTTTAAACTACTGCTGGTTAGTGAGTCCAACTGCTCTTCTCAGGGATCCAGAGTTTGCTTGTTTCTGCTCAGCTGGTAGCAGTGCCACTGCCTGAAGGCGAGACCAAGTGGAGTCTTCTGGAGAAGACGGTGACAGTGACCAGCATCATCAACAGGTAACTTGCTGTATGGATAAGCTGTTAGAATAATCATGCTTAAAATCAACTTTCCCTCAATTTAGAGGTTTGCTTTAAATTAAAAGCAAAGGTTATGTAGAAAATGGTTGGTTGTGTTTATATCCTTTCTTGTATATCTCTTATCTTCAGTAGAAATAAATATAGCCTGGGGGGAGAACTGCAGGATGATGCAGGGTCTGCTTGAGAGAGAAGCTACTGTCAAGACCCTGAGCTGTGTAGGTTTATGTCTGCAGGTTCAACAAAAATTCAGCCTCAGTGAGTAGGTACTGTTCCTTTCAGCAACCAGTGAGAACACATGCCTGTGGCAGAACTGTGTACGTGGCCGAATTTGTGAATTAAAAAGTTTTCAGCATAACTACCTATGGGCTGAAATTGTGTACAGTTGTGAATTAGGTAGTACTTCAGAGAGTATACTTCTCTTTGCCTGCTTTGTGATTATTTTTCAGTTTGTTTTCAGTACTTTAAAAAAAAAAAAGCAACCTTGTTTGTTTCAAGATACCATTGCTTAGCCTGGCTTCTAATTTGGAAGGGGTGATTTTTCTGCTGCCATATCTGCAGTGAGCAGTTACTTGGTGGAAGAAAGGAAGCACCTGGTGGTACCTTAGGCACTAGAGCACCAAGGTAGCTAGCCTGCAGTTGCATACAGTGGAAACGGTATGACACCATGTCAGTGCAGACCGTCCCTTTATAATCCAGGCAGACACCTTAGCTGCTGGATGAACCTTTGAAAGAGTTCTTTCTGGTGACTCAGGAGATGTTGAACAACAAGGACCTGCGGATTTCACTGAAATGGCCTAAACATTCACTGAGATGGTATCTCCCGCTTGGGTTTCAAAGGGTAACTTCTGTGTTTGATCGGAGTTGTAGATGCCTTTGGTGTTTCATCTTGGTTATAATCATGAGGAAGTCTTGATACTGTTTGTGGCAGATACTGCTGGGGTTGCTCAGCAGAGGGGCAGACAAACAGCAGGCTGAGCCACGTCACCCCAGCACCTCACTTTGTTCTGCAAACAGCACCTTGGCACTTCAGATATTTTTATAACTTGAAGATCAGTTCCTCTTGGGTTGGAAATTTGGGAATGCAAAGTACAGAAGAAACTGAGAGCGGAGTTGTTTTCTATCGTGTTGCTTCTTGCAAATGCGCTTTAAGAAAAGGAAAATAAGACTGCCTGAGGGGATGTTCCTCCCTGCATCAAAGTAATCTGCAGGCTGGGTGGAGAAAAACATACATTGTTTGTTTGGTGAGGTCTGTGTAAATGAGAAGTAAGGATGGTAAAAATATTTTTCTTGAACTTTCTGCTCCGGAGTGTTCATTCCTCTTTTTGCTCACAGCAACAGAGCAAAGGGTTGGGTTTTGGCATTCCTGGATTTTCTTCCAGTTTGAAATCACAAAACCTAAAATCACAAGTGCAAGAAAGAAATGAGTCGTCAGAAAGAGGTTGGAGCAGTGGAGAAGGGAGGAGGGAAGGTATGCAGTAGAGATGGTGCTGCAACTTGCCCTTTGGAACGGAAAATAAAGCTCTTCTAGTTTGGGGCTTTTTTAGAGACAGAACAAATTATTACACGAAGTTCACTCTCTGAATCGCATCCAGTACAAAGTTCATCTGATATGTTAAATGCAGTTCCACATTTACAAAAGTGCTGAATTTGACTTGATTGCATCCTTTGAAAGACTACGCTGGCAGCAAATAAAATAACAACGTGCCAGGCATCTCTCATGAGAAAAATAACAGTCGCTAGTGTTTCAGCCTATATATCTCAAATACCAACAGTTGGGGTTTTTTCCCCTCTAATTTTGCATTTCTTAGAGGAATCATGATTTGAACTCTGAAGCATTAGAAGTGGCCAACTCATCCTGTGTGATAGTGGTTATTGCTGGAAAATGTGCTTTGGTCATTGCCAAAATGAAAAAAAAAAGTGCGTATCACAAAGATAATCCCCGTCTGGCCCTCCATAAATCTGTCTTGAAAACTGCCCTTAGTAACAGGAATGTTTGAGGATGAATGACACAAGCTGTCTCACCAGGTTGCCTCCTTTGCACACTGCAAACATGTTTATAGAGTGATGAACTGGTATTTCTCAAGACTGTTTTTCCCTCCGTACGCTGGGTCTGTTCCCTGTGCAGCCATACACAATGCTGACAACACTTGAAACAAGACATTTCCTTCCAGGCTTTAAGGTTCAAAACAAATCCAAAACTCCGTGTAGGTTTCTTGTAATATGTCCACAAAGGAAGAGCAAGGCAGCTGCAAGGGTAGCTTACACTAGCAACAATCAGTGTAACTTGGAGTATCCCGGTAACTCCTACCAGGTAATCGTTTGCTTTCATAGTACTATATCTGGAAAGAGATTTGTCAGTGCCATCTTCATGCCACCTGGATTTTGTGCACAAGGGGGATTGCATTCCCAGGTGCTTATTTGACTGCCATCTCCTGGAAGGAATTAATAAAAACTAGACTACTACGAATTTGCTTGTCTACGGCAATAAACTAGATAATTACAATCTTTTCCTCTTGCATTTATTGCCAGGAACAAGAACTTTGAGTAGCTTAATTTCCCATCTACATTTAGTTCCTTCTGTCTTGGGGCTAGGTGTGTTCCTTTTCCGAGGCTGAAGGATAATGTAGGCAGTGTTAATAACATTCGCCAGGGAACCGGCTTCTCAAGATCGTGATTATAGTGAAATTCTGTTTACCCAAAAGTGAAACAGAAGAACTGGTCAATTAATTTGTTCTCTGCTCTGTTACTCCTCTCGGAGCAGAAGAGGTTACTCCTCTCGGAGCAGAAGAGGCTATAGAAGCTGTTACAGCAATACTTTTAGCAGAGAATGAGGGAAATGAGCTGAATATCAAGCCTCTGGAGGACACTGGAGCTCCCACTAAATGCGTGTGCTTCTGTAGATGGCTAACAAGCAGTCGACTTGAAATCCTTGTTTTCCTGCCCTGCTGGCTGTGAGTGGTTGGTTAGGGTGCTTCAGAAAAGATGAGAAGGAAAATCCTTTTGACTGTCCTTATGCCCACTGAAATGTAATGTTTACTTGACAGGTGTGTACTGCTGACCCCTGCCTCTCAAGGGACATGGGCTGTGGTAGATCCAGAGGCTCACTGGTGTGGTGTGCCAGGTGTCTACCATGTGCTTCGTCATTGTTAAGAGATGTGCAATTGCCCTGTCCTATTCCTGGGATCTTGCTTTGCTTGGGCCTGTATGGCTTTAATGGTCTTCATGCGCCCTTTGTGCCTCTGGAACCAATAGGTGGGATTTGCTTTGTGGATCTCAACCTCTGGCAAAAGTACAGAGGTTTGAAAGTGGCAAACTGGAAAAAACTGCATTGTTATGTTTGTTTACAAGAACACTGTGACTACCTTCTAATATGCTGAAAATTACAGTGGTGATCGTGATACCTGCCTGGATGAGAGGTGTGGCACTACATTCATTAAAGCTTGAGGGACGCTCCTGCTGCAGTACTGAAGACTGCAAATATGTGGACCGATACAGGCTCTAGGCTAAGCAGACCGAAACCAAACTCCCATGTATGGACTCAAGAATGCCTTCTGTGAAGTGCAGGGGTGCATGTCCCACCTGGCTCTTCCTGCAGGTGCAAGTGTGACACACCTCCATGGGGAATGCAGACCCCCAGGGCCAAAGTCAGGCTCAAGAACATACTCCAAGATACCATCTCTAACATTTCAAGGCACCACACCTTATTCTTGTCTTCGTGAAGACTCCTGTGTGTGGTAGGGCAGGAGCAGGTAGTGTCTCCTGTGAGGAATCTCAAGCCCATGCTCAGATTTCTCTCTCTTGTCTCTGCCTTGCTGGATTCCTATCGGTCAGGACACGTCTACTTTGCCCAGCGAGTCTCATCGTTAGTGCTGGTGCTGTTGTTTTCCTAACTCAGAGGTAGCTGGCACATGTAGTCTTGTTCCCCAAGAGAGTTTAATTGGATTAGGTATGGCTTTCTGGCTCCAGGCTGAGACAGTGTTCAGACTGAGTATTTTTTTTCCAGAGCAGATTGGTCTAGGACTAGTGTTGAAAGCTGCCTTTTAGTTTCAAAAGCACTTAACCATCCTACTAAATTATTAGCATTGGCGAGATGCCGCTGAATGGGACAGAGTCCAGCTCCAGCAAGGTGGTAGAGCTGTTCTCTTACTCCGTGGTTGTTCTTGAATAACAACCACAAAAGACCCCTCATCAAAGTTTTCCTTCCTGAACTGATGGGAGAAGGATATATTAGCATTGAGTCAGAGAGAAATGTGGGCTCTTGTTTTACTGAGCTTTTCTCTTTTGTGTGTGTCAAGTAAAGGAAAAGGAGAATTCAGAAAATGCAAGGAATTCTTGTGTCACTTTTCTCCCTGCTTGTTTAAGTGCCTGAGCAGGCTTTCCAGACTTCTATTCAGAATATAATTACTCCATGACATATTTCACACTGGTTTTGATACCCAAGGAGCGGGTATTTTGGAATCCTGTTATCATCCTGCTGGATGGATCCTGAGTGGATTTGCTGGTGTTGGTAAAACTCCATTTGCTGTCCTGTCTGTTCTGTTTCAACATGCCTTTAGCTGACCTGTGCTCTAGAGCACTCTTAAACATTGCAGGCATGCTAAAGGAAGGAAAACAATCTGCCTTTTAATTTGGAATGCAGTACTTAAGCTCACTGGTGTGTGGCAGAAGGAGCAGTAGATGTGCTGTGGGTGGTGCTAAACTGGTTTAGAGAGAACTGGGAATGGTGTGAAGTGTGGAGCTGCAAACTTTATACCATGGTGGGATGGATAAGTTAGCATCTGCCTGCTGGCAAACCTTTTTTTGTTGGGGGTATTAGAGCTTTGAAAGTGTTGTGGGGTTACAGAAGGAGCACTTGAAAAGGGCTTGAGATCGAGCCATAGTATTGCCTTTGCCTTGCTCAAGGAGAAGGTCACCAGAGATGGTTAACAAAGCTTTAGCTGCTGAGCTCGCTAAACATTCTTCCAGTTCAATGGCCTATGCAGAATGATGTGTTTAGTCAATGTTTAATTCCTAAGCAACAAATGGTGATTGTCATACTACAAGGCACTTGTGGTGTTGACTGAAGCAATGGAGGCCAAGGATTAAAAAGGTCGTGCGGGGAGATCACTTCTGTAGCCTCAAAGCTCTCTCCTCTCAGTCAGGACCCTTCACAGCAGGAGCAAACGTGGAGAAGTTCATACTACCTTAAGGTCAAAGAAGGCTTTCCAATAAGAAAACAAACAAGCCCCTGTTTAAAAAAAAAAAAATTAGCTGTAGGGAAAAAACAAAAGGAAATGTTATCTGTGGGATGATTGCGGGAAGGCAGGGGAAAGCAGGAAATTGGGAGACATCTACCCTTGCCCTGGTGACAGGAGAGGAGCATGGAGCTGCTGCTTTGGTCAGCAGGAGTGGCAGGCTCTGGTGACTGACAGCAGGAAGGGAAAGGTGCAGGAGATAAAGCAGCAGCAGCAGCTGTGGAGGAGGCTGAGGGCTTGCCTGTACAGCACAGATCTGAAAAGGAGATGCGGAGAACTGCAAACTCTGCCCCCACAGAGCAGAGGAGACCTGGGTGGGATGTCAGGTAGAAAATTCAAGAAGCTTTCTTGTTGGATGAGTCGGAAAAGAGAAGAGCCCTCTCTCCTCTCAGCTGAGAATCTCTAACCTTGTCTCACCCTTCTCCAAGATCTGCCTGCTCCCAAATGGAGATAATATCTGCCTTTTTATCAAATACTGTGCTCCTAAAAAGCCACAGCCCTTGTGCCCACACTAAGTGCAGACTTCAATGCATGTGTGATGCCTCCTGCAGGAGATAACTCAAGGTTACCCCCGCACACGCTGGAGCACTTATCTTGTGTTGGACAACTTGGTACTGAAGAAGGGCTGCCACGGCCAGGCCTGTGGGCTCTGAGCAGCTTCCAGGGCTGTTTATCCCCAAGTCTGGCCTGGTTTTCTCTGAAGCTGCTTTTTCCAAGGGCTCTGTTAGCTCAGGCATCGTGTGGGGGTGTGTCACTCCCACCTCTGATGAAACCAGCTCAAAGCATTTGCAGTTTACAAGGCTGCTTATAAAGCTTGGCCCAGGCCAATGGGACTGGCTTGGCTGTTTTGGCAAAGATCATCAACAGGGGGATCCCTTCTGCATAAGTGCTAGGAGGATCAGGGTGATTCGTCCTTTATTTTCCATGTTTTATACATCAACGTGTATAACAGCAATTATTCTGTGCTTTTTTTTTAAATTCTGCTGGGTAAAGTACACTAGGATTTTGTTATACAGTCAGACAAAAAGCAAGTGCTATTCAAACCACTGCATCTTCCAGATTGTGACTCAGTATTTGGGATTGCTTTGTCTTAAAGGCAGATAGCGCTATTACCAATTTTTTTTATTGGTAGGCTGTTACTGAGCCTGGGTGTGTGTAATACAGACCAGAGTTCTGCTTCATTTTTAGAAGATTAAGGCAAAACTGAGTAAACTATCTTTGATCTACCAAGACCTCCACTGTTTAACTACTAAGAGGGAGCAAAGCTACAAGCTAATGGCAGGGCATACTTGTGGCCAGGGCACACTACACCGTCCTTCCTAGATATTGACTCCAGCATTGATTTAGTGGGCACCAGGAATAAATTTTCACCCATGCGATTTCCAGCTGCAAGATAAGTTTAGTACTAAATTACTGATCTGTGAGGACTTCAGTCATAGCAATGATTTATTTTGCTGATGAGTTGGTGCTCTTGTAAACACGTAGGGCAGTTCTGCAAAAGTCATCATTTATGAAGACTTTGCTTTTTTTCTTTAATTTCATGCTGTTTACCTTGAGAATGAAGAATGAAGGCTGTATAAAAATGGCATGTCCTATGAGCCGGTATTATTTTGCTCAGTGTATCAGCAGGAGCGAGCTGTTCCAGCAGCCAGGGTGCACATTCCAAAGCAATTAGAACAGTTTCATGAGTAAATACTGCTTAGCAGCTGATAAAATGCCTTTCAGATGTCTTCGTTAAACAGATTTAGGTGACCAGCAAAGAACTACTTTCTTCAATCTTTGCAGTTGAATGTGAAAATACTTATTTTGATTCTAACAACTTTCTCATTTAAAAAATGCTGTGAATTGAAAGTAGTTAATTTGTCTTGTTGAAATAGCTTGCAACTGAGTCACTGGGAAAAGGTGACAATCACAGATTCCCCACCCCTGTCTCCTTCCCCAGGGTCCCTGCCCTCTCGGAGCATAACCACACATTGAAATCATTTGATGCTTGGCTCAACTGAGAGGATGAAAACTTCTAGGGAGGAGGAACAAGTGGGAGGATGGAAACCATAAAAGGAGGATTTCCTCTGCCTATAAACCGGCATGTACGTAACTGCAATTCATCTGGGCAGCTCCGCAAAATAAAGCATCCCTGTCTGCTGCTCAGGGGGAGCACGGCTGCAAGCTGCAGCACTGCTTCCCAACCTTCTTGGACCAGCAAACCTCTTCAATCCACAGCTTTTCCCTACGTTGTCCCTTGTCATAGACCTTTGAATTCCCAACCTCACAGCAGTGGTATGGTCTCCAGGCCCTCTCACAGGCCCACCAGCTCTCTGTACTCCCTGGCTGTGAGAACCCCTGACCCAGAGTATCCTTTGGGTACAAACGTAGGGAGTTGGCTATTATGTACTCCAAGCCCAAAGCTAAAGATTTTTTTTCCATGAACATGCTTTCAGAAAGTAAACAAAACAGGCTTTTGGATGTGGGTTGTTGTTTTTTTTTCTTTTGTCTCCCTGTTTCTCTGGTTTTCTTTCTTTCCTGTCCTAGATACCTCTTGGTTAAAGTTACTGCTTTCTCTGGATTGATTCCTTTCTCCACATTGCTGCTTTGTGAAGGATGGATAGGAAACACCAGAGGGATGGTTTTCTTTCAAACACGTTTGCTTCTGGAGAGTGTTGCTGTGGTGAGTTGCAGGAGAAGGCAGGCAGTGGGGAAGTTACCCAGGGCACTCGCAGGGAGCTCCCAGTGTAGGGATGAAGGAGGCCAAGCATGTGAAGGGAGGGGAGCATGAGCCCTGTGAGCGAGACTGAGCCTGGAGAGAGAAAGAGAACAGAGGTGGGCCTTGAGCAAAGCCAGCTGAAGTTCAGCCTGGACCGTACGTGAAGCCAAACCCCCAGTCTGTTTGTTTTGACTGGGTAACTTAAGACCTGCACTTGGATGCTGTGGTCCAGGCCCTGGCCCAGCACACAGAGCATTAGCCTGCCTGAGTATGGGGAAGTCATCAGATTTGTCACTCTACATCCCAAGCCTGTCATATAAGCATGTCCTGAACTTTAAGCACATGTGTAGACCTCATCCCAATGCAGCATTTGAAAACTTGTCTTCACTTCAGTCCTTCATCCTGATGAAAAAAACAGGCTTTATAGAAAAGATTTTAAGCATAAAGTTGCCTTTTGTTCTGCACTATACTGAAGCATGCAGATAGAAAATGTACACAGAGATCTATTTAATTTCATTCACTACAGCTAGCAGAAGTAGGACTACATTGGTTTGGGTTCTTGTGTTGGTCTTGTTCTGTTTTGATGTGGTTTTCCTGGGGAGGGTTGTATATGATGTGATAGCATAAGAAACGTAAATCAAAGAACTGGGCTAGGCCGTTTTCTGTGGACATCCTGTGGGGCTGTTGATGGCACATATCCGGCAAGGTTCCAGACGTGACCAGCTATAGGAAGCTGCTGCTTCTTGCCCAAATGCTTTCCACCCCCTGCTTCCCCCTTTAAGCCTTCTTCCAGAACAGCAGCTTATGGTTGCACGTGGTGGAGCCTGGTTCTGCTGCAAACCTTGGCCAGCTCTGTCCTGGACCCAGAGCCTGATGTGATATCTGGGTAAGTCCAATCCACTTTTTCTCTCCCTGTCTTCCAAGTCTATAT
>VYZM01005141.1:72399-87492 GCA_013398915.1 Dromas ardeola
ATATATGTATATATATAAAAACTGTATTTGCACATGGCCTTTTTAAAAAAATCCTGAGTTAGACTAAACAGCAAAACAACTGAGTAGGTTGTGAAGCCTTATTTATTGCATGGTTGTCTCCCTCAGCTTGACTCAGTTTTAAAAAAAACCCAAAACAATCAAGTGCTTCCAGAATGAGATGACTGTGGCTAAAGCCTTCCAACACCTCCGGGGCCTTCAGTTCACAACTGTCCAGGTTTTGGTTTGCTGTGAGTTGAAACCTAAAAAAAACCATGAGCCTCCACCTTATTTCTACTCCTGAGCTCCACTACATTAGAGGCAAATGTACAAATTTTACCCGCCTGATGCGAAGAGCTTTACAGGACCTTGCTCAGTTCTAAAACCTTGTGGAGCAGCAAGAGGAAGCTTCTGTAGCTTTACATTTCGTTTCAAGCTGCAGTCAGAGCCCCCATAACATTTCCTTGCTCTGGCTTGGTGAGGGAGCTGCCTTGGCCATCAGCCAGCTGGCGGAGGTGCAGCTTTCAGGCCTCCCCACGGAGCCCTGCGCTCTGCAGGTCAGCATCCCAGCCCCGGGCAGGAGAGTTGGGTCCTGGCCAATTCGGCATGCTATGTCCCTGCTGGGTGAGGATGCAGCAGGCCAAGACCCTAAGCTCCCAGAAGCAGGGAGAGGGTCTGTATGACCTGTATGCATTAGCTCAGAAGGAAGGAGGTGTCTCCACCATGCAGGACTGGATGTGGGGGGGGGGCGGGTGGGATTTCTTTGTCTCTGTTTACTAATCCCGCACTGAGTGGAACAGGGCTGAAATCTACTGCAAAGCTAGGTCTGAGCCCTCCAACTCTCAAAGTGATATCCAGACTCATAGCTTTATTAAAATCATTACAGTAACTTTCACCTAGGGAGCATTACAGTACTCTTCAAACTGAGTAGTGTTTTGGCTGAGGAAGACCCCAAAATCAGGCAGTGTTTAGACT
Organism: Dromas ardeola; assembly: GCA_013398915.1. NCBI lineage: Eukaryota > Metazoa > Chordata > Aves > Charadriiformes > Dromadidae > Dromas > Dromas ardeola. The sequence continues at coordinate 73,372 of VYZM01005141.1, forward strand.
CAGGCCTTTCTCTGTTATCACAATTTTGACTATTTAAAAAAGTAAATCACCTGTCCTACTTCTTAAAATCCTATTAGTTCCTACATAATCCAAAACTCTCATGTTGGCATGACCAACAGAAGTCCTGCAAGTGGGCCCACATGATGTGCAATATAATTTGCCCACAGAGGAAGAACTTCCGAATTCCTCTTATGTTGACTTATCCAAAATTCATGAGTTTGGATTAGAGTTTTCTCTTGAGTCTTTTAATCACTTGAAACCTGGATGGTCCTGCTGCACCAGCATAGCTGTTTGATTGTTTGCTTTAGGCCACGGTCTTGGCTTCAGGTAGAAAACGGTATGATGAGATCTGCAGTTTTGGAGTCTGAACCCAATGACTCCGGAAAAACCTGGCCTATGCCCCTGGTGTCTTGTATGCTCTGTGGCAAAAGGTACGTCTTTCTCATTTTAGAATTTGTTGGTTTTCCACTTTGCTAAATTTTATTTGGAATCATTTTCTGGGAAAGACAACCTTTAAAGCTGCTCTTTCACCTTTAATTTGGGCAAATAGGCTGAGTGCTGCTAATATGACAATGCTTAAAGGGATTAGTTAGCACATTAACAGTTTCAGTTGCTAATCTCCTGTAGAACATGGTCTTTTGGAAGTGAATAACGGCCTCTTTCCCCTAATGACCTTCAACTGCTTGTTCTACATGGATACAAGGTGTTTCCTCAATATCTGCATGAGACCAGCAAGCAGTGTGCTGAGACAACTCAAATGGTATGGTGCTTCCACAAAAATTAGTAGTCAGCCGAGTGAGGTGCTGATTCGGCATTAGGTCACCTTATGGAAGACTATACTGATGATGATTAAAAAAAAGAAAATGCTTCATTATATGACCGTGTGTCCATTTCTCAGGGAAGCCAGCAGAAGCTTCAGTCACCCAATGCCAATCACTTCTCATAACTCCTCATTAAGTTAGAACAAGTAGCAAAAATAATTTTTTCTGAGTTTCTGCTGTCACTTCCAGCTCTTTGAGAAGTTTATGCTTCTTCCACCCCCTTGAATGAAGATTTGGTCCAGGTGTTCATTGTCTCCATGGTGGTTTTCTTGTGCTTGTATGTAAAGCTAAGTAACTCCAGCATACACGTACTTCAGCTGGAATGGTGGGAAGATGCTTTTCCAATGTCTCAGATGCTTGTAGTTTCAATGCACATTCATAATAGGGATCTTGATCTCTGGGTTCCCATGCAACAGCTGTATGCTTCTCAGATGCGTCAGGCTGTGAAGCATAGAGTGCCTGAGGACAAGAGGTAATGTATTTGTGGTTGAAGAGGCACAGAGGAATACCAAGTCAGAGTTCCTCCTTAGGAAATGTTTGCAAAGAAGGTATTTCACATGCAGTCACAGAATATTCATCCCATCTTTTCTCCTGTAAATGCCTAATAGTTTGTCCTGTTAAAGGGGCAGACATCGCTGGCTACTCCTTCAGAATGAAGGTAGTAAAGCTCAATGAGAGGCTAGAATTAAAATCCTCAGGGACGTTCAGTATGTTACATAGCCTATTGGATTCCCTCCTGTGTGTTTTAGAGTGCTTGCTTCTAATCTGGAGCATGTCCTTTCAGTACCTGTTGGCAAATCACACCATTTGTACTTTGGGTGAAGCTTTAACATTGTTTTCTTCAGTATCGCTTCCCATTGCTGCTCTCAGTCCTGGTCTCCCACCACTTCATCTCCTTAAAGCTCACTTGTGTTCCAGAATATTTTTGGGAAGTTAAATATTCAGGGCAAAATAATAAAAAGAAGGCCTTGCAGCATCCTTTGTTTAACAAAAGGTTAACAAATCCAGAAATAGCTCCTCAAAGCTGCGGGTGATTTCAGGCCAGGTTTGCATTTTTCAAATTCTTGCTTTACCTTATTTGGCCATGCAAAATGGGATCCAGCGGTCCCTGGGGACTCAGCTGTGCGGAGATGGGGCTTTGTTAACATGAAAGTATGTGCTTTTTACTGTGGAGACACATGGCTAAATATGGGCTGTGTTAATAACGAATGAGTCTGTTCTCTGGCAGAGTTACAGATTCCCAATGTCCCTCAAGTGAAAAAGGCAAACGCGCAGCAGCCCTTCAGCATCAAGCTCTGTGACTTTGACAGCGATTGTATTGGAAGGTGGGGGGCAGCGGAGGGATGTGCCAACACTGACAGTGATGAAGCTTGTTTTGATTTCAGTGAGAAGTAGTTTGGGTACGAGATAGCTAGCATTGTCTAAAACAACAACTTGAAATGAAACCAAGCAGGCCGGAGAACGAGAGTTGAGTAACTTTTGTGAGCTGAGACTGTATGTCATCTTTTTTTTTTCTTTTTTTGCTACAGTTTTCCTTTTTTTAGTTGTCTTTTTCCTGTGAACAACTGTTCTCCATCTGAAAAATACAAGTAGACAAAACATAAGATGACCAAATAATATGCATAGTTTTAAGGAATAAATATTGACTTAGGATCTGATATTGGTCAAGTGATACAGTTGAGGTGTGCCTTATAAAATGTAGCTCTTGGGACAGGGGTGGTATCAGATTAAAAAACCTCCACTGGCTGTACATTTTGTTTACCTAGTCACAAGTGCTGTGACTAAAATGTTGCCCCTCGGTGCTTTGTTAGGTATGAAACCTGCTGATGCTTGGGCTGAGGTGAAGAGCATAAAGTGGACAGTAATGGAGAAGAATAAATGTATTAAAGCATGTGTTGCATAAAGCATTAACTGTATAACCACTTCTTTAAATCTAACAACAAGTTTGGGGACTTTTTGCAGGAGCATGGGGAGGGTATGGCCAGAGGCTGTCAGGGAGCCATCAGGCCCAGAGCAGGTGTTAAGAAAAAGGTGTAGGTAGTGAAACAGCTCCTACTGCTTGGTTGGGCACTGCCGATGGGTTGATATAAACTGGAGCCTCATGCTAGTTAACAAAGAGATCTAGCTCCTCAGAAATAATTACAGGCCAAAATCCTTATAGATGGTTCTCTCCACACACAAAAAAAAAAGACACTTAAACAGCAAAAGTTTTACTTTTCTATTAAGTGGGGCTTTGGGTGAATCATGGAGGAAAGGCTGAAAGAGTAGGTCCCAGTGAGACTTTGATTAGGAACACATTGCATCTCAAGCTCAGTTTCTTCACGAGCTTACTATGCAGGTGATGAAAACATGAACAGTCTTAAATGCTTTTTTGGAGATGTTGAAAACCAGACAGCCACGAGAGCTTGCAGGCATGCCCGTAGCACGGTGCATGGCAGTGCAGCTGCATCATGAATAGAAGCAGATGAGGGGTCAGTTGCACCATGGATGCAACACCCTGTCTTGATATCTGCTTTTGAGAAAATAATTTTAAACTTGCCACAGTCTCCTCATGTGTTTATATATAACCACATGAATTGTACAAATGTTTTGAGTAGAGCTGGTTGAAATTTTCTTGAGAAGAGACTTGCAGAAAAGGATTTTACTGAAACATAACATTTCACATAACTGTCCAGGAAGAGTTTTCCATTTTTATTTTTGGGGTTTTCTTGCTCTCTCTGTTCAAAATATTTTCCATGAAAAGAAGAGAAGGATTTTGAAGTTAAGGAGCCTTGCCTTCAGACTTCCTGTGAATATTTGTACTTTGTGGTGGGATGGAGGAGAATATTCATTCCCATAAGTGTTGTGTGGATTAAAGTCTTGGCAGACCTTTGAACAAGTGAAGTATTACAAAACCTCTTTTATTTTTTATGACCTTCTCAGTCCTTTTTTTAAATGGTTTTGAAAGCCAGAGGGCTCCAAAAATGCCAAGTGCTGGCACTCTTACTCTAATGCATTTGCATGTCCAAGGGCAGCATAACTTTTTTTTGGCCACTGATTTTTTATTTTTTTTTTAGTGCCCGGGTTTGTACATGAATACTTGTAGGAGTGAATGACCTTGGTTGGAGTTGCAGGTGGTTCAGGACTGTCTCAAGTTACACTTGAGGCCTCTCAGGCTCCACACCAGGATTAAGGACTTTGTCCTGGAAGTTTTGCTGCAACTTTTCATCACAGTTGGTGCTGTTTTTACACCACTGTTGCATGACGATGAGCTGACATTAGGAGAAGGTGACTGCTGAGGACTGATTTCACTTGGCTGTATGACTGTTATAACTTTGAAATATGCGGTGACCTGTTCAGGAGCCTGCTCTGGACTGAAGTACTGGGGTGGCTGGAGAAGGGGTGAGTGAAGGACTGAGAGCTGGATATAATCAAAGTCACCTTAAAATGGTGGCTTGCTTTACTCCCTATGGCCGCTACCCAAAGCTTGTGATTTTGACAGTTTCTTCTGTACCATATCTACAGATAAGCTATAGGATTTTGATAAGCTGTATCTTCTCATGCACTCAGAGACGGTCATAAACTACATATCTGTGCAAAGATGGGGATGCAGCAGGCTTGTGGCTTTTCCCAGGGGAAAGACCTGAGTAGAAGGCAATCTATTCCTCTAGCTTGAGTAAAGTGTGCTACAGAAATGAAACCGCTCCTGTGGCCCCTGTGGGCTTTTTAGTAAGCTTCAGTCATGTGGTTATCAGATTTCTGTAATACTAATGTTATCGCTGGTCTTGCTGCTTCTGTTTTGACTCCAAGCAGTGCCCACGTTCTCAGACCGTGGAAATGGTTTGCGAGGCTTTCTCCGTGCTGGCTGGATGTGCCCACGTACCGAGGTACATTGGGACAAGGCTGGGATTCATGCTTGAAATGCCTGGTGCATACCGACCAACCCACTCCCACTGCCTGTCTGTTTGGAGGAGGCATCGGCAGACCAAAGGGCCCTCACGGTCTCCGATAAGTTAATTACTTGTAGCTTAAATGTTTATGGGGTGGAATGTGCCTCCCATTCAGCACCTGACCTGTGCTGAGAAGCTGCCTTTGACATGTTCTTTTGTGGGTGAATGGTTTAAAGTGCCTGTGCAAACTCAGAAGTTGTTTGAATGATGTGTTATCAGGCTGAGGCTTCTTTACTGTCTGTTGTAAAGTATCAATAAGCACAGCGTGTTGGAACTGGGCACCTCAGCTCATCAGGCACAAGGGTTCCTACAAAGCAGCTGTGTAGCCCCCTCAAAACTTGTGTTTTGTGTGTGTAATTGCGCTATTGCTAATTACAAAGTAGACATTGTTTATAACCTCATCTACCCTTCCGACTTCCTCTTGGAAGGACGGGCACGGCTCCATCTCCCCGAGGCAACCGGAGGCAACGTGCTGCGGCTGATGGTAGTTGGCCGAACCAGCCAAAGCACAACGCTTGAGAGGGGAATATCTGAGTCGAGACCCAACGCCTGCTCTTCAGATACTCCAAACTGAGTATAGGACAGGGAGGAACAGCCTGTCATGGGGAAGGGGAGGCTTGCAGGATGAGCAGTAGCCTTAGGGAATGAGATCTTGTCCAACATACAAGAAACAACCTTATTCTGTAATAAAGTCGAATATGAACTCCAAGCAGAATAGTTAATTTGAAACAACTCCATGGATAAATGAGTGTTAGACTCCTGAATCAGGGAATAGGGGTTTTTCAGGAAATGAGAAGAAAGAAGGGAAGCATGCTTTCCCTTTGGAAACAATAATGTGGGATTTGGATTACCAGATAGCAGCTGTATTGATGTAGACACAATAGCTGTCTGCCAAGAGCATGCAGACAGTTTAAGGATAAAATTGCAATGCTCCCAGCAAACACTGGTATCCGCTGTGGGAAGCGTCGCTGATGGCCTTGGATGAGGCCCTTCCCATGTGGAAGGCTTCTCCAGCATTACAGCTCCACATGCTTGTGGAAGTTTTGATGAAAAGGTTTTCTGTAGGATAGAAAATGCAGTTTTATCAAAATTAAAACACTTTCTATGAAATTGTGGATCTTGGTGAAAGAAAATATTTAGCAAAAAATGGAGTCATTAGTTTCCTCTATTTGATTTTAGCTGAATAAAATCAGAATATCTCATTTTGAAATGAAACGTCTATACCTAATCCATCCTGTTTTGGGAAAGTGGTACTTCATTTGGTTTGTTAGAGTATACTTAACCCAAACTGTATTTGATATTTTAAGATGTATTTGAAAGCAAAGAAAGAATGTTTGAGACAATGTTTCCCTTGACTGAAATCAGAAACTTACATCTAAAAGAAATTTTTACTGGTTTAGACACCCAGGAAGACAAATAAATGGTGTGGCACATGGTAAGCTATGCAGGATCAACCTCCCTGTCTGTGTTACTGATCACAGAGGGGCAGACAGGGACAGCTTTTTATCAGGGTGACTGTGCTAATGCTGGGGTGTCCTGGGCCCCTCGTTTGCCTCTGCTGGCTGGTGGATCACAGAATGGTAGGGTTGGAAATGACCTCTGGAGATCATCTAGTCCAACCCCCCTGCCAGAGCAGGGTCACCTTAGAGCAGGTTGCACAGGAACGCGTCCAGGCGGGTTTTGAATGTCTCCAGAGGTGGAGACTCCACCACCTCTCTGGGCAGCCTGTTCCAGTGCTCTGCCACCCTCAAAGTAAAGAAGTTCCTCCTCATGTTTAGCTGGAACTTCCTACACTCAAGTTTGTACCCATTACCTCTTGTCCTGTTGCCGGGCACCACTGAAAAGAGCCTGGCCCCATCCTCCTGACACCCATCCTTTAAGTATTTATAAGGATCCACACGCTCTGCCATGTCTCTTGGGGCTGTTTGATGTGGTAGGCACCAAAGAGGGGCCAAATGGAAGGTGGTGGCTGTAAACACTGAAAAGCCACCTGTGGGAGACCCTACAGGCCTGTTTCTTACCTTCTCCACTCTTCTGTGAAAAATGGCATTTGGAATGGGTTGATAGTGACATTATTGTTATTGCAGGGCGCCTGCATACAGGCATCAGGGTGCATCTCATGCCGGGGGGAGTTGTTATTTCTGGTCTTGTGCACATCTTGCTGCTGAAAGCAGGGGGAGCAGCAACCTTAATGGAGAGCAGAGCCTTTTCCAGAGCTGAACCTCAGCGGAGCAATGCAAGCATCTGCTAGAGGTGTTGCTGGGGAAAAGGGAGGAGTGTGAATAGGACCCTCCTTAATAGCTTCCTGCAACGTGAGGCAACATACTTTAAAACTATCACTTTTGTGAACACCTCTTTGTCTGCTTGATATGCTCGTTGTCCTCAAATGTAGGTAAGACAGCGAGGACGCTGGTGTTTGGTTATGCTGTAGCGGTCCGGGAGGATATCACGGTTGGATGGAAAATCCATGACATGAAAAGATTCAAAGTGTTTTTGATGGGGAAATGAAGTGTGAGAGACAGCAGGAGGAGAAATGAGAAATCCCTGACCGGCATACCTTGCTTTAGAAGGAGTCAGCGGAGGCCCCCTCCCCAGCAGTGGGGCCACCGGCCTCCAGCAGATTGGAAAATGATTATGGACTGAGCATTAAGCAAAACACAGGGCCTGGGAAAGGCCATGCTCTTCGGTGGGATTTGAGAGTTATTTCCCTCTGTCTATTCTTGCCTTGCATAAATATTCTAAACTGGCACCAGTCTGTAGCCACTTGCAGCCAATGTTGCATACTTTACATGTACCCACTTCTTGTAAATGTGACTTAGATCTGAAATTCAGGTTTAATTTTAAAACGGGAGGGATGGCTTAGAAGCCTTCGTGTAAAAGGAAATGTTTTAGTACATGGTTATTTTTAAACATGTTTTGGCTTTGTAAAGTGATGTGAATCAAGCACTGATTCTCGCATTGTACCTAGAAATAGGGAAGGCTGTATGGAAGAGTCAAATACACTAAAATTTAAAACATTAAGCTATCAGCAAAAAGAAGATTAACACAAGTAAAAAATAACACTATTTCTAAGGATGCAGGGCTGTTTGGTCAGACCTGCTACTGTGTCTGCATGTCTTTTCTGCCTGAAAACGCTTTGCATCTGTTGTCCAACTTTGGTTAAGTGTGACAGAGGGAGGAAGGTACTCAACGTAATTAAACTTTGCCAAGGTTTATGAAAGCCAACGAAAGGGTGGAGAGGCCATTGCTGTCCCCCAGAGAGAGCTTAGAGGTGATTGCAACCTTTCATAGGCACCAGAGAATCCGTGCAGGGGGAGCCCTTGTGAAGGCCTATGCCGCAGGGAAAGCCGCCTTGGGAGGTTGCTGTTTCCCCCTTGGGCTTCATCACCCCCCACTGCCTTGGGAACGGCCTCTCGCATAGCTGAGAGATCCCTGTGTGTAAGAGAGGAGCACAGGCAGTGTTTGAAGAGATGTGGAGGTGCCATAAGGCTTTGCAAAAAGCAATTTTAAGAAATTGAATGGAAGCAATAGAAAGCAAATAAAAAGAAGCAATTAAAAAGCGAGCAGCTGTGTGTGTAGTCAAAGTCTGATGCTATCCCAGCCTCCCTCCCTTGCGTCTGCCGTTGGTGGCTCCATGCATTTGCCACCACCACTTTGTCACCCCACTGGTCAGGGGAGAGAGAAGCAGCCAGTCGCTTCCACCTTTGTACTGGGGGTAGGCTCTAGTCTTTTTGCATATTTCTGGAAAATATTTGTAGTGGGATTGCCACACAATGATGTGTTGAGCAGAGCCCAGTTTGCTGGGGAATGGAGGTGGTAGAGCATGGCAATGGTGATGGGCACTTGCTGTCCCTCCACATAAGCCCAAGGGTAATACATACCCAAATTGCCATGGACACAGAGCTGGGATTGCTCAGTTGCCTGAGCTCCCATCAGCAACATGGCAGGGGGGAAAAATTGTGCCTCTAGGAACAAATGTGAAGTCAAGATGGGCAAATTCCCACCCTGGGGAGTGTTGCATCAGGCTATGAAGCGGTTATTAAATTGCAGAGAACATGCTGGACTCTCCACTGCTTGCTCTCTGCAATTTCAGACACACATTATTAAGTTAATGAATATTATTAATACCAATTCCATGCTCCACGTTCTGGGGAAAAGGATAGATTTAAGGTTACCTCTGTTTTTAAAAATTCTATAAATATGTGAAAAAAGGAAAGGAGAGGGGGGAAGAGAATGTGCCTTTCACAAGTTTGCATTTCACAGATGCAAATTGTAACACGTTCCTGCACGCCTTTCTTAGTACTGCATTCCCCGTACTAGATGGTGGAGTTGTTCGCTGGACCTGCTGAGGAGAGGTGCAATTTGGAGGTCCTGCCTAACTTGACTCTCAGGCACCTCATTGCAGTGCTGGGTTTTGGAGCACTCATTTATCCTTGCCATGGGGGTTGGCGGTGATAACTTTCAGGTGGCACGTGTGATGGCAGATTTTCAGTGGGAGGGGGCAACTCTTTGGGAAGGGTGAAAAATAATTCCTGCAGGCTTGTGGTGGTTTGTGTGGAGCAGGTTCCATGTTGGGTGATGAGCCTGGTGTTGGTACTTAGTCTGCCTTATGGCTGTTCTAAGTCTCATCTTTGTGCTTACAGGGAAGAAATCTGTTCGAAAGTGTCCTGTAGCTTGTCTGAGGGTGGGACGCGACAGTGCTGGGACGATTCTCATCAAGAGTGAACTTAAAGTATCCCACGCCGTGGTGCTTGAGTTATTAAATGGTGTAAAGCCTGTTCTTTAGCAAGCAGAGCTTGCATACTCCTCGTGATGGCCAAAATAGGAATATTTTGCTGTGGCAGGAAATCCTGCTAAAGCAGCAGTACGGTGTAAACGGCGGTTTTGCTGCTGACAGTTTTAGCTGTGGAAAAGCTGTGCTCTCTTAAGAGATTCTCATAAAGACCAAGTTACTGCTTTATAGTTCGTTTCCTATACTGTGGAAGTGATGGGCTAGCCATGTTATTTTATGGAGTAATACGTAATGGCGTTAAATTTTTGGCTTTAGCAAAATACTAAGATTTATGAAACACTGAAGTTTAAAAGTAAAGGAAAAAAATCACAGGGAATTGTAGTAGGCAGTTTTTAAATCTCTTTGAAACTGATTGAAATGTTCTAAAAGTTTTCATTATGACAAGGTGCCTTTCTTGATTTCCAGCTTTAAATGCCTTCTGAAGGCAAAGATAATTGTTTTTCATGTGAATCAAATGACCATGCTCACTTTGGTCTTCAAAGTGAAAGATCCACTGACCAGTGTTAATGAGAAATGGTGCTACTAGAGTCAACAAGGAAGAGTTTCTGCAATGTTGTGCTTGATCGTAGAAGAGAATAGTACAACTGTGAGCAGTAAAACAGAATTTTGCTGCAAAAGGGTTTAATTTGCCCGTTTTGGAAATACAGATTTTGAGTTTCTCTGAGACTCAGGCGATAGAATTTTTTTTGGTGTCAAATAATAATTTTAGATCCAGACCTCTTAGATCTCTGGTTTCATCATGCTGTTGTATTCCCCTTGGAAATGTAATGGGAAATAAAACCGAGCCTGTGCAGACCATGTTGATCACTGACGCTATTGGCTGATGTTTTTCAAATTAAGCTGCGCTGTATTTTTGGCACTCTTCCTTTCCTATTCTCTTTACGTTCTTTTTGGATCCTGGCTTTGTTGAAGCTGGTTGGACCCCAACCCTTTACGCTTATGGGTGCAGTTCTTCTTTCACTCTGCCTTCTGCAGGGCGCAGCAAGCAAAAATATGCTTTTGTTCCATCCAGCACAAACACCAGCCATAGCCTGGCCGTGCGTGTGTGGTGGGGAGCAGGATCTGGCATGCAGCGGAGCGGTGGCTGCCTGTGCGGCTGGCTTGCTCCTTGTGAGCACTGCAGGCATGTCCTTGGTCTGGGTCTGCAGTTAGTGTGGGCTTTGCTCTCAGCCAAAATCCCTTGAACTGGGGGAGGGCAGGGGGGAAAGGAGTTTTTGTTTGATGCAGCAGGAAATCAAACCTCTCTGGTCCTCTTGAAGAACATCTCAGGGCCTGTTTTTCAAGGGGGTGAAAGAAATAGCTGAGCAATGGCTAACCTAATTTGCTTCAGAGCTGGCTTGGGGACAGATATTAGGAGAAGTTTTTGGAAGAGAGGACAAAAGGCATCTTCAGAGAGAGAACATGGGACACTTGTCACTCTCCCCCTTCTGCTTGGTAAATCCATGCTTGCTGAAGATGTTTTAATCTGCCTGTTTTCTGATGGTACTCTTCTGAGGGAACCATTTTGACTGTCCCTTTTCAACATCAGAGTAGTTTACATCAGTCTTTAAAAGATAAAGCCAGTGTGTGTCCTTTATTAATCAAACCTAACTAAACGTTGCTATTGTCTTTCTTGATAAGTCTAGGGAAACACAAGAGAAATAAGAGTGGATCAGAAAAGTGCTCTTCAAATAATTGTCAGGGGATCCTTATCCAAGTGAAGGAATGCATCTGTGAGGCCTGAAGTCAGTCAGTATTTTCCCTGATGACTTGGACAGTGGAACAGTGATTCATGATTAGATATATTTGGTAATGGAAAACTTGGGCTAGAGGCTAGAGCTCAGAAACTTTAGGTAACAAGCTTCTTATTCAAAATACCTGAGAGAAACTAGAAAAAAATATTTGAAAATAGGTTGTAGTCTGGGGAAGACAAATGTGATTTTTCTGCTTTGTAACAAGCAATAATTGGTCAGTTGGTTACAAGGTGGGAAATATGGATAGGCTGCAGTTCTGCAGAAAAAGATAAAAAAAGAATCACTGAGACTAATATATTATAGTGAAAAAGCCAGATATTCCACAAGGTTAGACAGACAGAGGGGACAGGGCATGCAAAGTGATCCTACTCCATGTGGAGATAATAGTGGTAATTCCTCAGCAAGACCAACTGGAGGAGCTTGAAAGGAATAAGAAGACAGACCAGGGCCCTACACTGCGAAGAGAAAGACATGGGACTGTAATTTAGGGAAGGTAAGGCTGAAAGAAATTAAAGTCTTCAAATAAATGAATTGTTTGCAAGGACAAAAGCAATAATCTCTTCTCTGGTCCATGGTGGCCAGAACAGGCATCAGACAATTTTGCTGAAAGCAACAGTAGTCGGGATTGGCAACTCACAGCATCTCTGTTCAAACCATGTAGTTCACATCTGTCGGGAGTGGTGTGGGTGCAGCTGATCCTTGCTCGGAGACATGGCTATGTGGCGTGAACTCATGAGGTCTCACTTGGTCTTGTGCTTCTGCGATCAAATGGTGGTGGGGAAAAACCCTTAACCTGTGGTGATGCAACGTTTTGGCCAGTGGTTTCTTTTGCTTTTCTTCAACCCCACACTTCCAGTTCCCAAACTCGGACTCTTCTTTGCTCTGCCTGTGTGCTGACATAAATTATGCAGCAAGTCCTTTCAGGCAGGGTCTGTGTTTACCTGCCTATTTATCTGGCATCAGTGGGGCTCCAGTTTTGACTGGATCTTCAAGCATAAACAATAACCATTGTCAGAGTAGATTATTCAGAGCAGAGCAATCTGAAGTCACTCAGTTATGAAAGGCTCCCCAGAGCATGAGTGCTTGCTGTGACCCAGAAATGTTGGCATGCAAATCGATTACATGGCAGGATTTATGTGGCAAACTCGCAGTTCTTCCTTGTGCAGACAGCACACGGCGTCATGGAGATGGCGCCTACTGCGTGCAACGTATGTGCAGCCTTCCTAAAGGGAAGCACAAACTCCAGTCATGGGAAAGAGGGCTGAAGGAGCCAGTTCGTCAGGAAAAGGGGCGATGACGACGGAAAGAAAGTCTTTGGAGTTTCTGAAGTGAGATTAAATGAACAATAATTGCTGGGGAGGGAGTGATATAGAGGCCAATGATGCAGGGTATGGAGCCGAGTGACTCCCTCTGTACATGTTCTCTGAAGGGATGGCAGCTCTGTTGCTTGGGTGCTGATTAGACGAAGCACTGAAAAATACACAGCTGTTTGAAATGGGCCAAAAGCCCTTTTCCTCTTCCATTTCTCTGCCCAGCCTCTGAACATTCCTGCCAAATCTGCTTTCTGGATTGTCAGGGAGAAACCAGGCGTAATTGTCCATATCATCTGCCTTGTTTCAGAACTGCTGCTGTTACTGCTGCAGCCTGACAGCAGCCGAAGGTACAGCATCTCTTGAATGGGGGTTCAGGCCCTGGAAACCATGGTTACATTCCCCACCAAAAATGGTGGGAACTGTTGAGAAGGTCCCCAGATGTTTTACCTAGTATGTCTCTCAGAGCTGTTAAGGAACATCCACCTAGGCATACACACTGTGGGGTACTAAGCAAAAAACTGCTTAAAATAAAATTTTGGATTTCCCAAAGAATAGTTTTAAAAAGCAAAATTTGTGCTTTTAAAAGAAACAACGAGAACAAACAAAACACGCAAAACCAAAGAGCCAACTGAAACCCCCAAGATGGCTAAAGGTCTTAATGGGGACTGTGTTATGTGTTAATCTGAAATGATAAATCTGTCCCAAAGACTAAATTCAGGAGAAAAGCTCTGAAGATGATCAAAGCCACTCTTTCGGTGTGTTTTAACTAGCACAGTTTTAACAGCACTTCCTAGCAAGTCATTATGAGTATGTGAAAGTGGAATGTGTTAAATATCTACAAAGTATGCTCAGCTCAGGGCAACGAAACTGTCTTCTCGATTTCTGCTCTGGCCAAGTTTCAAAACTACAGAGCCAGCAAAATAAAGCAGCAAGGAGATGATGTGTGTGTCCAGCATCCGTGTCTCCAGGTGTGGCAAATACCCAATTCTTGAGACTACAGCAAAGAGACCACTAACAGAGCTGTGAACTTGTGTGATAGTTGCATATGCGGTGAGACACAGTTTCTTTCCTAATCCATATGGTGATCAGTTTAAACCGTGAAGTGTGAAATGTGATTACCCTTGTCCAGCGTTTGAACTAAGGGCCTGTAAGGGGAGGCTCAGTGCTCCAGCTTGCATGAGGGAGGGGAAAACAGGCACAAAGACCAAGAGCTGCTTCTGCATGTCTCTGAGGCAGAGCAGAAATAGAATCCTCTTCCACTTACTTGCTGAGATTCAAATATGAAGTAATAGAAGCATTAAAATTCTCTCAGGAAGGGTTTAATACAGATCTTCGGTATGGACAACAGCTGCTATGGAGGACAAATGAGTGACATGTTAGTGTTTCCCCACAAACTGGAAATCAATTCTTGGGAAAAACAAGACACTTAGAAATGAATGTCTAACTAGTGCCAGGCTTTGTGCAGATCATAACCACTTATGGCATAGATAGGGTCACAATCTTATCTTAGCTTTACCTGAACATCTGTTAGTT
>VYZM01005141.1:87567-118923 GCA_013398915.1 Dromas ardeola
AGCCTGCGTGGAAGTGAACCTGCATTTACAAATTTTTTTTTTCCCCCCCCCGGTAACCTGATCTATTTTGAGTGTGCCTGCTGGTTATATTGTGAGAGAGGTTGACGGGAACCTCTTTGTTTCACTTTTCAGCAGTTGACAAGATACTGTGTCTGCTTTGGCACAGTTGTGACGCTGATATGTCTGAGTAGGCACAGTGATGTGGAAAGACTACTGCTTCTTCTGTCTGCTGTAGAACAGAATTGGGGATGCCTCATGGTATTGCTTTGAGAAAAGGGTGTCAATTTTGCCCCCAAAAGTATTTTTACACCATGTCTAAATGAAACCAGTACAGGTGTGCTTACAGAAGTATGGAAAACAGTATTGACAGTGGGCTTCAGTTTGCGACGCACTGACTTGGAGTCCCTTCCCCTCCCCTGCCTCAAAAGATTTCTAGTGGCAATTAATGGAAAACCTACTGTGCTTTGCTGTTGATCTAACACTGGTACTTTTCACACCATGGGGCTGGCAAATTCACTTTGTGGTTGGATAACCTTTTGAGTCTGCTGCCATTTGAGCTGTTAGCTTCATACAGAATCCATGGTGTTCACCAAATTATGTATGTGTTAGGCTAGAAAGTATAAATGAGAACAGCTGAAAACTAGTGGCGGTTGTTACTGAAATACCAAGTGAAATTTTCTGTTGCTTCTTCACTTGCTTTGTTTTTCTAGACTGAGTTTCCATGGTTATCCAACCAGTTATGGCAGCTTTCTAGAGTCAGAAGAGTCACTGCCCTGCTCTGGAAGCAGCTGTGTGAAATGTTTTGGTTTTAACAGTGTGGTTTCATCTTAGTGCACTGGCATACTGTGATTGCCTTTAAGAGAGACCAATCCCATAAATACCAACATTCACAGCTCTGTTTGCTGTAACTGACTGCTTGCAAGCACTTGACTCTGCTTGCAGTTGCTGGGGCTTGAATGTGTTATAATATTAATGAGATATTGATTGTCTGTATCAAAGGGGAAAAAAAAAACAAAACATTTTGCTAGCCAAGCCTGGAAGCTAGACTTAAAGAAATCCACACAGTACAAAAAAATCTTTCAGCTTTAGTTTGGTGGACTGCTAATATGTGGTTGGTTTATCTGAGGACAGAATGGTGCTTTCCACCTGCCTATCAAATGCTACATTACAAATATATTAGAATATTAAAGACTAATACCCTTCACTCATATTCTTTCTCAGACTTTCCACTGGCCTTTCAAAACAAACTTATTTTTATCTTGTCAATATTCACTCCACACAAGCTATTGTGTGGACTACTGGCAAGCTACCTACAAAGGGATTCCATTCTGGTTGCATATCGCCCTTTTCTATCACATTATTGATGTATTAATATATTTTCAAGCGTAGGTCTGTACACTGAGATGTTCTAGGGCTTTTTTTTTTCCTGGTCTGCTGTGTACTTGAGGAAATTCTGGAGAGATGCTGGAGAGCTGTCGTCCAGCTGGGTGAGTCTCACAGCTGAGCGCAGGGGTGTTCACTCTGAGCTGAAGCAGACTCTGAACCTCCAGCCTGCCTCCTTGACCCAATTTGGCAGCTTTGCTGCTCAAAAAGAAAAGGCAGTGGAGGAAATGGCGTGGCTTCAGGCTGGAAGCCAGGAGAGGTGGAGAGATCCCTGTGTTTGGCCCACTGTGGATTTGGCTGGGGCTCTGGGGTGCCTTTATCAAGCCTCCCTATTCAGCAGCAACAGCTTTTTTTTCATTCATGCGCTGTCCTAGGGTTGAACTTCTAGCATGTAACTGCAAGGCTGTGGATCCCATGCCAGTTAGGCATTCCTTAAAGGGCCGATTATTTATTATAAAATAAGCAAGTACAGATAGGAATGACATAGCTTGAGCTATGAATCATGGCTGACTCACGTTAAAGGTTACAAATCCAATTCTACTTTCATCTGTACGAAGTGCTGTTCTGCTATTGGTGCTAATACATGCAAAAACAGGCGTTACTACAAGAAATCTTTTAATATGAAGTATTCATATTATCTTGTTTCAGACTAGGTATTTCAAGTGTGTCATCACTCGTATTTAACAGTTGTCAAAGCAGTTGAATATGGCAGAGGGGTTGTTTCTCATCAGCAAACTTTGCAGCCTGCCTGACTTCAGATAATAAAACCCTTCGTAGCATAAAATGTTTTCCTATGGAGAAACCAGTTATTAACTTTTGTCTTCGTTGAAGTTTTAATAATACGCTGCATACAGGAGATATCTGCGGTTGGGGTGGGAGAGAGATGAGAAGAAATGCAGCAATTTATATTTACATATTAGGCAATATGTCTGGATGATGGGGGATGCGATAGAATTAATTATGCAGAGCTGCAGTGACAGCTAAAAAAATGGAGCATATGAACATGGATGTATCTTTTGACTGCTGCTAGTGCTGGCAGCCACAAATAATAGCGACTATGAAGTTGTCCCTGCTTGGCTAGTTCGTTATTTCTAATTAACTCTAATTTCCTTCAGATGCATGTGGCATTAGTCATTTTTATATGGTGTATATATAGTTTGCTTAATATTTTTTGGATTATTTGCTGTTCTTATTCTAGGCTTGGTTTAGTAATCCTTGTGATGCTATTTCTGTTCCCCCACTAAATGACTGAAACACTGGAGAGAGCATTAGGGGAAGAAAGGAAATGCACTTGGGTATTCTAAATTTCATAATCCTGTTAATATTGATCAATGTTTTAGGAGCTACAAATACTTGGCAATCTCCAAACGTTTGCAAGCAATTAATATTCTGGTCTGGTAAATTAGCACAAAGCAAGCTATTTGACTTTTTTTTTTTAAAGTTGTGCTTTATTTTTAGCTTTCTCTTCTGCTCACATGCTACTGTATTTGAGGAAATTGCCGCAAGACACAGGGTTTTGCAATTGTCGCCGGGTATCATTTTCCACAGGAAGTTAAAAGCTTTTGGGTTCATGAGGCAGGGAGTTCTCTTGCTGCATTGCTGTACAGCACTTCACTCTCGTGGCCTCTGCCATAAGTGAGGCCATGCTCACAATTTCTTCGCTGGCTTCTTTTGTTTTGTGTTGCTATTACATGAACTCAATTTAGTGCAAGAAATGCGTATTTTTTTTTTTGGCACTGGCTCTTACGGTCCTCATGCCTACTGACTGGTGCATAAAGCACGTGAAGCTCCTGACCAGTGCCTCCAGGCAGCTCTCACACCTACTGTCAGCAAGCACTGCCTTCCCACATAAATCCTTTATCTTCCTGCCTGAACTCCCTCTGCCCTCTACCATCTAGTTGTTCATTGCTGATGCTAGATCTTCACTTAAAAGCACGGCTCCCAAAATTAGCTTATGGGAGTATGGCCACTGGTAACCTCAGCAGCTCTGGGCTCTGCACTTTGGGTTTGAGCAGAAGGAGGTGGTCCCCAGTTCAGGCAGTGCTTCAGTAACATGTGAAGTATCTGGCATGCAACTTGTCTGGGAAACCCTAATTAAGACCATTCATGTCCTGCAGCATTGGTCATCTGTGGCTGGTTGTAGAGAGTTAAGGAGATACCATGGACTTATTCCTAGAGCCTCCGCTGTGAGCTCTCACTCTTGGTGCCAGAGCTCAAAACAGCCTCTGCTTTTCTTGAATCCTTGTAAAAAGTGAAGAAACAAGTGACATCTGTCTTGCACATCCCTTCTTGGCATGCAAGTAAGGGATCTAATGACTACCAAAGGAGACTTTAAGAGTGGAACAGGCAATAAAGAGTCACAGGCTCAAAACTTGGCAAGAGTTTTAACTGTGTAGCTTCTTGGGATGTTTTTCGTTTGTGTGGCTTTTAAAATTTACAGTTAATTATTTGAAATACAAGCTAAGCAGGATGTATAATTATATAAGGCCCTTAGTAGCCTTTGGAAACCAAAATTGTTTTGCTGTTATGTCCCACTAGTCTGGGGAGGAAAACACAGTCATTCAGATCTGAGGAGGAAAATACAGCTTTATAATATCTGGCAATAAAATTAAACTTTATCCTAGCTGAGACCTCCTTGGATATTTGGACAACTTTGCGTGATGTTTGGGAAATGTCTGATGTACACAAGCATAATATATCTCCCGCTGGTCTCAGCTGTAGGCAAATGGCTCTGTCTCTGAATCATCCATGCAAATGGTTTGTTATACTTGAGGGGCAAATTGTATGATTAGGCAATTAATAGTAAAAACTTTGCTCTTCCCCACTGGCGTGCAACAACATTCAGCTGAATGTATTGCTCATTTGCTCCTTGAAGTCCTTTTTTGCTTCTTAAACAGTCAGCACTGGTTGAGTAATCTTTTTTTTTCATGTGAGAAAAACAGCTCTGATTGCAGAGTCACTGCTTTCTGTAGTCCCACACTGAATACATCTCAAACTCCTTTCTCCTTTTGGGCCTACGTGTGGAGGAGTCATCAATACAAGATGCTTCGCAATTACCTCTGCTTGTTCAGAGAAGGCAATTAAGCATGTGATTCTTCATCTGGTAAAGCGATGCTTTGTCTTAAATGGATCATTTTGTAAACAAATTCTGATGATCCATTGAGCACATGGGTTGAAGTGCTGCAGTCTCATGCTGAATACTGCTGCAGCCACAGGTGGCAAATAAGGCAAAGGGATATGTAAGTGGTAGCAGTCTTTCCATGAGGATATATGACGTGGTTGAGGGAGAAAATTATTAGCCCGGGGGGAAAAAAGTTATCTTCCATCCCTCACAGAGTCACTGGTATCCAGAAGTAATTACATCACAGCCTCAATCTTTCCAATGTCATCAGCTTTGATAATTATGTATATGCCTGTCTCTAATAAGCAGTAGAACTTTCCTAAACTGGAGTATGTCTTTTTGGCAAGCCATTACTTCTGCTTGGAAAGGATTACGTGTGTTTGTGGACTCACTTGGCATAGGTATGTGATTATTTTACTTTGTTAGATAGTATTTGAAGATGGTTTTCTGAGACATTTTGGTTTGCGAGCTCAAACAGCCCTGTGACTGGCACAGGGAGTAAACAGACTAGAGAAGGATGCTTAATCTGTCATTGTTTTTCATTAACAAAGCAAAATCTAAAGAAAAGAGTGAGGATGGACTCTGGTATGGCTGAATTCAATCTGGTGCTACAAGCTATTGTCTACTCACGCTGTCTAGCTTGGGTTTCTCTGGTACTTATCAATAAGTTGAGATCCCTAGTTTGTGCAAGCAAGACCCCTCTGCGCGGTGCCTCCCAGGCTGTAGGATGGCTGCTTCTGATCGGTTAAAAAAATACATGCATCAGTCATGATTAAAGAGTCATTAAGAACAATCTTTTCAATTTTATTAAGGACTTATAGTACACCTGCATAAAGCCTGCAGCCGATTTAAGGTTTGAATCAATAGGAACATTCCTTAGGTTATTCCTGCTGACAGATGATTTTTGCATAAGAACAGTTCTCAAGCTTATACAAGATCTGTTTTCAATTTTAAATCTCACTCTTTATTTTAGCTAGCTTTAAACACTGACTCTTCTAACATATTTATCTTCTTCATCCAAATCATCTCACTCCATGTCCCTACCTTCTCTGAACCTCCAGAAGATATTCCTGATTTTTTTTTTCAATGTGTCTGACCATATTATTTGGACTCCTGGTTGATGTCAGTGAATATGGGTAGCCCTGGTATGCTGGGGGAATAGAAAGGGAGGTGGCTGAGTGCCCCTTGCCCCCCTGGCTTACAGAGCAGGGGTGGCCTAGGGGCCAGAGAAGACACTACAGGCATGTGCACACCCACGTCCATGCCTGGCTTCTCTGCGGCCATGCAGCTACTCTGGCTTGTTGAAGGATGTGGGCATGCAAGAGAAGTCTGCAAGGATGGGAAGTTAGAACAGACATGAGGGTGGTGGGAGAGGCTGAGACACCTGGTAAATCCCTGCATGTATTGGATGCCGTGAAGGTCAAGGACTACGCTCCTGACAGTGAATGTCAGCTGGCCAGAAGATCCAGGACTCGGGCTGGATGTCTGGCAGGGATTTTATTCTGTCCTTAGGGCAATCGGCCCACATAAATAGTTGGACAAGGCAGGGAAAGCCTTTCCTCAGGCAGGCAGCTTGGAGCAGGAGCATTGCTTCAGTGAAGGACAGGGCTGTTCCCTTCATCTTAGGTGTGATGGGCAGCCAGCAGCTGTTGCAGCAGCTGGCTAGGGGTGAGTACTCTCATGGCAGCCAGCAGTCCCACGGTGCTCGCACGTAGGGTTCAGGCCATTGCTGTCTCAGGCAACCTGTGCCGTGAATAATCTGCAGAGGAGGCCACCTCATGCTGTTGCTTCCTCCAGGGAATTAAAAGTCCCCTTGGACCAGAGATGCCCCCGCCCTGTGGCATGGAGCAGTTGGACAAGTATCTCGCAGCTCACGAAGGAAGCAGAAGAGGATTCTCGTAACATGGCTCCCAGATACTTCCCTTCTCCAAAGGTTTATTGGTATCACCATTTGCTGCTACATCTGTGATGTGAAAGATTAAGAGGGTGCATGAGGAGACTGGTCTTGTGATGTAACCTCCTACCAGTAGATCCTTAAATTAGGCGCAGCAACTACCCCATCCTTGCCCTGGCAATAAGAAAAGTTGTTTAAAATGTACTTTGATTATTGTGACCTAAACCTACATGTGGATCCTGAGTGACCCACGATGATGTCACTGCTGAAAGCACAGGCTGAAATTGCATGGCATGATTTTCCAAAGTGATTACTGGCGTTGCCTTTCTAGTTTTAAGACACCATGTGGGATCTGGGTTTTCAGAGGGGTCGTCCTCAATGCTGTCTGAAAACCAGAGCCTTCTGAGCTCCTCTGCCTGCTGCATATGCAGAATTAGAGCAATCCAAACTCACAGTTACTTCAGCAAATATAGACTGGAATATTTCAAAATGAATTATTCATCATTTAATTTCTGGGAATAATTTTGTTGACATCACTGCTGACATAGAAATTGTCAGTCTTTCAGTCTCATTACCGTCACTGTGGGTACCATAGCAATGGGAGTGTTATGATATTTCCGACTCATATCATGCAAAGAAAATCTCAACATTTTTTAAAAGACTTGTTTGGCTGAACTCAGAGAAAATTCTAGCCTTTGCTTTTGCTTGGTTTGGGTATCGAAATCAGAAGTTTGGTTCATGGTGACTTTTTGCAATCTTTTTCTCCAAATCTAGATAGCTTTTGATTTGTGTTATGCAAGAAACAGAGAGAAGTGTAGCAAGACTTTAAAATATTAGCTTTTTCAGATGTGATGCTTGAGCACAAGATGTTCAAAGAAAAGGCTTTTGGCTTTCTACCAAGATGCCAAAGACATTCGGGATGAGTTAAAATAAATTTTGTTAATTGCCAAAGACTAAATGAAAAAAAGAAAACATTTTTGTGCAGAGATATAAAATTATTCTGACTCTTTTCCATTACACTGATAAGGTCTAAGTTCCCTACTCAGACTGATACAGGTCCATAATAATTCTTCTGAAATCAATACTTCTGCTGTTCAGGCAAGTGATCTGAATATTGCTTAAGTATGTTCTGCAGCTCTGATAAAAGACTGTAGTTCTCTTAAATAAATCACCTCAGATTAAGGTTTTAAAAGGATTACCTTAGTGTTAAAATGTATGTTTATTGGTTCATCATTTCAAATTGAAAGAAAGCACAGACTGGTCTGTTTGTGGAAAATAAAGCCATGTTTTAATTGATCCTGGTTACATCCTGCTAAAATATTTTCTGAAACTTAACAGTAAGTGGAAACCTGTGTTTAAAAAAAAAAAACAAAAAACTGCTTATTGGAGAGACATGGATGCATCATATACCGATAACTACTTTTTTTTTTAACAGCCTAGTTGCAAGCGTGGAGCATTAGAAGTAGTAACCAATGAAAAGGAAGACTTTAAATAAAAATTGTAATAGCAAGGCCTTATTTTGGATTAATCTCTAAAAGGACAACCTGCTAGTTAAACTAAATGGAAAAACCTGCTATTCTTTTACCCACCCACCCCCACCCTCCAAAAAAGAAAAAACTCAAACAAACAAAAAAAACCAAACTCAAACACAAACAACAAAAAACCTAGCCCAAAAACCTGGTAAAATAGTGTTACAGTCCTTACAATGGTTCCTGGAAAATGAGAGTTATTTGTTTCAAGTAAGTCCCTGAGTGCACATATTATTACTTTACCAAATTTCCCAGACCCATGAGCTCGTGTGCTGAGATAAAACGTAACTTTTAAAATACACCTAAACCACATGGGATGTCAGCTCTTGCAAAAGGAAGGTATCCTGTTGATGTTAAGATTTGTCTTGGTCCAGTCCTTCGTGGCAGAATCCCTGCTTGATCGTTTGCCCCTTTCTGAGCAGCCACACAGCTGTTTGGGTGGCGTGCATCGATGCCGTTTGTCCAAATGGTTCTTGCTTAAAGGTAATAAAAATCAGAGAGGTTTACTCCTGGAAATACTAATATGGATCTGCATCCTTCTGAAATGGCACTCTAATGGACTCTGAGCTAGGCAGTGTTAAAATGTTGTTAATTTGCATTCTAGAAAGTGAATCTAAGAAATATCCGTGGTTTGCTTTCCTTTCTAATAGCATGCATCAAGAGTCCATCAAGAAGAGCACACAAAACAAACTTATTAGTTCTTGTGCTCTTTTGTATTTGGCCTAAAGTTGTTTATCAAATCTGATCTGAATTTGTGCTTTTAGTTCCCACAAACCCGTGTATAAAATAAAGTCACTATATTAGACTAATACTCTTTCTATTGCTAACACTGAGTAAGAAAACATTTTTCTTTGTGCATCAAATGTCATGAATCAGGAGTGCAGAGCATGCTCCAGGGTTAAATTATTAAAGTATAATACAAATGACAGAAATAACAGAGTAAAGCAATTTATATATGGTATTTATTGTACGTTAAGCAAGAAAGACTTCAGTCATGACTAATACAGGAGAAAGAATAAAAACAAGAATCAGAGGAAAAAAGAACACAAAATTAGGTTTTTAAATATTAGCTGAAGTTAATGTTAAAGGAATATTAAATTCTTTAAAAGCAAATCTGATCTCCTAAATCGCCACCTCTGATCAAAGGGACAAATTCAACATTAAAACCTTATCTTGCAAGGCAGAAGGTTTAGACCTCTTCTCACCAGGCCCCCCGGTTGTGTTCCTCCAACAACATAGCTATATGCCTACCTTTGCATGGGTGCTTTGAAGGCAGAAAATGCATCACAGACTACTTTAGCTTCCGAAGAGATAATCTAATTGAGCAGAAGAAACTAGAGTAAATAAAGAAAACGATAGTTAAATGTTTTTATTGGCCAGTGAAGCTCATTACACCTTCATTTCAAAATCACAGTACTTTCGTGATCTTGTGTTTTGACTTCTTGTGGCACTGAGTCTGGAAACTTGAAAAGTGGAGAATTTCTGTGAGCCTGGTTTGCTATAAGCATTCCTGGCTTGGGCAGAGGCTCTTCTGCTTGCTGTTTTCTGCAGCAAAGATAATGGGGCATTTGTAAAAATTGGGATCTGAAAGCAAAAAGCTGACAGGACTTGTACTGGCTGTCATTGCATCTTGAGAAGCCAAAATATGCTACTTAAAATTGTAAACATGCGCACTGTAAATTAGACTCTACAATTATGATGAAAAACTCTGGTATGAGGAAGAAATATACCTTAGTCTTCCCCATTAAGGTCTGGGTAACTATTTGCAGCAAGATGAGCAGAGCACCTGGTATCTTGTAGGGTGAACTCTTAAGACATGTTGATTGTTTTAATTTTGGTATGATTTCACCTGGGGGCAACATACAATATCTTGATAATGTGGTGATTCATAATAATCTTCAGGGGAGGGAATGCACACTTATTGGCATGTTCATCTTGCATTGTGAATAGATGGCTGCCTTTTTTGAGTGACTGGGGTGACAGCACTTTCTTAGGATGTGTTGAGCAAAGAATGCTCTATTTTTTTCATTGCTATTGCCTTATAGCTATTGTGTTACTGTTGAATCTGATTTAAAGTTTAAAAATAAAAAAAAAAAAAAGCAAATGTCTGTGGAATAGGTCATAGCGGGAGAGGAAACCAAGTAACTGACAAATCAACGGCTGGCATAGTAGTAAGGCTTACAACCTATGGCTCGTGGTGCCCCAAAACTCACCTTTGGAAAGAATGAGTAAGGTCTTTCAGTGAAGCTGTGCTGGTTTCCCTGGGTCCTGCAGGCTTGAGTGCTTCTGGAAATGTTTCTTGTCTTGGTGCTGTTTGGGTGCCTGTTTTTTCGTGATTAGGTTTCCAGACCACTTTGTCATCATTTCTGTTCTGGAGAAATCTGAGAATAAAAAACAAATACCTTAGCTTCTCTTTTTCACTTGAAATGTTTTTATAGAAAGCAAAAGAGCCTGCTTTTCATTTTTTAGCTATGGAAGAAGCTGGACTTCTCCAAGGGACAAAATAGCATAGCATGAGAAATGGCATGGTTTAGTATTTGCTTGTTTTACAATAGATAAAGACGGCAGAAACTGCTTGTTTTCATTTGGAAGCCTCCTTCGGTTGGAGCCACCCTTATTTCAGTGTGGACTTTACCTTTACAGAGCAACTTATTACATTAAATTTATTCATTTAAAATATACAGTTTGTATTTAGCCCGCACAGAATTTACAGCTTTGGGTACATTTTCCTGTCTTAACAGTTTTTAATTTGAATATTCAAAGACTCTTTGACCTGGGCAGTCTATCTCTTTCTTCTCCTTTTCTTTATATTCAGTCCAGTTTTCATTCCATTTACTTCACTGCCTCATGCAGATACTCAAACACGTACTATTCTTATTTACCTTGGGCTGTAATTTCTGTATCTCTGTGAGGTTTTTTTTTTTTTCCCCACCCCCAGCCCGGAAACAAAAAACAGGGTGTGCTTTTAAAGGCAGGAAAGTAGCTTTAAATATCCTGATGGCAGAGCTGTGAGATTTTTTTTTTTCTTTGGGAAAAAAAAAAAGGCGTGATTTTCTTGAAGACTCTCCAAATTTGTAGCTTTGTGAAATGTTTATTTTAGAGTCCCTTTCTGAGTCTAGAAGTGAGGCTTCTTCTAACAACACAAGCAGGACTTCCTTTTCTCCTCTTGTCCCCCTGCCTTCCCGGGGCCTTACAAATAGCATTTTTCCTGTAGAATAAATAACTTCACCAAAATAGATATATAAACCCGCTGTAAAACTCAAGTCTGTTTATAGCTGAAATCCAACTGTTATTTTGCAGCTGGTCTCGGTAGTTTATGCTGAACCTCACAAAAGGTTGTTAGCTTCTTTGAGATCTTTGTTTTGCACGTTAGTTCCTTTTGAATGAGAAATCAGCCTTGTTCCTGACCTTTCCTCATGCTCATTTCTACAAGCAATAGGTACAGGAAGGCTCAATAAAAACAGCTGGGGCTTTGTGAAGGCTTGCAAACTGTTCCCCACTTACATTTTCCGACCTGGAAGCTGCACCAGAGACAGGAGCTGATGTCAGGGCTGGATGAAGCTCTGGCAGTCATCAAGGGGAGCAGAGGAAGGTGGTGACCAATGTGATTGTGTGACAGGCTGCCACCCCTGTGGACCCTGGGAAGGTGACGTGAGTCCTGCCAGCATGCCTCTGCTGCTTCCCTGCTCTCGGACAGCAAAGGAAGCAATTAAAGTTGTGGTGAGCCAGAGGTTGGAAATCACGTCGGATGAGAGTGTGTCGCACGTGGCACTTGTCGGTGGTGTAACACCCATGAGGCACGCATGTCCCCAGGCGGTGTCTCGTGCGGTGAAGGTCATTAGTCATGTGCTCAGTAATGGAGTCCATAAAGAGTATCAGTAGCTCAATACCAGACTTCCCTTGCAGCCTGTTACTTAACTAATTTGGGACAGGTAGCTTAAGCCCATACAATGATGCTTGTGTTGCCTGATCTCGTTCCTCTACAGAGCGTGCAGAGGGGTTCAGCCAAATGGAGCTGGTCCCCTGAAGGCTCCTCACCTGTGAACAGAGCTTGGGCCTTGTAGTGCTGAGATAATACAAACCAAGGAAAAGCTCCAAGTAATCCTCATTATTCCTGCCCTACTAAGCTATATTGCTTTGCTTTTTGTGTTTTTGAGGTGAGGGAAGAGAGACTGAGACAAGATTTAATGAAGTAATCTGTGCAGGACCTTTTGTGGGTGAATTCAGGACACAGCTAGCATCTTCATTTCGTAATAAATTGTAATTGCCAAGCTATGGGTCATGGTCATAAAAGGTTCATGATCCTGGAGGTGATGTTATGTGCCTAGAAGCCCAAATAAGAAATGTATTTACAAAGCAAAAATTTTGGGAGGCAGTCCTCTCTTTTTGTCAGAGCTACTCTTAGGTTCTGACCACAAGAAAGCAAAGCATGGAGACAACTGGAAAATCATGTTGCTGTTCCAGTTCAGGTGGTGTTGTCAGAATATGCAAGACCTAACAAGATTAGAGCAGTTTTGCCCTTTAATTTGAACAGATGCGAGTTGGAGTCACTAGTAGATTTGCATCATAGCTCTGGTTCAACCCTGAGTCATGGGATTATTTTATTCTGCTATGTTCATTTCTGATGAACCACTTTGCTCCTTTTTTTTTGTGAGGGAGGTTTAAACAAATGCTAATTCCTCAATGAAATACTTCACCCTTGTTGAAACTTGAATGGGATATTTTCCAGAGCACAAGATCAGAAACCACCCTTCACACAATAGCTGTGCCAGAAATGGCTTACCAGGAAAGCAGATTGTCTAGGGGTGGGTAATATTAATGAAATGGGCAGGGGGGGCTTTTCAAGGACTATTTATATTTTGATGTTTCTGGTCTTGTGACATTAATCTAACTTTTTTGCACCAAAACGAGTTGGATGTCACACTTTTCTTTGATCCAAGTTGTTAAAATTCCCAGCTCTTGCTCAAGCAGACTGTTGTTCCTGCTTTTCATTAAGGTTGTTTGGACTACTTCATGTCACAGAAAAAGAAAGCGGTTATTCAGATCGTGGCTTTCCTAGTTGTGAACAGCAGATGGGATCCTACCTGAAGCAAGTCCAGGACCAGGCAGTGACTTTGTGGATTTTTACGGGCGTCCACATGTTCAGATGCCCACAAGGTGAACTGGGCAGGAGCACAGCACCTACCTCGCCCCAGCTGAGCAGCAGACCCGGGGCTTTTGCAAAGAATGAGTCATCTGTGCAGTTCCAGATTGCAGCTGCTACAGCATCGTAGGAAAGCACTAAACTGGAGCTTAAAAACGAAGGGAAGGGACAAACTCGGCACACAAAGAAACTACAGCCTAGCTGAAGGACGCAAACAGGTTTTTAAGAGAGATCTGTGAGATTTTCTTGTAACTCCAACCCTTTAATGAGGAGAAACGTTTGTCCCAGGGTGGAAAACAAGATACAGCTACAGGTCTAGTCTAGCTAGGCTTGACGGCGGTTGCTAATGTAAATGGAGAATAGATTATTTTTTTTTTTCAAGTCAGTGTATTTAAACCAGAGTTAAAATGTCTGAAGAGTAAAGACCATCCTGGCCTAGCACTGATTTTCCTTTTACGTTTTACCTACGTCCAAATCTGTTTTGCTTTTTCCCCTAGAAATTCGATCCTCCCCAAAGTAGACTATGTAGCTATAGGAGCAAGACTGCGCTGCTCTTGGAAAAATCTGCATGCCTTTGTGCTTAGATTTCCTTGTTTTTGCGCCTGATCTGAGCCCCTGACAATTGAAAATATTTGAAGAAGGAAAACTAAAGCCTAATAAATGTGGAAGGCATTTGTAAAAAACACAAGCCTTCTTCCCTCTGTCTTAATTGAAATACCTTAAAAGGCTTGCATAGGCTATACAAATAAATAAAACTACTAGTTCCCTCTCCGCTCGTTTGCGCCAGTTTTGAAAATCTTTGTTTCTATTTTTGTCTCCTTATTCTTTACCCTAATAAATATCCATAAGTAAAATTTCTGTCTGTGTCTAGGCTCAGCAGCCACGTGGTCACATCTCCTCTGTATCATTTTCCCTGTGAACTTTCAGTTCCTTCTCCTGTGCTTGGAATAAAATCAAGCGCTCTGTTAGTGGCCAGAAGCCTGCAGTGGGAGGGCTGAACCACGGCTCATCTGGGCCTCTGGATGCAAGAGGTGAAATGCTATCAGTCTACTGGAACAGTGATGAGTATCTTTAAAGTCACTTTCCTATAATAGCAACTTAGTCTAAGAGCAGAAAAAGTGCTGGTCTGCTTCACGACTTCTCAAGACCTGTTTTCACCATGTGAAGTCAATTGGCTGTAAACTGTGGACCCCCGCTTGGCTTCAAAGTGTGCCTGGCTCTTCATTCACAAACGAAATGCTCTAGAGAGCTGCCAAATTGGGGTGATTATTCTGTCTCGTTTTCTGGCAAGCTGCGACTGTGTGTATCACTTCATTTATATGCTAATTGAGGCCAAGCCTCCAAATAGACTCCATACAATATCAGTGTGACTTGGCTCTGTCTGTATGGTTATTCTGCCTTCCAGCAGCCTCAGTGTGTGTGCTCTGAGCCGGCGAGGGTTTAGTACATCTTCATCAATGAAGTCCTGCGTCCTGACCCCAGCTTTCAGAAAGTGACGATTAAACTGGAGGAGCGCGGGTCACCCGCCGCAAGGAAGACCACCTCACTCTGAAGGTGAGCTCATGCCTTTTCTTGACTGGGACCCTCCATATTTCAGCTCTGAGGAGATGCTGGTGTTTCTGAGGCCAGCTGGCCTAATAAGAGATTGTAGAGGGCACGGCTAATTATGGGGACAATGTGTTGACGAGCTGCCTAGGTAGAACAGCTGGTTTTGTTCCTTCCTCTCCTCTGCCAGCTCGTGCGTGAGTGACTGGCAAAAGCTCACTCTCCTCTAGACTGCCCATTTTGAAAGCGTAGTAAGGATCCATGCTTTGTCAGCCATTCCTTGAGGAGCACTATGTTGTTATGGAAAGAGCAGGTACAAATATTTGGGAGTCCATTTGACTGTTTAGGATGTTATGGATTTTAAAAGCCAAGGATGAACTACTCGGTAAATAGGACACTTGCCCCGTGCTAAATCTTATGGGATGTTTCACCGAAGGCTACTGAACTTAGGTTGGGAAATGCACACGCTTGTGATACGAATTCTTCAAACGTTTTCAGAGGGAAGTATTAGTACCTTATGCTTTAAAGCAGAGATGTGACATTGGCTCACAAGGGTATTTTACCATTAACCCCAGGGATTAGAGGTCTGTACTAAGTTCTGAACTTTCTGTGTGATATGACTCCCATACTTTTTTAAACTTTCTATTAGAAACGTATCAAGGTGTCTTTTAAAAATCTTGTTAAAAGAGAAGCGAGCACTTGAAATTTAGAAAATTCCCAGCTGGCAGTCACCTGTGCGAGTCCTTTGTGGGTGTGCATTGCAAGTTGTTCCAGACAACAGCAGCTCAGGCATGGGAATGCTGAGTTGCAACATGCCTAACTTCTAAAAACCCATCACTTGTACTGCAATTCCCAGTCCAGGTCCAGGCACCCAAAAAGGGGCTTCAAGGCCTACTGGAGAGAGCAAACAGCCAAGGGAAGGCTGTTGACAGCAGCAAAAATGTGTGAAAAATGCCTGTGCTCTCCCAGGCTGAGTGCTCACAGCTTTGAAATAAGGAGTTATTTTAATTCGGGATTCATGTCTCGGGCTCTGGCACCTGTCTTGTCTTTTTATACACGGGGGATTTGCTGTTCTCTTCTGAGTTGTGGCAGTGTCCACCTCTTACCTAGGAAATGAGGGGTATCAATTCAGCATGAGCTTCCTCCCCTGCCTCAGGCAGCCCAAATTTACACCTTGTGTGCTAGATAATTGGCTTATCCAGTGAATGAATTGGCACGGGGACACTCTCCACCTCACCTGTGATGTGGAGTCATGATTTGACCAGGAAAGGAAGTCAGACTTATCAAGCCACAGAGAAAGAAAGCAAGAGGGAGCACGACTGTTTTGCCTAATGATGAGGCAATTTCCTGGGATGGAGCAGTTATGGGATCTGGTACTTCCCAGAAGTACTTAAACATTTTTGCAATCTGCTCATCACTCATCAGATAAACCTTCCATGGGATTTCCAAAGCCTGCCCATGCATTCAGTTTTCTTTGTTCCTGTGAAGAGCTTGTGTCTGTTCTCAACAGTGTGTTGCCTCCAGGTTATGACTTGTTGGTTGACAAAAATAGGTGCCAGGTGAGGTTCCTGCCAGGGCATGACCGCCAGGCTGAAGAATACCACCGTGCCTGTGCAAGGACGTGCCTCATTTATTTCCAATGACACTGTGCTCCTTTGTGTGCTCCGTGGAGCAGGTCTTGGCAAGCGGCGTTCACGCAAGTCTCTCTGTTTTAAGTGGAAAAGCTCCAAAGCTGATAAATTTCCTGTGTCAAATGGGTCAGAGAAAGGACATCCCTATTCTAGGCCAGGATGGTGTCGTTAGGTAAACAGGGATTGTTGCTCGGCCTGGGAACTGGCCCCATCTGGATGCGAGCATTCGGAAGCTGGGCTAAAGGAGATGATTGCAAAGGTCAGGAGCGCAGTGGGGGATCAGCCGCACTACAAGGGCACGTGGCCCAGGGAGGAGAGCTTGCTGCCATGCTCAGAGGACCATCCTGCGCTTTGGGAAGCTCTACAAGGGGCAGCAGTCCTCGTTCCATCACTCGTCAGCCTCTGCCCTGGATGCAAAGGCAGTAAAAAAACCTGAACAATTTGGGGAGTGCCAAGTTGGCACAAGTCAATTCCTAGGAGACTCCTATCTGAAGCACCATCCAAAAGTCTGTAAATGCTGTATGAACAGTGGAAGCCTAAAGGCTTCTGCCTGAGCTCCGTTGCTACCAGGGCTGCAGTTCTGTTTGCAGCTTGCTCCTTTGCAGCACTTGAAATTTGTTTATTCCATGCTGGAGTGAAAGAAGAACTCTTTGAAATGTTACTCTTTTTTACGTTTATATTCTTCTTGTTAACTCAGTTGTGTTAATGTCTGCTTTTGGATGCTAATGGGATGATTTAATTTGTGAATGTTCGTTTGGTGGTATCAGACACTGACCTGACACAGGATGAATCCCACTTTAAAGTGGTAGCTCAGCTTGACTTGGAGCAGAAGTTTTTAACTTCAGACCTCCTCAGGTGAACACAGCAGGAACTTGAACGTGAGTGTCCCATTGTCAAGAGCTCTCCAGAGTACGAAAACAGCTTCTACTCATTGCCAAAAATGCCAGTTTGACTGGAAGGTAATTTTTTTTTTTTTTAAGCTATTCTGGCTACTCTGTGTCTTACCCCATTGAGGCTAGCTGACAATACAAGTTAATTTTGAAATGCGTAAAGCTGTGCTTCACAAAGTTATGAATCTACAGTAAGGGAAAATCCAGCTCTTGCAGCAAAGAGAACAGCCCATTGGCAGATTTAATTGGAAAAGAGAATTAGCTGGGGAGAGGTGAGTGATCTAAAGGGAGGAGGAAGAGTGGAACAGGCTGTTTTCCTCTAGTACCCAGATACTACCTTTCTCAAGGAAAAGGGAGCTGCTGCATTTAAATGCAGGGCTGCTTTACTGTATGCTTTACTTTACAGAAGAACGTGGTCTGCGGATGAAAAGGTTTTATGGGAAGAGATTTGTGTGTCTGAGAAAAC
This sequence comes from Dromas ardeola, assembly GCA_013398915.1. NCBI lineage: Eukaryota > Metazoa > Chordata > Aves > Charadriiformes > Dromadidae > Dromas > Dromas ardeola. The sequence goes on from VYZM01005141.1 coordinate 105,170, forward strand.
TTGTTGTCAGTGGTTAGTGCCCCGTTGAGTAGTTCTGAGGGACGTAAATGCAATGTCTTGTCTGGGTACTAAAAATGCACATCTTGCGATGCTGGCAGTCGCATGAAGTCTTGCTGAAGGTAGTGGGTGTAACAACCACCCTTCATTTGAGTCAACTGCAAAATGCAATTAAGTTTTATGGAATAGATAGCTGAAACAATAGGAGCCACCACCCCAAAAATGAGGGTATGCACAAAGCTGTTTAAGAATGTGTTGTGTAGGTGGAGGGTTTGATAACAGGCTGAGTTAACATGCAGGTGGCCAAATATTGTTCATGTGGAAGAGAAACCAGAAAGACATCAGAGAAGGCATCATGAAAGTCTCAGCAAAATAAATAGTTGCTGCCTGACTGAATAAAAGCTGAGTTTTCAGAAGTCAGGCATGGTGCTCTATGCAAGCAAGGTGTTACCTGCTCTGAAGTTCTCACTGATACGTGAGAATTTGTGTTTAAGGGGTTGCTCTGAAACCAGAAGGCTTTGTACCAGAAAAATGCAGTACCTGATTCCAGCATCTGTCCATCTGCCAGAGAGAAATAATGCAGAAGTATTGACCAGCTCAGAACGTGGTAACACTCTGATGGATCTCCTCCTCATTGCAGTGGCAAAGAAGCAGGTATTGCTGCTTCTAGCCGTAGTGAAGCAAGTGAATCTTTTCTAGGGAACGCGATTTCAGTGTGGAAAATATAAATGAACATCAATTACAAGGGAATGGCCAGGTCAGAATAAAATGCAAACAAGGCCCTAACCTGGCCTAAGTAGATTCTACTGGAGCTTTCCACATAGGAATATTTGCTTGCTACAGAGCTGAACTTGGCAAAGTGAGACTTGCACTTGGGTTTGGAGGTTTGCTTTTTCTCTTTATTGTATGGTCAGCTTGATCGCAGCTAACCGTTACTCATCTTTCTGATTGATTACTGCAATGTCCCCCATCCTCTCTCTTTCGAATGAGCTTTACTTCATTATTCGCCTATCTCATCACTTAGAAGAAACTAGATTTTTTTGCACAGTATTTGCTTTGTTGACTAGATCTAGCATGTAAATGGGTTGTCTGGCTGTGACAGAAAGGTTGTCCCCTATGTCTTCATATGAAAAAGCCTTTTGTCAGTCTATTTATAAGCATGACCTTAAGAGATTTCTAACATTATGAGTTTGGGCTGCAACTGAGACAAAGTTCAAGACCGTCTAAACGATGCCTTACACAGATAGTTCCTCTGGTTTTAAAGTGTCTGCAGGCTCCACGTGATTTCCCATACCAGTGAGTCTGACTCTTATTAAAGCACTGTCGGAATCTGACTTTCATTAGCGCCATGAATGATCACTAAGCATAGATTTAGATTCTTCTTACGCTTACATTGCAGAAAATGCAAAGCGAATGGGCTTAAGGTAAAACTGAAGCAAAGCTGTATGTAATTCTGCAGCATTCTTCTGAACCCCAGCTAGCACTCTGGTGATGTTCTGGCCGGAGTACTGGCTTTTCTGAGCTTTCCAGAATGTATTACCCGGAGTTAAAACCTCTAGACTTTTGTACGCCAAAATCCTTTCATATGCAATAAAGAAGTTTTTAGTTAACTTTCAAAGTGAGGATACAATGAAGGCAATTTTTTACGTCTCACAAAATAGCAAGCAGTGTGAGATACCACACACTGTACATGGAATAAGCCACCAGGGTCATCCAATCCAGTGCCTCACGAGCACAGGGGTAACAGCTGGTTAGACCCAAAAGGTCTACAAATCACCCATTCTGCATGTACCACAAGCCACAAAACGCTCCCCAGTGCTCTATAACAGCTTGAAGATATATAGTACAACCCATTCAAAGCCACAGACTGTTGTTTGCCACCATTGGGCTGTTGGAATCGTGGTGATCTAGCATCTCTCACAACGTACCACAAGAGGATAGCAATGAGATCTAAGGCATTTTCAACATTCTAAGCACCAAACACCCTGAAGACCTCTAAAGGGAAACGCACTAAGCAATATATCCTACCGTTTTCTCTAGCCAGGCTTTTGCACTCTGCTGGTTTTACATGTGCTCAATATAGCACGCACTGCACACCTTGTACTTGAACATGCATGTGTGTAAACACATTCCCTGGCCATCTTCCAGAAATGACTTTTCTGTCTTTATGGCCCAATTGTGTTGTGTCTTCTGACCTCTGCAAAGCCAGAGAGGACAGGTGGCACCTCTGTCCTTCCCAAACACTTCCAAAGCCTGTCAGCAACCCGCCTGGGGGCTCGGCAGCCTTGGCCATGATCCAGCCCAGAGGCTACAGGTTCACTGGTCTCTTTGGTCACTGAAGAGAAAACGTCTAATCTGAAGCAAGTTTTGCGTCCCAACCATCTGGTAAGTCACATCATCTGGGACTTTCGCTGCTCAGATGCAGACCTTTTTTTCCCTCCTATGTCTTGCTGGTGGCTTTCATTTCCATGAATAATTAGGTGTGAATTGCCAGGAAGATTTCCCCCCTCATAAAAAAAAACCTTCTGTAATTCAGAAGCAGCTGCATAGGTTTAATATCACCATATCTGGATGCTTCTGGCAGAGTCGCTGTGCCCTGTTTTCTGTACACGTGCAGAAGAGATACAGAGTATTCTCACTTGCTTTTCTGCCCCTCTTGGACCAAAATGTCAAATACAGTAACTGAAAAGATATGTGCTATGCAGGACCATATAGAAAGTAGGTATGTTTTCAAAATGTTTGATGTTTGGTTTTAATGTTGAGATTTAGTCTAGTTTAGGTCTTCATTTGTCCAAAACAGTTGCATCCATCTTAATTTAATACATAGAAATAGCAGCCCCGATAGGGACCAGAAAGCTAATTCTCTAAAGCTAGTTCCAAATAAAATGAGTCAGGAAAAAAAATAATAATCTGAGGGCAGTGCCATTCTGACAGCAGGTAGATGAGAGCTTTGCTTCACATGGAGGATAGAATTTGTCTGCTGGCATCCAAACAGATCAGCAGTGTGACATTTGTTTCTCACAGGAAAATCCTTTCCCTAGGGTGCAGACAGGAAATCCAAAATGAGAGGAGGTAAATACCAAAGGACCGCTGAGGAAAGGGGAGGAGAAAGAACAGAAAGAACAGTGTTCACTTGTTGTGTCGGCTAAGGAAAGGCTCGGGAAAGAAAACTGCGTGAGAAAGAAGTGCTTATTTTGACATTATATGGAGTGCTCTGATTGCAGGGTGAACCACTTCCGTGCTGCAAAGCTGTAGCGCAGATTGCTGTGCCGCCTGGTGAAGTCTTTATTTACTGTGTTCTTGATTTCCTTAAAAAGCACTGAATTCCTTTGGGGAAAAAAAAATCCAGAGTTCAACTTACCCAACTAATGCATGAGATAGATCTTTCAGTTTGTTCACAGCACCTGTTTTTCTGACTACTGACCACTATGAACCAGCAGCTTTTGTGAAGTCCTTGACTCTTTCATGTTAGAAATTTTGGTGCAAACTCAGTGATCCAGTAGCAGGCTGAGACTTACAGCAGCACAAGTGGATTTAACTCGGGGACCTTTGGCTGACCGTACGTTGCCTAGGCTAACACAGAGCCCTCTCCAGCTGCTTCTCTCCGAGTATGGGATGCCACAAGGGGTGGGGGAGAGAGGAGCTGCTCCACTGAGCCTTGCAATCGCTCCTTGAACCCACTGGTGGGAGCTTCGTTTTGGCCCGATGCTGTCGCATCAGCCTCCCTCAGAGCTCAGCCAGCAAATGCTGGGCAGCAACGGGTGGGTAACGAGAGCTAATTACTTAAGCACAAGGAACCAAGAGTAAGGATGATTCACCTTGTAAGGAAGGGCCACGCAAGGCTCTTCTCTGAGGCCCTATTGAGATGCTCCGTGACAGGGAGACTGTGAAATGGGGGCTCTGAAAAGGACATTCCTCCCATTGGATTTGCTGACTTGAGGTTTTTGTCAGCTGGATCTTTGGGCTTCCTGCCAGCCCAGAAAAACTAACAAAGGCCGTTTCTTCAGTTGCATACGATCAGGGAAGAAGGAGAGGAGGAGGAAAAAAAAAAAAAAAAGGAGGACTGTAATATATTTAAGAGAGAAACATTTTTTCCAGAGAAGTAAAAATACTTTATTTATATAGATACCCAGCCGCTGGTTACTGTGAGCTCCAGCATAATTCTTAAATCTCCGAGAAGTGGCAAGGATCGCATCACTTTAACATAGTACAGATGCCATTTAGCACTATGTGGAAAGTTAGGACGCTCTTGAAACTGAACCTACAATCCTACTGTAGTCAGAAGTTAGAAAAGAAAAGATGCAACATTAAGACTGAAAGGGAATTGTTTGAACTGGATTCATCCATGAAAGGCAAATTTATAATTTGACATATAAAATTATAAATTAAAGGCTTATTTCCACTTACCCAACGTCTTTTCTCTCAGTTTCCTAGGTTCTTCAGAGTGCTTATACTCATAAGACAATGTTTATCGGGGCTGGTTGATTTCTGTGCCTTCAAATAAAGAAATAAATAGGATATTCATATATCCCTATTTTTCAAAACTCCCTTTTCATGTTTTCAGTCGTTCAAAAGCTGTCCGACTGAGCTCTTTGTGGTGCTCATAGCCCCTGGCCATGGCATATTGGACAAAAGTTGAGCTGTTAGGTAGCCTTTCTTGAACAAATTCCAGTACAGCTACATTTTCACATTCTCTTCCTGAACTGTGAGCAGATACAAGTGTCTGGCACCATTTTAAGCATTGCCAAATTCTATCTAACTTCTCTTAAAAAAAAAAAAAAAGAAAGAGACATTAAAACAACATTTTTAATAGTGAAGTATAACTAACTATTGCTGTCCTTTCTCTATATAAGCTGTTATCAAGTCTTTGAAGTTCTGCCAGCTTGTTTCCATTACAAGAAAAACATGATACCAGCTGGAATTTTTGGAGTACAGAGGGAGCGATGGCAATGGTCCTGTTGACTTAAAAACTATGCATAATGTCCTGTTTTTTTATGAACGCAGAATAAAGAAACTGGAAACAGTTTTCTTTTTAGATGTCTCTGCCTCTTCAGCAGTGCTGCACCCCTAAGAAGCTCCATCTCTTTAAACTTCTTTCTAATGTGATATTCTCTGCAACTTTTCTCATTCTCTCATTTGTTTTCAAGGCTTTTATTTTTCTTCTTTCCTGCCCATCAGTACTTCAAGCTATCAGATGTTCCAGCCCTGTGTTTATCTGCCCCGCGAGAAGCTTCCCGGCTCACACAGCATGGCTTCTACTTTGCGTTTTGGGTGTTAGCTTCTGGGTTTTTTTCTGCCATCGCTACCCCTGAGAGTCTTTTGAGTCTTCCAGTTTGCTTTAGCGCAAGCCTGGGACTGATTAAAATGGTTATTAACACTTTCGGTCTAACAGCTGGCTGCAGCTAGTGACATAAAAACCAGTTGCCACGTTCGCTCTGTTGGTCACGCGCATCAGTGGGCAGGTAAAGCTTTATAACCGAGATAATCTGCAGTAAGGATCCTTCCTAGCATACACAGCACGCACAAACAATCTATAGCTCTGCTTTATCTACAAAACAGGGTTCAATTTCACCACGTGTACTGTATTAAGCTTTCTTTGCATCGACATAAAAAAAAAAATCTTGACTTCTGCAATATGTCGGGATTTGAGCCATATGGTGTGTGAGAAACAGGTGGAACAAAGACTGAGGAAAAAGTGTGAAAGGAGGAAAAAAAACCCATTTTTTTAATAGTCAAGATAAAGGGCTACACTTGTGGCCACCCCCCTCCCAACAATTATTATCAGAATAGTCAGGTCCTTCCTAATAAAGGACTTATTAAAGAATGGAGGCTGAATGCAAGAAGTTAGCCGCTGGCATGCTGCAGTCTTGAGAGAGGTGCTGCTAACAGTTCTTCGGTGTATGTTATCCATGGCCATGAACTGCCACAGGACCGTTGTTTCTGACTTCTATGTTGAATGTTCGCAGTCTGCTCTTTTTGCTATGGTTTTTTCACCTCCATCAGGAGGTTTTCTTTCAATGGCCCAATTGCATGATTCTCAAACCCGCTAAGACTCTTTTCAAAGTGGTTGCTGGAGCACTTCCCAAGTAAATATTTGTCAAAGTGCTTATTAGCAAGATGATTTCCTTGTATATTTTCTGTTTCCATGAACATTCTTATTAGAAATGTTACCAGAAATGAGAGGCAATTTGCAAAACGTGTTGATATTTCTAGCATAGTTGAATAAGATGGTTTAATCGGGGTATTTACAATTGCAAGCCTTCTTTTTATTTTGCATTTTGCTTGATGTCTGTTTTCTTTTTATAACAACAACAACAAAAAAAAAACCCTATGCAGTTGCATGTTCCTATGGCAAGTAAAAGCCAAAGCAGTCATCCAGCTGTTAAAATTAGTGTTAGTTCTGAATTTTCTATGGATTTCCCACTGCATGGCAGGAAATCAGCTTTCATTGCTGCTTCCCCCTCCTCCCCATCTAGCCTCCTATTAGATTAATACCAGAAGCATGAAGTAACGTTTAACAGAAAGTTGTTGCTTTTAGCTCTGGGAAAACTTGGCAGCCTCTCCAGAAATGAAGGGGGGAGGGGGAACCTGAAACCTCCCTGAACTAAAGAGGAGATCTGAGGCAAAAAGAACCATTTTTTTCCTGTTTAAACTTCTGAGGTTTAAAAAAGCACGCTAATGACAAACGGTTCCTAAGTCTAATGAGGATCCGCTCTCAGACTTTTCCCTCTTTATGCATTAATCGCCTGGCTCTTATGGGCTACTTTTGTGTCCCCCTTTCACATTGCTACCTAATTTATGTCCTCTCGGCAAAGTGTATCGCTAAGATAGTCCATTCCTCTTCTTGGTTAGAATGGGTTTCTGGTTTACAGGACGGTCTGGGGAGCTTACAACCAAACCGAAGGTTGTTGCTCAGGAACACTGGGATGCCTCCCCGACTGTTTTAAGGTTTCAGTAGTACAAAGAGGAAGGGGGAAAAAAAAAAAAAAAGCAATGTGCAAACAAGGCATTATGAAAAAGAAGCGAGACCACCCCCAGCTTCCTATCTCAGATTTCACAGTGGTCTTTAAACTACAGAACAAAATTATAATTTATTAAAACAATGTGTTAAAGATTGTCATATGTTAATTTCCTGTGATACTCTGGGATCAGCAAGCGTATTTTATTGCTTCCTGTGGGCCTAATCCTACATCAGTCAGTGGGAATTTCATTGGGAGCGCGTGGTGTCGTGGCCACGGCGGTGCAAGCCCAGACTGAGGAGCGTGTCTGGGGCTTCGTTGCAAGCCGGCTGCTGGGAGCCGCGCTGCAGGATGGAGATGGATGCTCTCAAGTGAGCCACGTAGACACGGATACGCCCATAAATCAGCAGGCTTTACACAGTCCAGCTCTCCTGTAAAATAGCATTTCCAAACTTCTCACGTTCCCCGAACAGCTGAGTTTGTTTTGCTTTTCGGTTTACCATCATCCTGTTAGCTGAGGTGCTGCCCCATAAAGCTTCAGCTTCTGGTTAAAGTGCAGGGGCCCCGGCCACCACAGGCTGGGCAGGTGGAGGGATGTGGAGCTTTGAGTCTCAGGTACCCAAGCGCTTTACTTTCTTTCGAGTAAGCTCATGGCACCAACAGCAAGCGGAGGGAACAGCAGTACCGGTAGGATGGTCCCCCGTTATTCCCCAGGGTGACCCAAAATGGGCCTGACAGAAGGGGGAGAGGGAAGAACGGGATACGGATTAGTCTGGCAGTGGCCATATGTGAGGGGTATGTGCCGTATCATGCCTTGCACCCCAACAAGCTGTCTGGTACAGAAGCTGTCCTGGCCCTCAGGAGCCAGATTCCTCCAGCACCCATCAGTTAAAAGACCTTCAGGGAAATGCTGGGCCATCTCCCCCCCTTCCCCTGCACCTTCTGACAGCAGCTGGACATACTCAATTCTGCAACCCTCTCCACCACCCCACTATATTTTTAGGATTTTGTTGAAGGGGGTGCAAGTGCGGTGGGGAGGTTAGATGGTGGGTTGTGACTTGACTGCTGTTTTGGTTTAGGTTGATTTTGCCTTGAGTGTTAGTGCATCATCAGGCTGTTTATCTTTGGGTTTTGTATATTTTGTCTAAGTATGTGAGGCAGTTTTAAGCAGGGCTACATAGGGAGAAAATGGTTATAATTTATATTTTTCAGTTGCTTTTAATCCTGCCTCTGTTGGGAGAAAAATCCCAGAAAGCTGAGGCTAAAATATAACTCTGCGTCTTATTCTGCCCCTGTTAGTGCAGGAAAGTAGCAGCGATATCATGTCATCCTTTGTGCTGCTAATGGGACTTAATTCCACATTTGCAGGCCATCTGCTGAGAAAAAACCTCTACCGCCCTTCTCAATGCACATATAAAAACTTGTCAGCAAAGGCAGCTTCATGAATCAGTTGTGAGGATATATTTTATCTAAACTTTGCTAGGCAGAGCTTTTTCCTTCATGAAAGCCAGTACATCAGTTCCAGTCCAAATGACTCCGAACAGAATGAAGTAAGTTTTGGCAACCATATTTCCTTTTGGTAGAAATGTATTGTTTTACCTCTTTCAACTCCGTACTAACTAATTGAGTTTCACCTGAAGGGAAAGTATATTTTTTGCAGGAGGAAGAAATCAAATGAGTATTTATTTCAACACAGAGAGATCTATCTTTACACAGATTAACTGTGAAATTGAAGTAGTATCTTGGGTTCTTGCGTTCCACACCTTGCTCCCACTGAGGTTTCTTGTGTAACCTTGGACGAGTGGCTTAGATGGTTTTACGTTTCTTCTCATTTCCTACTAAGGAAAGTACTATCTCACTGACACGACCCACCACATTGTGAAATATATAAAAGACTTCTGCACCCAGATTTGATAAATAGAGACCAAGGGAGAACAGAAAACTTCCCTGGCTTGGCACCTGAGGCAAATCATAAGGCCCCAAACTAAGGCGCATGTGGGAACTTATGAATCAGCTTATGGCTGGCTGGGGAAAAGATAAGTCTGGAAGGGGCAACTGTAGGATGAAGATACCCTTGTATCCAGCCACTGAGTACAAAATGAGTTGCTGTCCTAATCTGTGACTGTAATTAATTGTAAACCAGTGTAGCTATGGCATTTGCACTACGTCTTCTGCCAACTCTTTGCCTGCTGACTTAACATCTATGAGGGGCATGGACCAAGGCGTTACCTGCAGACCTAGTGCTTGCAGTTTTCAACACGTTCGCTCGCAGATCATATATCAAAAATGTACTCGTGTACAGAAAAACTTTAGTAACACTGTAGTGAGCTGAGCTGCAGTATCTGAGCTGGCTAATTAAGGCCTAAGCCACCCCCATCCACAGAAGCATGCTGATTCTAGCAAAGGGAAGCAATTAATCAGCTGCAAAGACAGATAGCCGTACACAAGCTAATAACGTAGTGGTCTTGTGATTTGAAGCAGAGTAATGTCTGACCTGTGTTAGCAAAAATCCTTTTGATTACTAAAATGTTCTATTTAAAGAAGAAATACCATGATCTTCTGTTGCACTAAATGTCTGGTTGCTTTAATAAAAATGGTTACCTTTCCGACAAATCTTGTCTTGTTTATATCTTTAGGCTATTATGGCTACAACATTGCTACTACTTAAATTAGTCATTATGAGTTGTGCAACTTATCCATAGAGACATTTTTAAGTTAACTACTTATTATTAACAGAAAACTAACTGCCCGAATTAGTTGAGTCCTCACTTTAATGGTAGTTCTGCAATGCAGCCATGCTCTGAGCTAAGCAGTCAGCACCAAAGGAAGAGAAGACCTCAAAAATCCAGGCAAAGCCTCAGAGAAGTGCAACAAAACCCACCTACCAGACCTGTCCCTTAAGCTCTGAATTCAGTTGCAAAAGCAGCCAGAGCCTGATGATTCAGAGGAATGCAAAACCTAACTGCTTTCTTGCCTTGCAATTACAACCTAGTTAATTGTGTACAACTGTGCAAAGGAAGAGAGTGAGGAAATTCCTTTCTTGACCCTTCCAGCAATTGACTTGTGCCCTGGAGCATGAGATTTGATTACTCATGTAACTTATTTTCCCCAGGCAGTTTCTTCTTGATAACTCTTGTGTGACAATTTAAGAAAGTTTCAGGGCAAGTCACAAGAACACTCCACTGATTGAACCTCAGCTTATATGATTTTACTATTGTTTGATATACCTCTCTACTGTACGCTGCATTAACAGATTTTTACATTTTTTAACTTGAACAACCAGTGTAACTATTGGGCATGATTTTTTCACCGGAATGGTACTCATGAATGCAGTCGTGCTCCCGGTTGCCTTTTTATTTTGCAGAGATTCCCAACAAGCCGTAAAAATGAAGTTTCTTTCAGTACCTACAATCCAGCCTGCTACACTGCCTCAAAACGTCTCTGAGGAAGTTGCAACAGAAGAATCACCACTTGCTTTGAAGTTTCACCAGCAGTTCTGGTTGTGACCATTGTTATTATTTTCAAGCTATAAATAATTGCGTAGTTTTATTCTCCAATGGCAAGCAACAGCTGGCTTTCTTCACCGAGGCGGTAGTTCAAAATGCTCTGGTTACATGCTGGAAAGCACTGAATCCTTACGACTGCATTTGTTGTGACATGTTTTTTCAAAAAGGGTGCAATTTAATAATCCATTGGTGACACCGGTTCAAGAAATGGAGGCTCAGTCTCAATCACAGCTGCTCAGATCTATGGCGTTCCTCTTCTCATCAACCACTCTAATGCAAGTATTTGTTGGACCTTTTTCAGAAGGGGAAGAGGTGCAGGGGAGGAAGAGGTTTCACCTGGATCATTTCCTCGATCTAGTTTTCACAAATAAGTGCGTCAGCCCACCAAAGAAGGTCACAAACTATAGATTGGTAACCCAAATGAATAGTTAAGGCAGGAAAAGGAAGAAACCAGACCAATTTTGCCACCAAAGACAAGACTGGGTGTAGTTACACCCAGTCATCAATGGGTAGCTTTATCTCAACTGACTTTGTCAGGCTGGGTATTGTCTCTCCTCCTGCAAGCAGCATAAAGCCTGAACCAAATGCCAGCTGTGGGCTCTGGCTCATTTGACAGAAATGCAGTCACGTCCACACCTGAAGTGGATAAAATCAGTAAAGGTGAGGGACCAGGTAATGCAGAGGTTGTGACTGAGGGTGCCTGCTCGGAGGTGACTTCAGTTCTGAAGTAGCTGAAGTGATCTCTCCTTCCCTGTTAGAGAAGCATGGCACTGAAGTATTTTATTAATGTTTTCAATGCTCCTGATTAAAGCATACTTTTTGCAAGCATTCCAGCATTTGATTTCTACTTATATGAATTACCATGGAAACAAAACCTTTATTGGGCATGCTTGCATACTCAGGGGCGGAGAACTTTAAAAGCCTCTATGATATGCAATACAGTTGATGTAGCCGTGCAACTGCCATGAAAACACTTAAACTAGCTAAGTGGACTGTTGAACCCATCTGTGCCTTGTAGCTCTCATGCAAGTTTCCATACCATTTTTCCTGACTTTCTTTAATAGTAGTATTGTTGCTTTTGTTCCAACAAGAATTTTCAGCTCTTTAGTTTTTGGAGTTTCACTTCTTTGCTAAGTTTTAAGTATTTCCTACTCATAAAATGTCCAAGAGAGGGGTTTTTTTGTTTTTTTTTTTTTAAATTGCCAGACTCTTGCCTGCTAGACATTCCAATTTACCGAGTTATTTTAGGGCCTCAGCTATGGCTGGTTTTGAGTACCTCTTGTTATTTGAGAAATAAGCTTTATTCCTTATTTTTCTCTCCTTTGCTGCCAAGAAACAGATGACCCTGACTCGGATAAAATTTTCCCAGCATGCATGTATGAGGGGAAACACATGCTTTGCCTGATCCAACTTTTCTGCCACCTCACCTACTGTGTAGGAACTAAAGGAACATTTCAGCCAGCATATCGAAAGTCCTTTGGAGTAACAGTTTAACCGCAAGTGCAAAGTTACTCCTTTCTGTACTAATAGGCATCATTTTCCCTAGGGAGATTTTTGCAGACTATTACTTACGGTTTTCCCACTTGAAAGGAAGATCATGTGAGACGAAGGGAAGGCTGGCTGCTTTTGGCTCTGGCTGTGGCAGGGTTAAAAGTCATTCTCACCTCTTCTAGCTGTGGGCATTTTCTTAACTCTGCATTCGTTAGGCGTATATGCCGTTATTTTTTTAACTGTGTGTACTCCTCCTTGCTTGTTCAGTGAACAAAACAGAAGAGACAGGTTCAACCCTAGGAGTAAATGAAGCACTTGGACGTTTGTGGGGGCATCACAGAAGAAGAGCTCATCTAGGTTCTGGCTTATTAGGGTAATTAGTCTCAAAAGCTTGTCTTTTTATACATAAACCGCAGTAGACACTAGGACAGCCACGGCCATTTATATTTTTTTAATTTTAAATATTCTCTGCTACTGTGGGTGTTACTATACAGATTCCAGATTTTAATGAGTTATTACAAAGTTTATATTGTGGTAAAGTAGCAGTTTTTCGCCAAGTAAAATATCCCCTGGAATAGGCAAGGCAGGAACGGGATCACGATGAACCCCGTTTCCCCGCGGCTGATGGGAACAGTCAGTGATGGTGACCGCGGCTTAGATCTCCGAGCTTCCACTCATGCCACAGGACCCCTGCGCAGCAGGTACGCGCTGCGATCCCCGAATTTCCTCTGGTGGGCAACCAACGGGGAAAGGTAGAGTGACGGGGCCACACAGCACGGAACAAGATCGCTAGGCAGGACGCTCTGGCTCGCTGCCCTGAGCACAGCCCTGCAGGCTGGCTCGCATCTCTCATCGCTGGCGCTTCCCTTACCCAAGCTGACACTCTACGTGCGCCGGGAAAGCGAAGGTTCGTTACGCGCCCCGGGGCTCCCAGCACACACTGATCCCGGGAGCGCAACCGCACCTCCTCGGAGGCTCTTTGCCCTTGTTGTTCTCCTCGGGAACAGCTGCAAGCCAGCGGTTGGCCTCGCTGCCTCTGACGCTGAGTGGGGACCCCTGAAGGGCTCTGGATCCGCACCCCCAGCCATTTGCCAAACAGGGGACGGGCGAGGCATGTGCCCTTGCTTTGGTTTGAAACTCCTGCCATTGAGGCTCGTCCGGGCTCGGTGGCTCCGCTCCCTGCTGTGGGACGGCAAAATGCTGGTGGTGGCAGCTGCCACCCGCGTGCATCCTTCGCTGATGCATGGGGACTGGACGGGGGTCTTTTGGGGGCTCTGTGTGTGTATACATGGGGCCTACAGGAAAGATGGGGAGGGACTCTTTATCAGGGAGCGTAGCGATAGGGCAAGGGATAACGGTTTTAAACTGAAAGAGAGGAGATTTAGGTTAGATATTAGGAAGAAATTCTTTACTGTGAGGGTGGTGAGGCACTGGAACAGGTTGCCCAGGGAAGCTGTGGATGCCCCATCCCTGGCAGTGTTCAAGACCAGGCTGGATGGGGCTCTGAGCAGCCTGGTCTAGTGGGAGGTGTCCTTGCCCAGGGCAGGGGGGTTGGAACTAGATGGTCTTTGAGGTCCCTTCCAACCCAAACTATTCTGTGATTCTATGATATATATGTGTGTATGTATATAATACACATATAATACATATACACACACAAATATATACACATATAAATAATACACATATATCTGTATATATACACACATATATATGTATTTTTATATTTATAATACATATAAATACATAAAAAATATAATACATAGATATATGTATATATAATACACACATGCATGCAGAT
>VYZM01005141.1:119550-190132 GCA_013398915.1 Dromas ardeola
GGGGCCGGCGGGGGGGTGAAGCGCCGTCCCGCGGGGTGGGTGTAGCGCTGCCGGGGCGCGGCGGCGGCTCCGCTCTCGGGGATGGGGAGAGGGTCCCTGCCGGGCGCGCAGAGCCCGGGCGGACGCCGGCGCAGCGGCTCACAGCTGTCCCCGGGTTTTGGCTACTTTTAGGGGAGGTTTGTGTCACGCATCCACCCGAGGCCCCCACGTGTTTCTGACGGTGGGGACCCCCCCCACACCACCACCTTGCCGCCCGGCTCGGCGGAGAGCCCGGTACGGGGCTCCCCCAGTGTTCCTTCCCGGCGCCAGTCGCTTCTGCCTCTTTGTCCGGGTGTTTCTCTCCCTCCCCGCCCCGGTGCTGGCGGGCGCTGCCGCGTCCCCGCCGCCGAACAAAGCCTCTGCCCCGGCCGGCGGCGGGGGCGTCCGTCCCCGCGCGTCCGTGGGCGGAGGAGGCGAGGGGGCAACCGCGGGGCTGGGCTTGGCTTGGTTCTCCATCGGCGATGGTCTACCTGGTAGAGTGGAAGCCGTAGGACGGGGCTCTTTGTCCGCGCTTCTTTGTTTAGGCTGGTGGCTTTTCGAGCCTCCGGCGGTGCGAAGGCTGCAGTGCCCGGCGGAGATGGGTTTCTCCCAGGGCTGAGCTGGTGATGGATGGATGGATGGATGGATGGATGGATGCCGCCCCGGCATCGCTGGAGTTGAGCAACAGGAATCCGGCATTGCGTCCGATTGGCTTGCGGATATCAAGGGGTTTGGGGATGGGGTCTCCCTCTGGCAGATTTAGATCCTGGCAGTCACCTTCCGCGTAGCCCTGTCAGCGGCCGGGGCCGGGGTGCGCCTCAGTATCACCCGGAGCCACACGCTCCATGATGAACTCAGCTGGGAGATGGGAGCCTTTTCAGAAAGCTACTCAAAAGGAGGAGCAGGCTGGACACCCAACAGTCCCATCTTCTTTTCTCCTCCCGCCCCAAGGCTGCCTGAGGAATTTCACCATGTGCAGAAGTGTAAATAGAGTGGCTGTGCTTACATAAAGGCTCCAGAGATGAGCTTTCTGCTCCTGCCACCGAGTGCTTGTGTGATCTTAAACACATGGCTTTTGTCACCAGTTCCTTTTCCCCCAAATGCTCATCTTGTCAACGTGTCATCTTGCCTGGGCACCTTGACTCTGTACGTGCCCAAATCCTCCCCATCTGCATCTCCAGGGCAGCTGGGTGGACATGTTGCCAGTCAGAACATGGTGAATATTTCATCTGTGCGCCGCACCTTCCCTCTCTTTGGGGGGAAGAGGGAGATAAGAGAGAGGCAGTTTTGCAAGTGCGCCCATCTGGTGAACTTCTCAATTTTTCCTTTATTCTCATAGATAAGGTCCCCAAAGATAAGGTATGAACACGGGAAAGGAAGAGAGATGGGAGGAGGTAAGGCATGGTGGTGCCAAACGGAATCGCGAAGGATGGGCTTGCTTTCCCACAGCAGAAGGAAGCGATGTAGGAGAGAAAGGCGATGAAGTAATCAGAAGATGGAGGAGTGCCTACCTTTGCTGTCAAGGGAAGGGGTAGGCTGAACTAAGAGGGTAACAGAGGAAGAGATACTTTTCGGGCAGGAGAATACTAACACCGTATCATTTCCAGAGGCAATAGTACCATTTTTGTTCATTTTACACGGTTCCTTTCCCACACCAGAAGTTTATTTCCCTTCCGTTTTGACAAATGCTAAATTGACTCTTTTGTGTGCCTGTATTTTTACTGAGGGAATGGAAATCTTTGGCAGAAACCAGGACAGGAAGAGTAGTCATTTTTTCCATTTTTTCCATATCAGTTAGTGTCTATGCTTATCAGATACAGTTAGCAACCAGCTCCTTGAAAGTATGCAAAGACACCAGTTGACCATTGTTAGGCAGGAACAAAGTCCACCATGAAAAATTTGGAGTATTTTTTTTTTAGATAGGAAGCAGAGGATGGGTCAGATAAGATTGCAGGTCCACCTTGAAGCTGGAGTTGGATCAGAAGGACTAAAGGGGTTTGGATGGGAAGCTCTTGCCTGTCTTTTCCACTTGAAGATCCAGAGAAAAGCTGAAATAATGAAAGTGGGTGGGGGGAAGTGCTGGTGAGTGTTTATGAAGGAACTGATGTTGTGTTCACTGCCATGTGGGGTGTATTCTCTCCATTTTCATTTGTTAAAACAAACAATTCTGATGTGTAGTAACTGGCAGTATAGCAAACAGTGCTTCCCGTTGAATTAACTAAACAGCTATAAGATGGTGCCCTATTTCACATGTTCAGAGGAGATGCTGTTCATTTAGGCTTTGTTTTAGACCAGTGGGGCACATCTAAGATGCCACGGAAATCCAAGGGGAGCTTTCTGCTGTAGAAGGTCCTCCAGAGACTGCAATATAGGAGTGAACTCCGTCAGTGTGACCAGGCTTGATTTTTCTTACTCAAATCTCATGCAGGTAGAAGCAGTTTAATTATATTAAGTGGTGTAACTGCAGGTCTAGTACCTGTATTCCTCGCTTGAGGGAACGCAGCCCTGGGACTTGCTGATAAATGCTGGCCTGTATTGGTGCCGGCAGGCCCCTGGCTTGGCAGCACAACAGCCACGGCGGATGCCACTTGAGCTGTCGCTTGTCATGATGTGGTTTGCCGAGCAAGTGTGATGAGAAGCATTTAGTCCGGGGGCATGCTCGCTGCCCGGAGAGTGCTGGGAAATGAAGAAGCGTTAAAGAGCTAGAGGGGACGTTTGGAAATATGGGGCGAGCATCTCAGGAGGGAGACAAATTGAGGAGAAATGGACAAACGAAGTAAGAGAGACAGAAACTGTCAGAATAAGTGGGCACTGGACGGAACTGATTAACGAAAGGAAGTGACAGGCACAAAGTGGCAGTGAAAGAAATCAGCACAGAGGAAAGCAGATCGTGGGCAAAGGTTGCCTGAGAGAGTGGGAAAATGCAATAGACAGGAAAAAATGGTAAGGACATCCAAGAAGGCCAAAAAAAAGAAAAAAGGGAGTAGATGATCTTTGAATTTTGATTACTTTTTCTAGCTGTTTAGATTTTCTGGACTTACCTACCAGCTGTGTATGGCAAACTCTCGCTGAATTTGTTAGGGGCATCCTAGAGGCAAGTTTATCATGTCAGATAGAATGGAAAAGGAGAAACTTTTCTTTAGGGTCGTTCTGCTCTTGTACAGTAAGAAATTCTGCTCCTATACAGTATGAATTTGGATTCATAATTGTTTTCCACTCAACCCCCTTCCTGAAATTTTAGGTCAAGAAAGTCTGTATTTCCTGGGCTTCAGGAGTGAGAATTGTATTGGTCTAGAATATTTATGTGCATTTATTACTACAGCAACTAGGTTGTTTGTTTTGGGTTTTGTTCATCTGAGCAATGAGATATAAACACTCATAGTCCACCAGCCCCCAGCAGAGCTTTCTATTTGCCATGTCTGTGGGAATTTTTTAAGTCTCGATTTGCAAATCTTTTGGGCATGTTCAAATTTTCAGTACAAAAGGAGTTAATGAAGTAGTGTCAGAATAATACCAGGGAGCTCGTCATTACTGGCATGAGATGAATCGGTCATTGGGTCAGATAACTGACTCTTAAGTTTAACTGCCAGAAAGGCATGAAGATAGAAAAGAGGAGCATGACTTGATGTTGGCTTGTCCTCTGCCAGCCCTGTTTTTCTGCATGAAGAAAGGAGTTCATTGTTTTAACAGAAATCTCTTCTAATACGTTTCTAGCTGTCGGTGGCTTTTGTTTGGGCAGAAAAGAATTAACTCTTCGTCTCACCTCAACTTATCTCAGTGAAGTAGTCCAGATGAAGCAGTAGTTTGTGTGACTGCAAAATAAGGAGGCGGCAGTGATGTCTACTAAAATAATGTAGTTTGAGTAGGTAGTCTAATCTCTTGTCCTACCAAATGCATTGGAATGAGATTAGATTCATTGAAATGTGTACTTTAACAGTTTCAATTTCGGGTAAGAGTAGCTATTATGGCACAAAAGTTATAAAGCCCCAGCATTTTCACTGTCATTTTTATTTGGACACACTCAGCAGTCAGTGTCTCTTATGTCAGTGGTTTAAATCTCAATTTGTACTCACCAAACTATAGTATTTACATGTTAATGAATGTTTACATTTTTGATGCACATTTAAGATTGTCAGTTGTCATGACCCGATTAAAATGATTATGCGGCTTCTGTCTACTGGAAAGAGCAATTGATACGACAATGCCTACAACATCAGTCCTTATCAAGTAGGAGAGAATCATGCTAATACAGTGGGACAGAATAATGGAAAATGTCGTATTTGGGTGCAATTTTTGGAGTAGTTGGGGTTAGTTATTCCAGTAAAATAGATGTGGTTTATGAGGGGGAATAAAGCTATTTAGGGTGTTTTCTGCTGTTTTTGCATTGTCCTTTTTCTGCTCCTTCCCCAATATCCAGCGCGATAATTTCTCAGAGGAAGAGATAAGCCGTGAGAGCGACTTCCTCTGCCACTCCCTTTTCCACATCGGAAACCTGCAGGATTACGAGGGAGTGACTTAGTCAAATCTGATTCACAGATACTTGCGTTTTAATTTATTTAGCGTGGGTGAAGGTGCCAAGCTATGAGCTCTGGGAACTAAAACACCCTGTGCCTGTAACCAGGCCTTGTGCTCACTGACACCGCGGGGACCAATGTATTGCAGGCCCTATATCGTGAAAAGGCAGGGACTGAGCAGATTTCAGGGCTATGCTGGCAGGAAATTAGCTGTAATTTAGGGTCTAGTATATTGTGTTGCGGGGGAGGAGGAGGAGGAAATGAAGAAGGATGTTTAAGGTGACCTTTAAATAACAGCCTTGACGAGTTGGCCAGTTTTTGCCAGAAATGGCTGCGCTCGCTCTTAAGGATGTGCCTGTTTGCTAGTTTATGGGTACAGAGTCTCCACCAAATTATGCAGGTGCCTTTCTGTGAATGCATTGTTTTAGTTTGACAGTAAGCTTTAAGGGGTTGGGGCAAGACGGATTTACACTTAAGTGTTTTTGGAGGTAAACTATAGATCCTGGTGAGCTTTACTTTCCTGTCAGTTTGAGCCTATCAAGACTTTTGTTTGTAAATAGGCAAAGTAAGTCAGGGAAAAAACCAGGCTTGATTTAATCAGAGGCAAGTACATTGTCCTCAGATTATGCAGGAAAAAGGTGAATCAACTTGGTAATGGAGCAGTCCATTTATGCACGTAGGTGTGCTATACCATGGGAAAGTTAAATTTCCAGGGACCGAAGCCATCGGCACTCATTCACCTAATTTAGTTCAGGGTGAAATAATTTGAGAGGCTTTCTTGTTTCCAAAACAGTGTGTGTTTTATTGGAACAGCTGAAATAGACCCTAATAGTTTGAAAACGTTCTTGTTTCAGAACAAATTAAACTCTAATGGCGTTGTGCGGATGGTGGCAATGATGGGGTTTTGTCCTCGCCCTCCACCACTTGGGGTTTCATCTGTTTTCTGTGCGTGGCTGTACACTGCTGTCGGAGTTTCTGAAGAGGAGTGCCAGAGACAGGAGAGGGGACAGGAGCTGCCGGGAACCACTGGTATTGTTTTGCAAGAAACTGAAAATGAAGGAACAACGAAGAACAGAAAAAACTTAAAGGAGACATGGCCAAATTTGAGAGCTTTGTTTAAAACTGACTGTTTATTTTCAGTCAGGGGAGCACTCTAGCAATGCCTGAGGCATCGCAACCCACTCGGTGGGTAATGTAAGAGCAAAGTGGGTACCAGCCCCAGCAAAAGTAAAGGAAGGGGTGAGAAACTACATGCTGAGAAAACTTTGGCTTGAATCTATGGACTAAAAGCTGGGTAGAGCTGTACCTGTGGCTTGGTTGAGCTGCAGTGCCAAGGGAAAGGAGTTTTTACTGTGAAGCCACCCTGTGTTATAATACCTTAAAACTGGAATCCTTTGTTTGACTCACCGCCTGTTTGAGTCGTGAATCACTGTTTCTTCTGGTCGTTAGTGAAACAAAACTTAATTTGGCCCGGGCACCATAGAGATGAAACATGATTGGTAATGCTGTATACATTCACTTCGGATGACTTTATAAATCCCAGATGAAATAATTTTGCTTCGTTCCAGCCAAAGCAGAGCACGGCATGTGCTCTGTAACGAGAGTCAGCCTTGCTGGTTGTTGCATGAGGCCGTGCTTAACCCTCATCTGAAAGAATACGGTTTCATGAGAGCAGATAAACTGTGGATTTTGAGCTGTTCATTTGTTTAGCTCATTAATTCATTAACTGTTTCTTGTTTATGCTCACAATGGAGAGGTTTCCAAAGTTCTTCCCCCCAGAAATCCAATTATTGCTAGGTGACAACTTCTCTGATCTCTCATCCTCTAAGAAGAGGGATGTGTAATGAGTTCTCAAACTTGAACTGAAACCATATAAATATTTAACCTTAAAAAAGACATTTTTCCTTTTGGCTATTAGCAAACCCAGGTATTCACCAAACTGAATTGAAGACTGAATTTTCAATTACATAGAAACCCTTCCTTCTCAGCTGTTCTCTCCTTAATGTTTGTCACATTGATTAAGTGACAGCCATTATCCTACGAGGTAGAAAGGATGGGTTTTTTGGCGATCTTACCAATGATTTTAACCATAAAGCAGCAATGTTGGAGATACAGGAAATCCAATTATACCTTTTCCTTTCTTTTAAAGCAACCCTTTCTTCTGTCTTTTATTTCCAAGTTGTCCATATTTTAATTTTGTGTTCTATTATATGATTATACTCTTGTTACAGAACAGTGTGAAATGTTGAGAGTTGCTAGTTTTCCATCTCAAGTTGAACATGTCCTGAAAAGTTACGTTTTCCCTTGTTCTCTGGGGAGCTCTGGGTTTGAAGTGTGGTATTTTTAATAGAGATTACACAAGCGATATGCCACGGCGGCAACATAGCGCCAGTTTTAACAGGATTTCTGTCCTAGTCCTCCACGATTCGTAGGCAGGCAAAAGGCAGA
The DNA here is from genome assembly GCA_013398915.1 of Dromas ardeola. Taxonomy (NCBI): domain Eukaryota; kingdom Metazoa; phylum Chordata; class Aves; order Charadriiformes; family Dromadidae; genus Dromas; species Dromas ardeola. The sequence continues at coordinate 126,531 of VYZM01005141.1, forward strand.
GAGCCAGTTTGACACGTGGGGGAACCGCTGTTAGCTCTCGCTGGAGTCAGCTGCCCTGTCGGCCACAGCCCTGATGGGGGGGTCCCGCAGGCAGCCCCCCAGCCCCGCTCCTGGCAAAGCAGGCGCCTGGGGTGCTACGCAGGTTTCGAGTTTGGAGGATGCGAGGCAAGGTGGAAGAAATAAGGGAAGGAGTCTCTCCATGGGGTGGAAGACCCAAGGAGAGGCGAAAGGGACGGTAAATGTTTCATGTCAACAAAATAACCTCTTGAGCATCAAAGTTGGGTTGAAAAGCTGTCCAGGCTGTTTCCCACCATCTGCTTTGGAGAACATCGGTCCTGTGGTGCTGGAGAAGGGGCAAATGTGGTGGGTGAGCCCCCCCCCCCCAGGAGGTACGGTGCTCTGAGGGTCTCCTTCATCTCCCTGGCTCCTTAGAGAGCAGAGCTGTTTTCGGGACATGGTATACTGTGTGCTCTTGGAGGAGGCTGTCGGGGTGAAGCTCACCTCTCGCTGTAAGGGAGGGAGAGGTGCCCGATGGGGTGGAAACTCTCCTTAGGTGTGAGGAATGACCTCTGCGGGGAAAGAAGAAGCACTGGGAAGTGAGACCAGCGCAGGGGGATTCCTGGGGGAGCAGCGGGGAGGGACAGGGCCTCCCCGTGGGACAGCACCCTGGGGGGGGTCGGTGAGGGAGAAGCCCAGAGGTCACGGCGAAGGAGCTTCCCTCTGCAGGGATTAGCAGCCAGCTCCCTTCTGCCAGGGCTGTCCTCCCAGGAGAAGAACATGAAAAAGCATGGCCCGAAAAGTCTGTGCAACGGAGAGCTGAAACCTTGCGGCTGTGATGACTGCGGTTAATTAAGTAGGTGGCTCGTCTCTAGACAGCCCCAGACATCTGTCTCCATTCTTCACTTGTTTTTCTGCCACGTTTCTATTTGCTTGTCCAGAGTTAAAGCCCAGAGGACCTACAGATGGTCACCATTATTTTTGTCACTTGATGCAATTTTTTTTAAAAGCTTTTTGGTCGACCTTTTAAAAACAGATGTGTGTATAAAAAAATAAATAAATCTTTCAATAGGACAACTCACTGGTAATCTTCTATGTGGATTTAGATTTAATTTTAGTCTTTGGTGGCTGGGGGTTAATTTTATCATTTCTTTTAAGCCAAGTCTCCTGTAGCCGTATCATTTTTTTTTTTTTTTTTTTTAAATAAACTTTAAAGAATCTCTTTGCGTTCCTAGTCTGGCTTCTTTGGAACCTCAGAAATCATTGCATGCCAAAACATTTTCTGTGTTTTGGATCGCATACCTTTTTTGCATAGGTTTCTTCATGATCGCAGGATGCTATTGTTGCGTGGGCTGAAATTGGGCTATGGGCTTTCAAAAATAAAATCTTTAGCAGAGGAGTCCAACCTTATTAATGATTTCTTAAGGAAGCCACAGGATTGCAGACAAAACTCGAGCTGTGACTAGTAACTGCCTGCACAGAGACAGGATCATAGATAATAGCTGATTATCAAATCAAATTATATTCACTTTTAAACTTATAAAACAACTGCAGACAGTGGTGTTTTTTTTTTTTTTCACAGTCTCCACATTAAACATGGAGTGCTCTTTCCAAATATCTTTTAACATATTTCTTTTTGAGTTGTCTCTGGAAATTTAACCATAAGAAAAGCCAATTTTGGTCTATGTTATACACCTGAAAAATGTTCTCAGAATACACTTCTTAACAGTTTTTTCTTTTGTTACTTTATTTGCAGGTCAAAATTTATGTTTCACTCAAATTAGCATTGTTTTAACCATCCTGTAGAAGATGAATATGATGCCAAACAGAAGCAACCTCTCTTCCTTTCAGAATGCTGGATCAGGTAATCAGTTAATAAAAATGAATGTTGTTTGTAAATTCACTGAGATCTTGACAAATTTGTTATTGATTTTGGTCTTTTAATTCTCCTGACACACGGATAAGATCAGTGCGCTGTTCTTATTCCGTATCTAACTCCATTTACCAGCCAAAATAAGGCCATAGCTGGATACGCCGCACACAGCCAACCCTCCCCCATCAGTTTAGTGCCTGGCTGGAATAGATATCAGTGACCCCCAGCTAAACAAGTTGGGAAAGGAAGAAAAGGAATGAGAGGGGGGAAAAAAAGAAAATAATAAAAAAAAAAAAAAGGAAGAATTTCCTTCTGCATAGCTCCAGGCAGGAAATACTTTGCTAAACAGAGGAGCCTTGCACTGTGTGCTGAAGGGTACCAGGCGAAATCTGGGGCTGAGCTGGATGCAGGATGGGTTTGGGACACGCTGGGTGCCGGAGTTCCCAGCCTCAATCCCTATAGCTGCATGCGGGGGCAGCGTCAGCCGGGATGTGTAACGCATCCTGGCGTATTCACAAAGTCTCATCCCAAACATTGCCCTAAAAATAAACAAAACAAACAAGATCTGGTTTGTGGGAAGCAGCGACGGTTCAGCTAAACATGTGCTGTCGTCCAGTTGGGATTTAACCGTATGATTGCGGGCACTCTGGTGTTGGAACCGAACAGGCAGAAGAACTGGCATAAGGCAGGGTAGAGAAAAGCTGAATCCGAGTGGCTACCCGAAGGTATTGTGACCTTTTCTTACTGTACTTGTTTGGATTTCAAGTACAATGAACCCTTCATTGCTGTGGTGAACAGGCCTGAAAGTTTCCATGAGCTAACTTGTTTCTTGGCAAAAGCATCCCGTCTTTTTAGGATTAAATGTGCCTTACTGGTGTTGCAAGGGAGTAATAAACAATTATTAATGTCCCATTAATGTGTCTGCTAAGCTATTTATATAGGAGCCAGTGGAATTTATGCAAAAACATTTGAACTTCAGCTGTGTTCAAGTTATGATTTGGACAGTAAAATTTTGATATGAGATTAGCTTTCAATTTTAAGAGAGATTTGGAAGAGGGAAGGAGAAAGAGAGACGAGGATGGAGATTAGGTTCCGTTCCACAATGGAAGGCTTATTATACAAGGCATATACATTGTGCTTTATATCTCTGCTTTTAAATAACTTTTACATTTTGTTCTTCTTCCTCATAACACCGCTAATATGATGAATGCTTGATCTTTTCGAGATGATTTTGTCTTGTTCCGACAAGAGTTCTGTTGAACGGGGGTCATGTTCCTCCTTTTGTTCATTTGAACTTTGTCATTGCTGTTGATCAAAAGTTGTGAAAATAGCTAAAAAATGTCAAGTAAAATGTCAAATTATAAGAAACAGCAGTTTCACTGCTCACAGCGGCGATGGTGTGATGGAGAGCTCTGTGACCTTACTGGTTCAAAGGCAATTTATAGTTGTGTCATCATAACAAACATGTTAAAATCGCAGCAAGTAAAATCACAGTCAGTATAAAGATATTAAATTCTGTGTAGCAGTAAAGCTGAGGCTTGGTTTTGAAGCTGCAAGTTAATGTTTTTGGCCACTGCCAGCGCTTATAATGTAACACATGCTTATCGAGGTCCACTGTGCTCAAGAAGGTGTTTGATTTTTCTTTTAATTTTTTTTGCTTGTTTGTTTCCTCCCCCATAATGCTGACTCCTTTTACCTTCTGCCTATTCAATTACTTTATTAATGACGGTTACCCTTGTTCTTAAACTTACGGGTTTGTTCCTTAAGAATTGAGAAGAGTGTATTGTTATAGACTTACCACAGTTCGCGGAGAGGAAGCCTGTGCAACAGAGGTCTGTTGAATGATGCCCTGGCCAGTGATGAATTCCAGGGGATTTTGCCTTGTTAGCAAGGAACGTCCCAGAAACAAAAACCTGCTCAAAGAATGCATTGCCACCTTCCACTAGGTATCTGAACCTAGTGATCCTCAATGAAATCAGATCGTATCAGTTCTGGTGGGGGGCGGGAATCCAAGTTTTGTGTCTAGGTTCATATAATTGTCTGAAGTGGTACTTGGAAGAGGATTAAAGTCTTGCCTCTGAGGATTTTACAGACACTTTACACATTTGGATATTAGGTTTTCCTGACAAGTGACAAGCTGAGATTAGGTTTCTCATGAGGTGGCTGAAGTCACAGGTGAAATGTGACCTGTGCCAAGAGTAAATCCCAGGTTTGACCCTTATTTTCTAAAGCAACGCTCGCTGGCGCTGCAGGAACTGGTGCTGAAGAGTGCTTTATTAGTTCAAAGCACAGCCTAGCACATCCAAGGAGCTGCTGTAAAGTGTTAATGGTGCCATTTCTACATCAACTGAGGTCTAAGTGCAAGCCCACTGGGGGTCCTATTTATCTCCTGCAGTGACTTGACACTGTCAGGAGCTGAATTCCTTTCTTTGCTTTTGGCAAAGTTGGCCTTAGAACGGTAGGCTGGAACTTGACACATCGTTGAACAATAGCATCCACAACAGCAAAGGCTTTTTTGGTGTGTGTCCTCTTCCAGAATATGAATTACAATTCTGAACAAGCGTTAGGGCCTGGAGCCTTAAACTCCTGACGGTGTTTTTAATGGTCATGTGTTTTTGTTGTTGTTTTGAATGAAGTCATGGAGCCTAGCATTATACTTCCTTAAGGCTATCTTTTAACTAAAGTGCTCTTTGCAGATGTAGTTACAGCTTTGTATTTTAAGAGCACTGAGCTGAAACACCTTGTAAAACGGGCCTCGGCTTTGTACTTTTCCATGAAGCTTTGCACAACAATCCACAGAGTAAGCACAAAGGTGGCAAACTCCTACTGAGCTTTGAATCGAGCTCATTAATATATTGGGGCTCGGATGCACGAGCTGCACAGGTTAAAAGAAGAGGTGGTCCAGAGCAGTATCTCATGTTCTGTATTCTGAGCCCTCCTTTACTCTGCTGCCTGCTTCGCATCTTCTCCCTGCACCTCAGTTCCTCACCTGTGAAACACCAGGACGGTAATGCTTCTTACTTCATGGACGTCTTAGTAGGCTCAGGATTATAAAGGCTGAGCCACAGACTCCTGCAATGGATAGGACACCGAAGAAAGAGTCTAGCCTCTTCCCAATGGTGTTGCTGATTTGCAATATGAATTTGGTGATGTCTCTCTAGCCTTTCTTTTTTAGTCTCCATCTTTTGCAAAAACAGAGATGGGAAAGTCGTGCATCCCTTCCTTTACTTAATGATCTGAGACACACTTATTACAAGCACAGTAGTTACTACGAAAGTGTCCTTTTCAAGTTAATGTGCAGGCATGCACATGCAAGAGGCTACTTACTTACTAAAAGCATTTTTTTTCTTCTTTTCTCTTCCTTACAGATTCCAGTAAGATTATGGCAGAGTATAGCCACACACAAAACCAGATGGAATTACAAAATGCTAGTTTGGGAAAGGCTTCTGTGGCGAATTCCCTTGAAAATGGTCTCCAGGATATTATGGAAAACCTCAACCAGAAGAAATATTCATCAAGTCTCAAATTTAAAACAAACGGGGACTATGCTGGCTCGTATTTAACCCTTTCACAACCTATGCCAGTTAAACCTAATCCTTCCTCCGGTGTTAAAAATACACACTCTGTTACCAAAATTCAAGGAGGCAAGCAGTTCCCCTGTGAAGGCCCATATCTTCCAGATAAAAGCATCTCTGTAAAGCATTTGGGTTCCGTATCAGGCACATCTCCATCCCTCGGTGGGTACAGTTTAGGAAGGACAGACTTTGATATTCATGCCAACAGAGAAAATGAAAAATCCCTTGGACACACGGAGAAGTTTCACTACTCAAAGTACAGTCAGAGAAACAAATCGTACGACAATGTCTACTTCCCAGGAATGTTGGAGACGAAGAAGATCTCGGGCTCGCTTCTGACCATGTGGAATGGAAGCTCAGGGAACGAGCTGATGCTTTCACCTGCTAGCAATTCAGGGGCGGCCAGCATGCCTTCTAGCCCAAAGCAAGGCAGGAGGATGAATATTGAGGACAGCCTGGCCCTTCACATAAAGCCAGTTAAGCACAAGGATGTGATGATGGAGACTCTGGGTTCACGGCCTAGAAAGTACTCTGGTGGATCCCTAAGTCATATGGGAATGTACAGTCGTTCCCTACCCAGACTTTATAAATCAACAGAAAGCCAGCTGGTGCCATTAAGTTTGCCACCCAGAAGCTCTCTGGGTAATACTAAAAGGAAAAAACTTGGAGAAAAAGATCTACCTCAGAATGCTTTGGATGCTGACAATTACCTGAATTTTTCTTCTTGCAGCTCAGGGGTTTCACCACACGCAAACTCAGTCTCTGGGAATAATCCCTATGCCAGTTCAACTCTTAGTGTTCCTGCAAGCCCTCGAATTGCTAAAAAAATGCTTTTAGCACCTTCTTCCCCATATCTTTCTGATGATTTTGATAGACTTGGACTCTCAGGAACAAGTCCCAGTAGTTCTTTCTCCCCGGTGGATTTTGACAGGTCGTTTTCTATCCGAAGAAACCTTTCCACCAGTTCCATGGAACTTGATGACCCAGATCTGGAAAGTTACAGACAGACGCCAAACTCGCTGCAAACGTCCATGCGAGAGCGGAAGAACAGCATTAGCTCCATTTCGGGAAGAGAAGACCTCATGGACTACCACAGGAGGCAGAGGGAAGAGCGGCTTCGGGAGCAGGAGATGGAACGGCTGGTAATTTTTTCTCTTCCTCTTAGTTTTGCATGGCAGTTAGCATTTGCAAAATGTCCGTCCCAGATCTAGCCATCAGGAGGGTACAGCAAAGCATAAGCTGCCGTGTTTTGGAATTCAAACGTTCCCTGCTTCAGATGCCTTGTTCATTATCGCAGTCCATGAAGCTAATGCTTAAATAGCGCCCTGCTGCAACGGCTCGGGCAGACGTTACCATTCAGCAATCTTAAAAAAATGTTGGAACCCACGTAAATTGCGTTCAGTCATCCTGTGGGCTCTGTTAAAATGTCTACGTGCATAAAACCCATAAATGGCACTGCAGGGATCCAGCACTTCTTGTTTTAGATGATGGTGCTGTTTTGTGGTAAGTGGGTAAAGAAAAAAAGAGACTCCACTATAAGCTGCTCAGCCGTGTGTGCTGCGGAGTCAGGTGTACATTGGTGTGGGTTCAGCATCCATCACCAGAGCGTTCTCTGCTTGGTTGTGGATTCTCCTCCTGAGTCTTTTCATTAAAGTACAGCCCTCCTTGCTTCTCCCCCTCCCACAATGGACTGTAGCAGAGGGGGATGGATTTTCTCTGTTTGTCTCTAGTAAACGTAAAGCAGTGTATACTGCTTCAGTTTGGGATTAAACTTCATAGTAAAATGTAATTTATGTATTATTGAAGCAATTTTTGGGTAGGAAACACACAAAGATGGATGAAACAGTGTCTTATTAAAACTGTCTCTGAAAGGATACTTAGTATTTCTTTGAAAAAAATTTTCTCAGTGGCTACAAGAGTCTCTGAGGCTATTAACATGCGTTCATATTGTACTGATTTTATCATCGAATCTGGGGTCATTAGATGATCCAATTGGTGTTACTGAGTCTTAGTAATACTTAGTAACTCTTAAAAAAGTCTTTACACTTGTGTGCTTTAATTCAAATCTTTACGGATTTGAGCAAAATGGGGATAGGAAACTCTTAAACCTGTCTGGTTGGCATACAGACAGCGAGCCTGCAGGGGAGCTCGCTTCCTGGGAACGCCGGGGTGAAAAGCCGTGGGGAGGCGGGATGTGGGCGCAGGGGGATGCAGGAGCAGTGGGGTGCAGGCGCAGGGGGATGCCCATCAGGGACCACTAGCAATGGCCTGGTGCCTGTGCGGGGACACCCCTCCCATTTCGAGCCGCACCTGGGAGCAGGTTCAGCTGAAGGTTTGTAACCCATTGAGATGTCTCCCTCCCGTCTCACCTATGTCCTTGACGCAAGTGAGGACCCTGTGAGGTGGGCAAGGAGCCTGCCTTTTCATCCCCAACCCACTCAGTGCTGCAGTCTGTAAAGATACAACACTGTTGGTTTGTAAGGTGTGAAAATGTTCATTTTTGCCTGCTTAGAGCTGGGGCTGTAGAGTTGAGGTGTGGGTGTGAAGGGGTGGCAGGCACTGCCCCTCTTCCCCCTCAGTGAGCAGCCCCTGCCGTTCTTTGCCCCATTAACCCTCCAAAACCTCCGTCGGCTCTCCTTGAAGCTGCAGCTTCTCGATATCAGCGGCCGGGCTCCCCTGGGCGAGGAGGGCCAGCTGCCAGTGGAAATGACTGGGCGGCTTAGGAAAGGTTGTTACTCTTGCCCACGCAAAAGTGGGAAGCATCGGCAGAAATGGTGGTGGGTTGTTTTGCTCTCTTCTTGCTGCCTGCTCCCTGCTGTTCCTCCACTCCTTTCGGAAATCTCCTCCCTTCACCTTAGTCCTGGTGTTTTGTGTGTGCAAAGTGGTATTTGCTTCTTATCAGAGGGTTTTCCAGACAGTCATGCTGTAAAACCTGAGATAATCAGTCATAAAAGACAACGTAGTAGAACGTATTTGTATTTCAAAGAGAACTGCTCTTTTTTTTTTTTCTTTTTTTTTTTTGTAGTGAGTTGGAAGATATGGGGTTGATTCAGTATTCAGTAATGCTAAAAGGTTTTATATTGGGATGTAATGACTACTTCCCCCCCACGCCCATTTCTTTTCTTGCCGGACAATACTTCCGAAGAGTTCTGATTCTTTAAAAAGAGAATTTACTTTCTTTTTTTTCCAAGCATGTTAAAGTTTTTGAAAAAAGATGATGTTTTGTGTGTTGGATATAATTTGAACACAAAGGAACTTCCTCCTGCTTGAGTTCATCTTCTGTTCAGGATCCTGCTCGGTATTTTTTTTTTCCCCTTGTTAGAGCTGTCTGGTGGAAGAGTTGAATGTCAGGAGAGTGTGTCCAGAGTCTGAAAAATGCCACAGATAGGTTTTTAGATCTCTGAGAAGAAGGAATATATTTTAAAAGAAAAAGTAAACAATCGCACATCAGGTCTTTGTACATCGGGGCCTGTTCTGTTTTGGTTTTGTTTTAGTTTTGTCCTTCTGCGTGGATCTAGCCATGGGTCTATCCAAACAGGGTCTTTATAGATGCAGCCTGAGCTTCCAAAGAGCAGTTTTGGCTGAGCTTGTGTACCGTGAGATGGACAAAGGTTAGAGAGCCAGGTCTGCTCATATCTCTCTTTTTTGGAGGGTGGGGAAAGGCGGGAATAAAAAAAGCCAACTAAGCAAGCACCCGTGGAGAGCAAAACCGTATACTTTGGCTTTTCAGTGCTGAGTGAAAGTTCAGCTTGAGTAGCTGGTGGGTAGGTGGCAGGGCAAACGTAGTCTCTCTTTGCACGAGTATTAAACTATTACATGCTGTGGTTTTTGGAGCAAGGTACGCAGAAGAAAAGCGTAAGACTACTCAGAGAACTTCCTCAGAAACATCAGCCTCCTTTTTAGAGGATTAGGCTGCTCTATGGCCCAGATACAAAGCATAAAGCATCTTTCATTGCACCAGCGCTGCCCCTGTAGCTCTCTTGCTGGCACAGAGCGTTTTTGGGGTGTTGTGTTTGATAGCTGCTATCCACTTCTCCGTTTATTTTTTTTTTTTTTTAGTAAAATCTATGCACACATTGTCATCTGACCTAGTATTTCTCCTTAGTGTCTTCTATTTACTTTCGCTTGTTTACTTTTTCTTTTCCGTATAAATTATTCTGTGAGTTTTACTTGTGCTTAGTTTGCTTTGTAAGTGACAGAGGCCCCTCGGGAAGTTTGCATTTTGAGCTGCTGCTTCAGCCTGCATATGAAGCCAAATGATCTGCTGTCATTGCCCAAAGAAATAAACAGAGAATTAAAAAAATGGTACAAACAGTGAAAATATGTATTGCAGGGTGGGTTTTTTTCGGAATGATTTAAACGCCTGAGTTTTAATTTGTTCCCGCGCACCAAACAGAAAAGACGTGTATGTACTTGTGTAGGATTTGGTGTTTCTCCCTCTCTCTTTCTTTTGATTTGCCGCTTGTTGGCTGGGTTTCCCCCAAACTAGCTGAAGACTGGTGCCGCTTCTGTTTTGCCAGCCTGTTCCTCTGTGGCTTGGGGAGCAGGAGGAACCGGAGTTCCCGTTGCTGCCACCCCCCCAGCGTTACTGCTGGGCGCTGGGGACCGGTGGGCTGTGGGAGCAGGTGGGACGGCGCGAGGTTGCTCCTGGGGCTTGCAGAGGCAGCGGACTGGTGGTGGGTCCCGATCTGCTGCCGCTTTTCCTTTCCAGCCCAGCTGACCGGACGTTGCATCTTGGCGTAGGGATGTTTGTACAAGCTTTACACGAGTCGAAGTCCAAGTTAGCTATCGCTGAAGGTAGCCCAGGAGCCTTAGAAACAAGGGAAAAAATTATCACTGTGATCTAAGAATATTCAATGAGACTCAGTTAGCTGTTGAATTTTTAATTATTTTTTTTTTCCCCTAAAGAGGATATCTCACTCTTTTTTTCCTATCTGAGATAAAAGCCCAACTGTGGTAGCTGCTGGAACTGAAAGGCAGTCTTTCTCTTCAGCCTGTGGGAGGTCGGGGGTGGAACAGCACAGGCAGCACAGTCAGATAGATATTAAGGCTGTCTGTTTTGTTTGATGCCCACTCATTTGAATAGCATTGAACTTGATTTTTTCCACGGCTGTTTTTTTGGCAGTACAATGTATTTCCTCTAGATGGTGGTAGGTGCTTAAAAATTACATGTGCAGGATCTATGTGATACCTTCCATAGGCCAGCTGTCTGTACGTATGGTTGTTAAAGAAGTTTTACTAGGTGCAGGAATTGTTCTGGGAGAGGTTTCAGCTTATATGACTGATGCCTGAAAGAGCAATAGTAAAATTCAAGGAGCTCATTTCATAGTCCACTTTTTCATAGTCAGGAGAGCACTGGATTTCATTAAGCAGGAAATAGTACAGAATATCCTTGTGCCTGGTTTGCATTGATGTATTACAATTTACTAAGATGTGCTTGTGTGAGGGGAAAATGAAATTAAAATATTTTGGAATTTTCAGGGTGGTACTGCTTTAAAATTACGGTTGGTAGAGCTTATATAAATCTCCCATACAGCATGGAAAAACCTCATATACATGTTTTATAAATTTATATTGGCACTGTGTCTTTTTATAGACCCTTTAAACATAAAGTACTCAAGCTGTATGTAAAAGTGTGACTTACCTCTTACAGGAACCCCAGGCAAGTAGACAAAGTCTAGATCAAGGTAATTTTTCCCACCACTAGTATTTGAAAGTCTCTATAGTGTTACAGAATAGCAACTTAACATTAATTTAGTTTAGTAAATGAACAAGTCCCATATAATAGGATAAAAAACCCCCGCAGAATATAATTAATATTGACAAGACAGTCAGTTTTCAGGAATGTTCAGTTTCAATTGTGTTCCAAAACATTTCCCTGGGATCTTTAATAACGCAAAGTGTGGATTACATATACTTAATTTTTGCAGCTATAAGTTTTATGCAAATGAACAACATGAGCCAGGAAGAACTCAATTTCAGGAGACCTACTTTTATTTACAGAACTTAAGTACTGCACTGGAGCTCTAGTCTTTAGGCTCCTTCCCTCACCGTGATTTGATAAAGGAGCATCTGCATAGGTACTGTAGGGGCAAAAGGGCACTGATCTGAACAAAACACAGTACTTTGCTGAAAACCTGGGCTTGCGCTTCTGAGTGGCGAGAGGTGATAATTTGCAAGCCCACGCTGTTATTTTGGAAGCCAGCGGCATTTCCTCAGGAGCCGAATATGTGCCTGCAGACAGAGGAGCTAATTCTGCAGAAAGTCGTCTGCTCGGTTCCTGCCTGGAGGCTGGCTCTACTCCATGCCACTGATCTCTTCTGCTTTTGCAGCTCCGTTTCTTCTGTACCTGTAGCGGGAAGGTGAGGACAAGGTGTGCCAGCCCGGTCCCTGCTCTAAGCCGAGGTGCTTCCCCATGGAGGTGCTTCCCCATGGAGGTGCCTGCGCATCACCTGTGGGAGACGGACGTGAAGTACAGGCGCTTTCTCTGAATTCTGTGCTGCTGGTGGTCATCTCAGAGCCAAAAGGCTAACTATAGCAAAGCAGGGACTGAAAATGAGAAAATCAGTGAGGCTGGAGTGAGAAGGTGGTGCAAGCTGGAGGGAAGAGGAGGAACAGTTGGCGAGCTGTTCTCAGACGCAGTTAAAGTCTAGCTTTGAAACAAGCTTCTCGGTATCTGACAGGTGTGAAGTCACCAGCTCCTTAGAAATGCCGGAAGGAAAGAGAAACCTTTCTCCTGCCTCTTGCATGCAGGGTACTGAAGGTGTTTGTAAGAAAGAAAGTTTGGGCGGTTTCTGCTGCTCTCTTCCCCGGGCTCTCTGCCTCTTCCCCCCTCCCATCCTTTTTGACTATCTGCTGCTCCAAACTTTTGCTGTCGATTGCTGGTTGATTGCCTGCCCGTGAGGTTTTTAAAGAGCAACAGTGGAAAAGTGCAGTTCTTTGGTGGCCAAAAAGAGCAACAGCCTCTTCTTCAGGCAAAGGGAGCCCTGGCTGCACAGCCTAGCCATAATTCTCATTAGCGTGGGTCACAAAGGATAGACTGCACATGTATTTTTAATGAAGTCTGGGGTTATCCAGTTGCTAATGGCACTTATCTAAAAAGCTTCCTGCTTGCCCCAGCTGATTAACCAAGTCTTGCCTTGATATCTAGATACAGCCGTCACCTTTACGCATTTGTAAAATTCATATACGTGACATGCAGCAGATGAACAAATCCAGGAATCACTGACATAGTTGCAGTTAAAAAAGTGGGAGATATTTATCTCTGCTATTTTGGAATGTATTTCTTTACAGTGTGCCAGGGATGTCTCTAATGTCATTGTTAATCAATAACAGAGGAGGGTTATTATCCCCTTATCCCACCCTTCTCCTTCAGCACCTAAATTTGGTGCCATCCGTAGTTGGTGTGTAGCTTTGCAAAGCCAGGAGCGGTGAAACTGCTCAGACAGAAAGCACACAAGACCAGTGTACCCTTTTTTGTAGCAGGTAAGAGATCCACTGAAAATACTTGGAGATGTTTTAGTCTGTTAGAAAGGACATTTCATGGGGAAATACACTGAAAGGCTTACAAGGCTTGACTCAACACCCTGCCCTCCCACCAGAGCCAAATTTAAACCAGTTTCCTTCTTTTGACATACCTTTTTTTCCCCTCTGTTGTGTTCGGCATCACAAATAACTTGTGTGGCATTTCTTGCAAAATTATTGACTGGATTTTCCATGTGCTACTGCTTTTGCACTTTCCATTGCAGGGGTGCTTTCCTAGCTTGCTGCTTGACTCAGAAATTTATGCTGGAAACAGTTAAATGCAGGTGTGCTGGAGCTGGAATGAGTTGGCCGAGATGAAATGATGAGAATAGAGCATATAAAATAACCACAGAGCTTCCTGTCCCTAAGCCTCTCGGCACATGTCAAAATAGAAGCGAGAGATATCGGTATTTCTGTAATGTGTCTGAATGTTCATCAGGAATTTTTTTGAAGACTGGCAGAGGTTTTCCTGCGATTTTTAAGCTTTCCTGAGCATATGAGGCTTGCGAGGGCGGAAAGAATCCCCGTTGATTTTTTTTTTTTCTGACTGCAGGTTTGCAGTGAGAGCCCCTTACCTGAGTGCTTGGGCTGGGATGAGCAGCGGCTGCGCTTTGAAATTCGCCATTTCCTATTATTATTATTATTATTGAAGGGATGGAGGCTTGGCACGGGGTAACCTGATACACCCTGTTGTTGCCGGGAAGGATGGGACTTCGTGTCCTGATGCCGTGCTTCCCATCTAATACCATTACGACGACCGTATGAGAGAGGGCCAGGCCCGGTGCCATCACGACGGGGAGAGCTGCATAATTACCGGCGATCCCGGCCAGCGCTTGCACAGCGCTTTAGGAATTGGGTTGCCTGGCCAAAAAGACTTAGTAAGAGGGAGGATAGCGGCGTTGGAGGGGTAAGGGAACAGGCTGAGGGTCTGGCAGTGGTTGCGTGGAGGGAACAAGGCTTCGGGGAGTTATAATTATGTCGATCGTTTGGGGGTTGAAGGATGTCTGCAGAATCTGCTGGACCCATTTGGTGGAAAATACGAGCTAGCAATTGCTGCCCTGCGGCTGCCCCGGGCTCCCTTATTTCAGCGGCTCCTCTCTGCCGGTGCCGTTGCAGGAGGCTTCAGAGGAAACCTGCAGTGGGAACCTGGGAATAAGCTACCTGAAGGCAAAATTTCTGTCTCGCGGCGCTCTCTTGGTTGGCTAGTGCTTGGGCTGAACCATCTGGGATGGGTTCAGATGGGTTCTCCAGCTCTGAAATGCAGCTCTTAACTGCGGGTGATGCGAACGTGTAGTGCGTACAACCGGGTAATCTCTCGGCAGCTGTACAAAAAGCTGGGCGCTTGTAAACCAGCGATGAATTTTCGTAAAAACTCCAATGGCTTGCTGCAGGGGGAGGGCAGGCAATGCATGGCCCGAACTGCTTTGCTTGATCCTTGTTATCACTCGCTGTTGGGCACAGGGAGCGTTAGGGCCGTCAGAAATAGCTGCTTTGCAAGTCCTGTTTGCAAATGTAGTGCCAGAGCTTGGAAAGTGACTATGTCTGCAGTGGTTCCTGGGGAAGGAGGCTGAGGATTTTGGGTTTTTGGCTTTCTTTTTAAATACTACTGAAAATAAGCAGCATTTCCTAGAAATCAGAAATGAGGTTATTAGTGCAGGTATTAATGCCAAGCATGGAACTCTCACAGTGATCTCTTTTCCAGCAGAATTTTCAATAGGCTTATGGTAAGCAAATTTTTATTTACATTATTTTTCTTCTTTAGCAAAAGAAACATGAAATTACATAAAAGCATTACCTCTATCTGAAATAGAAGTTACAGGAAGCTATGCATACAGTAAAATAAAAAAAATATGGCTTTCTGGTACTTCTTATAAGTATCATAGGATCTAGAAATCCTTTGGGAATTAAATGTTTGTAGCAACTTGAAGCACATCAGGTCAAACTGGCACAGCTATTCAGATTCTCAAGTTTGAAATGTTAGTATGAATCCACAGGGAATTTGAGTTAACTGGTAAATAAAAATTTCCCCCACTTCTGTGCATTTGACATCTGTTGTATTTTAGATGTGATGCCTCATTTTTCTGTTAATGCTCCTAAAATTGTGTGTTTCTCCCAAAAAAGGGAATCGAAGTTAAAAAACGAGAAAATCCAAAAAAGTCAGAATGAATGAATTCATGGAAAATCTGTGTGATATTTTGCAGCTTGGTGGGAGTATAGCATAAGTGTGAAGTGGAACAATTAGTGATTTATACAGTGAGCTCACTGGACATGTGTACATCCAAATGGGGTATGGTTACAAAGTGAATAAACAATATTAATATTAAAATTTTCTACATTGGAAAGATAAATAAGTGTTATGACATCTTATTTAAATAGCTATTAATTTCTGTGAAATGTACTTTTAATTCTTGAAGTACTTCTTCCATGTTAACTTTCATTCTTCATCTTGCACCGTAATTTATTTATGTAAATCTGTTAATTATCTCTAAGTGCTAGAGATACACATGCAACTGTAGGACTTTAATCCTTCACTCTAAAAAAAAAAAAAAACAACCCCTAAAAAAACCCCATCAAACTTTTTTTAACTTCCTCTTTACTTTAGCTCACATTTGACACTTATTGCTGTTGTCTTTTTTTAAACTAGGAACGACAGCGGCTGGAGACAATCCTCAATCTGTGTGCAGAATACTCCAAATCTGACAGCGACCCCGCTGCAGTTACAACAGTTGCTGATGTTCAAAAAATTAACAAAGAACTCGAAAAACTTCAGCTCTCTGATGAGGATTCGGTGTTCGAAGACTCCCAGATGAATCTGGAAACGAGGTTCAGAAGCCACTTGAAATCATCTGCCAGCGACTCGGATTTCTCGGAGCTGAGCAACCACAGCCGCAGCACTGCTGCTTTCCTCCCCCCGAGAGGGCTGAGAGCCGATGAGCACTTCAACGAAAGCACGAAGCCTCCACCTTTCGCTGCTCCAGGCTTCCTGAAGGATGCCACCGAATCGTCCTACCTAAGCATCACACCAAAGGTAACGCTCTGTAGGAGGAAAGAGTACAATTCAGGTTCGACTGCTTGAAATCCTCCTCTAGGAGTCAGCTGTCCTGACAGGGGCCACAGTTAGAATCATAGAATGGTTTAGGTTGGAAGGGACCTTAAAGATCATCTAGTTCCAACCCCCCTGCCATGGGCAGGGACACCTCCCACTAGACCAGGCTGCTCAAAGCCCCATCCAGCCTGGCCTTGAATGGTTAGGATGGCTTAGGTGTAAGAATTCATCTCAGAGCTCGTGCAATTTAGCAGCCAGCAAATGATTATTTAATTTTCTGTGGAAGCTATTGATACTGGAAGGTTTTTTTTTCTCAGAGGGGTGTACAGTTCAGGAAGAGTTTTAAGATTTTCTGAGGGACAGGGATTTGCTTGAACAACTACAGCTACTTAAATAAGGAAGGTTTCAGGAGCCCCGCTTAGCACCGTGCTGGGAGGTAGGAGGGAAGAACAGCTCTGCCGTCTTCTCCCACCCTGGGGCTCCTGTCTTCTATAAGGGGAGCATGTTTTCTCATGAGCAAACCAGAACGGTCACACAGGAGGTGAAGAGGAGTTGCCTGAGCCGAATTTACTGTCCTGTCTCCTTTCCTGGGGTTGGACCCAAGCCACTTGTCAAAGCAGCTGTTGCCTCTCATGGGGCGCGGGGCGGCAGCCACCCTCCTGCCGCTCTCACCCAGCTCCGGCGCTTAATAAGCTGCAGCTCCTTTCCTGTGTGCTTCACCCTGCTCTTCTGTTCCTGAAGGGGAGTTGCCCTTTAAAAAAGCTCACAGCATTTCTAAGAATTTCCTTCAGCTCGGGCAGCAGCAGCCTCCTCTGGGGCTGGGGCAAGAGACTTTTGTCGTCTTGGGTCAGTGCCTAGGCTTTGGTGTGCCAGACGAGCAGTGCAGCAAATCCTGGTGACAGGCAGTGTGTTAAATAACTATAGTCAAGAGTTAGAATCAGGAGCATAATAAGACCAAGCAAAGCCATAAAAGCAGGTTTCTGTTTAACAAGTTCACACCTTTACAATACTTCGTGTCTCTCCTTTATACTGCTGTTTACACATGGTATGAGCTTCAGCACGGTTAGATGCCCAACATGAATTGTATTTAACCTCTGCTTAACTTACACACTTCTACTGACTATAGAGATGTTAAGTACATGTAGAGGCAGAGAGGTGTGTGATAGAAAAACATTTTATCTTATAAAGGGTTATCTCTCTGGAAATCTCTGCCAAGTCTTTCGGTGTGAAATTATGTTGAACAGAAACGTGCTATTATGTCTTTACTTGGTCTTTTCGTGTTGAAAAGGTAGTAAGAGATTTCATTTACAAGTTACTGTGGTCTTGCATTTCTTTCCCGTTTGTTGCTTTCTTTGTGCAAGTCAGAGATCCTATTTTGAACCCTTATTAGGAAGTTGAAATCGAAGATGTTATGTCAGCATTATCCGAACAGGATACCGGACAAAAAGAGGCTTTCCTGCTAGGATTACTAATGCTAATCAAGGAATACCATTCATTCATTCATTGTCAAGGCTGTTCTGCTAAGCCCTGAGAAAAGCAGTAACAAGCAACTGTGTTAATGAAACACAGCTCATTGTTTTTAAAATATCGTGTGGTGCCGTGGTTTGCGCAGCCCACTCCTAATTCCGACTGGGGACAATGAGCAAGCAGCCTTACCATAGTAATTGGATCGCAAGCTCATGGGGTCAGATCAACATGAAGAATACATTTGAAACTCAATACTCTCTGATCTAGCCTTTGCTGGTATAAGATCACAGGTACTTTGTTAATAACGTTGTTCAATTCTTGGCACAGTTATCTGGCAACGATAAGAGTGACGTTCAGGGTACTGCTTCCTCGGTGCTAACTGGGGAGACAGAACCGACTTTTTTCCTTATTTTACAGAAGCTGCTCATCTTAATGTCTGGTTACAAAAATACCCTATCCTACCTCCTGGCTTTTATTATATGAGCAGCTGAAATTTACATAAAAAGCATCTTCATCTTTCTGTGTTATCTTTATAAGGGAAAATTAGATTTTTACAACCTAAATAACACAGCATGTAAAGTATTCTCAAAGGTTAGGTTTTAATAATTCCTGTAGCATGAATAGCATTTACTGTTAAGTATAGTATTTACATCCAGTGCCTGGAAGTAAAGTATCATGTTTGTTTCTCTTGTACACCTTCTAAATATAGACACAGCAATATAGTAGGTATGAAATATGTAAGGTGTTCAAACCCAGCAGTACCGTACTTGTCTAAAATGAACACAACACGAAAGGGGGAAGGAAAGACAGTGTGTAACTCTTTTTCTAATGAACCTCTTGTAACTGCAGATACCAGAATGCACAAGTGATGAGCAAAGAGGGCAGGAGCTTGGTCGACTGGAGGAGGAGCGCATAGTAATCCTGAATAACTTGGAAGAACTTGAGCAGAAGATCAAAGATTTAAATGACCAGATGGATGAATCCTCGAGAGAGGTATGAAATAGTTTTGGTTTTAAATGTCTTGCTTGTTAGGTATGTCTACATAGCATAAGTTTGATGGCTTCAGCGAGTACATAGGGAACTCACGGATGTATGTAGCCTTCATGTTCTGTAGTTTTTGACCAGAATTAGGCACAGAATTACAGACCTGGCAGTCTCCTACTGTGAAGGTTATTTTTCCCCAGCAGGGAGATGGATGTGATGCTCGGATTAGCCTTTCCCAGCTGTAACCGTTATACTCCTAAGTGGAATTAGAACAATCTTGCTTGTTGAATGGTCACTCAATTGATCCAAATACCTTGTGTCGCTTGGGAGTTTTATGGTGGTATCTCCTGTGACCGTTTAAAGAGAAAGGAAGTGAGACAACTTCCGTTCAAACCTCCTTGGCTTTACAGTGGCAAGGGTATGTTGGCACCCTCTTGACTTCTGGAATCTCACAGTTGCAGACTAAGCTGACCAGGCATTTGGGTTGTGCTTGCTCCAATTAACAGCGACAGGAAAGAAACAGCTGTTCCAGAAGGGTTTCCTACGGAGCCTGGGCACAGAGAGCTGGTACAGTATCGTAACAGGAGGAAGCACAGAGGGGAAGTGTTAGAAAAGAAAAAGTTTTGGAGAAAAGACTCTTCAAACTAAAGTTGGTTTGGACTTTATTTTGCAGTATTTTATGTTGCAGTTTTTCTCAGATTTGTGGTCTCTTTTTTTAACTTTCTTTTGTGGGAGTAAACCTTAATTTTTATTTTTTATTTTATTTTTAAAATGTTTTTCTGTTGTGAATAATCACCAACTCACTCCCCTTCCCCCAGAAAATAATGTGTATCAAGATTTCTTTTTAATCTGGACTGCTTCTGAAAAATGTTTTGTGTTCCTAGTTGGATATGGAATGTGCCCTTTTGGATGGGGAACAGAAATCTGAAACAACAGAGCTGCTGAAAGAGAAGGAAATATTGGATCATCTAAACAGAAAAATAGCTGAGCTGGAGAGAAATGTTATTGGTGAAAAGACAAAGGTAATTGAGTTATCTTAGCTAGCTAGCTGTGATCTCTGTTCCCCTTGATCTTCAAAATACATTTGTATGATTAACATATTGATGGAGCTCTTTTTATGAAGTACTGTCTATAAGTAAATTTACTTGATAAATATAGAAGAAAAAAAATAGTTGTCTCACCATCATCTCCCTGTAACAGTCTTGTTTCCCAAGGTATGCTGGACGAGCAAAATATAGTACACTTAAGTAAAAAGACCTGACCTGCTGTGAAGATATTTTTGGTTAATAAAAAAATCCATATAGGGGTTGGATTTGGGTTATCTGTTGTTTAAAAGAACAGCATTAATTGAACTGTTCCACTGTCCTCCACTGTAGGTTATATATTTTAAATTAAAAAAAAAAAAAAATCCTTTATCAGCAAAGGAATAGAATAAAAGGCGGCTGCGGTTTCAGAAGATGGCTTTGTCTAATATTGTATAGAACGATACGTAAGACATCTGTCAAGTATGTAGTTTAAAAGCAATTATGTTGGTTTATTTTGTTTGCTGACTGACAATTTTAATACTGTAGAATGTTCTCTCTGGGATTAAGTCAAAGGAATTAATTAGTTCTCCTGTACAGTCAGATACTTAATTGCTGTCTAATACGCAACAGATATATATAAGCATATATTTGCGAAATAAGATAGCACTGTAATAAGATTTTAAGTACAGAAATGGAAAGGGCCTGCCAGATGAAGCTGTCCCCCTCAAACCTGGGAGCGCTGGTTCCCTCCGGCAGTCTCTGTGCTGGCCTCTCCAGGCAGGCAGTTCCCTTCTCCACAGGGGATGTGCCACGGCCAAGAATATCTCAAGGTCAGGAAGTTTTTCCAGGGCTTCCAGACAGTAATGTTTCCTTTTTAAATTTCATCCTCTACCTCATAATTTAAACCTGTCACTTGTGGAAATACTCTAACTAGTCTCTCCCCCTCTTTTTTTAAGCTTTCCAGAAATAATCTGAAAGTCTTCTGCATTATTTGCTTTTGCTTAGACAAGCTGCACATCTTTAGCTCTTTCACAGTTCCCATTTATTTCACACCTTACAGCTTGCATTGTTTTATTCTGAGCTTTTTGTCTTCAATTTCTGCCTACCCTGTCATGAGCCTGAATGCTGTTTTGTGACTGTACCCATCAAGCCTGTGTCTGAGGAGGAGAATGGTGCTCCCACCTTTCTGCCCTGTGGAGTGACAACACACATCCAGTTTAAGCTTGAACTTTCATGGACTCTCCTGCCTGCACTTTTCCTTGTTCTCGTGTATCCCTCAGCGATCCTTTGGCTTTCGGTGTTGGCTGTGGTTGTGTTTTAAGTTGTCTATGGAACGTGTTTCATACTTGTTTTTTAGTACAAAGATGAGTTTGAAGTTGGTAACAGCAGATAGGGTGGTGCGAGCAGATACCCTCCAAAAGGATGCTGCTAGGAGTTCTGGTTGGTGGTAGCAAATAACATATCCAGAAATTCAAGAGATCTTTCATCTTTTATATTTGTTCTCTAGTAGCCTCAAAGTTCAACAAAACTAATGGAAACTATTCTAAAACCTGTAGATTGTTTAGATTTCCTGACTGCTATGATGGAACATCATAGTGTGTAGCAGTCAGAAAATTAAAATGCCAGGTCTACTTTAAATTTTTTGAACTGAAACATGAAAAGCAGCCTAGAAAAAGCACTTTTGTTATTTAAAAGGCAAGTTCACTCAAAACATTTTTTTTTCAGTATGAAGCATGCCACTAGTCAGATCAGTTACAATATTTTAGTTGTCTTTTCTTTTGTGTTCCTTTTTTAAACAAACAAACAAAACCCCAGCTATGAGTGTGTGCTCCAGACTTAAAGCCATGGCTCAGTTAATACTGAAGTTATCTTTGTAGAAATAAACTCATAAAAGAGTCCAGAAATTTTGTTCTGGAAGATGTCTGAAAGTGTTGCATAATCGTGAAAGTTTAAAAAAGAAATGGGAGGCAAGCTTCTGCGAACAGGCAAAATATAAAGTGACAGCTGAAGTGTTCTGGAGAAAGTAGTGTCAGCCAGCAAAACAGACGGCACTCATCGTGTCAACAAATAAAACTTCGGGCTGACTTGAAACAACAGTGTTTTTTAAAGCTGGGTTTGTGTGTCTGTAGGTTTAAGGTTGCAGCCCCGCAGATCTGATGCAAGATAGGCAACATCTTGGCTCTGTAATAGCACAGGACCAACACCCCCTCCCCGAAATGGGGTGCTCAGGTAGAGGTGGCGTGTGGTCCTTTTTGCTGAAATAATTTGAAACTTACGACCTCCTCAACAGAATTAAGGCTTGGGGTTTTGGCCAGTAGTGGCCACCCTGCTGAAGGTATGTTTTGTGTTGCTTCTTCCAAGAACAAGCGTCCCAGTGTCCCCACAGTGGTCACAGTTTCTTCCAGTTGCCTGAATATTTCACCCCTGATAACACCGGTGGTCTCGGTTTTGGTGGTGCTTCCTGGCAAGAAGCTGTCGGATCCCACCACTTGGACAGTGGTTGCATTTCTGTCAGGGTAAGGGAGTGTTATCTGAATACGCTTCACGGTGTCATCTTGAGGTGAGAGGGAAAGTTAATTTCACTCATGAAATGATGCTGGGGCATTAGTGCCGTACATGATGGCACTTGTCTCTGGAGTGACTTGAGCGTCTCCCGGAATTTGCCACTGATCTCGGCACCTGTTTGACAGGAAACCCTTGCCTGGTTGTGTTTCATCCTTACCCATGCACCTGTTTGAAAAACTTGTGAAATTCTTAAAAAGAGAGATCATAAACTACAACAATCATAAACTACTGAGCCGTGTTATGTACTTGAAATAGAGTGTAGGTGGAAGGTCTTGTACTACATTCTGTCCGATTCTTTGATTTTTATTTTTATTTTTTCTTAATGCCCTGTGCACAGTTCATTTAGATGAGGACACAAAGTTTTGCCAGCTTTTCCACAGTTTTAAAGCCAAGTTTTCTAGCCCTTGTGAGGCAAGAGAATCGACTGGAAAACACACTTGAAGGCAGGGGAGTTGTGAGTTCAGTTTGGGGCTGTGCCAGGGTGCTCTTTGCTGCAGTACAGTGTCTCTGTGTCCCAGCACCTTGCTGGTAAATCAGGAACGGATTTTGCATAGCGGGTTTGTATGTTATATGGTATGCTGCATCCTCATCTCGTTTGGGTCCTGTGCTCAGCCCTACCTGAACACACAACTAATGGTGAGGAAGGACAAACGAATCGGCGGGGAAGATAATGTAGCGCACACCCTGTGGTGGGTTGAAAGCGTTTGCCTGGCTTTTGCGAGTATGCCACCACGCACATTGTAAGGAACGAACAAACAATTAGTATTGATTTACTTAGGTTTTGGAAAGAAGAGCTATGAGCGGTGGCTGTTTTGAAAAGAAGATGACAGAGCCTTTCAGCGCCGTTGCAGAGCTCAGCGTAGTTCTGGCTGTGGTGCATCTCTGCCAGGTACAAGTGCCGACAGGACTCTGTTGCCCTGGCTGGGGTAGCTCCTTCCAGAGCTGGAGAATGGGAATGGGGTTTGGCACGGCCTGTGCTTTTCAGCTATGCTGGAAATCGTGTTAGTTTAAGGAGGAAGGTCTAGCTTTGCCTCCATGGTCATGCTTCTTGAACACAGCCGATATTCATCTCATTCTTTCTTTTTTAACTACCATGCACTGTATATTTGGTTTTATTGACAGGGAAAGATGACCAACTATGTATATAAATAGCAGCATTTAAAATATTAATTGCAAGTTCCAGTTGTGCAGGGGCAGCCCTGATAAGTCACTAGTAACACAATTTGACAGGTACAGCTTGAAGGTCTTCAGGAAAGAGCTTTGCTACAGATATTGACAAAATTACTTTGAGCGCAGCCTGCTCTGGAGAAAGCCGAGCTGGGTGGTACCCAGAAACAAGCAAGCAGGTGAGCCATCTCTCTCTTTCCCTGCCACCCGACCCAGCTTCCCTTAATTACCACAGGAGTCATTCATGTTACTGTACTGTCGGTGTACAATAATGCTGCTATTGTTTCAAGTGGAACAATGCCTCAGGTCCCCAGTGCTATTTACAATTATCATAGAATCATAGAATGTGTTGGGTTGGAAGGGACCTTTAAAGGTCATCTAGTCCAACCCCCCTGCAGTAAGCAGGGACATCTTTAACTAGATCAGGTTGCTCAGAGCCTCATCAAGCCTGGCCTTGAATGTCTCCAGGGATGGGGCCTCCACCACCTCTCTGGGCAACCTGTTCCAGTGTCTCACCACCCTCATTGTAAAGAACTTCTTCCTAATGTCTAATCTAAACCTACCCTGCTCTAGTTTAAAACCACTGCCCCTCGTCCCATCGCTACATGCCCTTGCAAACAGCCCCTCCCCAGCTTTCTTGTAGGCCCCCTTCAGGTACTGGAAGGCTGCTATAAGGTCTTCCCGGAGCCTTCTCATCTCCAGGCTGAACAACCCCAACTGTCTCAGCCTGTTATGACTTCCTCCCAGTGACTCTTCAGTCACGAGACTTAGTTCAAGATTGATGTTTGTCTGTAAGGAAGCTGGGGAAAATAGTATTTACCCCTCTGGATGTAATCCAGATTTGCAAAGTACTTTCTTGTCATACAGTGCTTCATTAGTCTGTGTAGTTTTAAAACATGCAGTCCAGCATTTGTGGAGAAGGATGCTTAATGATTCGCCATGCCTGATGTCTCCAAGTTACAGCATGAGGTTGAAAGTAACAACATCACCAGGCAAAGAAAGAATAGATCAGTAAGCATGAATAAACAGAAATAACTGAAAATGAGTAATGAATTCAGCAGAAGTGCTGTGGGAGGTAATCATAGCTAAATTGGAGTTTTGGCAGAGAGCTTCAAAACAATTATTTATGCAAAGGTTTAGACTGCATTTTAGGAGAGGGAGGTTATTCCTCTTTTTCTGGAGGACCTTTGCCTTATGTCATGGTGGAAATACGTACCCTGGAACTCTTTTATCAAACTGGGTTTCCTGTCCCTTTTCGAGAGCAGAAATCAGGAACAGCTGGCAGTGGATAACTCATCTTTTTTTGGAATACATTTAATTTTGTCCACATGCTTTTGTGGAAATATTTTTCAGTCATTAACAGAATATCCCAGGCATGCCAAAACATTTGAAGCTCGGTCTCTTTGCTGAATTAGTACTGCAAAGACTTGCATGAATTGAGCCAAGGAAAGAGCAGCTGTTTGATAAGCCATGTGAAGGGGAACACCAGCAATCAAAGTTAAATATACTGGTGGTCTCTCCTCAATCCCTTCTCTTCTGGATTCAAAATTCCTGCTGCTGTTTTTTATCCTTGATGAATCTGACAAATTTATGCCTCATAGCGTAGCCTTTTAAATCTTTCCTGGTCAGATTCCAGTTCAGCAAGATGGAAGCAAGTGTTTTAAATCGATGAGTTATTGTGACTATAACATTATTAACCTCCTTAAGACAAGATACACAAGATTATGTATTCTGAGGAATACTTGCATCCACTGGATATATCCGCATAAGGATATGCTGTAGAGAGAACACTCATGAGGAAAGATTATTACGAAGCCTCAAGGAGAAAAATCTGAATTCACAAGCTTTCTTTTAAAACAGTTATGAGGGAAACAGCAGAAGGGGTTGTACCACTAAGGGAGATCCTCTTATTGTCATTTAGATGTTGAAGACTGTAAAGAATTTTAATTTTCTCACTTGAAATTTTTTTATTCTGTTTTGGATTATTATTTCCTCCTCTTCTACATTTGCAAAGGAACAGTGCTCTGGAATCAGGGGTTTTCTTTTGCCTCCCCTTCTATTCACTAGAACGACTCATTGCAACGGTCAGAGAATGAGCTTAGAAATTCCAAGAAACTTGAGTTGTCTTAGGAAAATATTAATGTGTACAACTATTCTGATTTTTTTACTTACTGCAGAGGGATTGCTTACTGTGATTTAAAATGCTTTTTAACAATAGATTTATACATGCATGTGAAACAAAAACCATTGAGGTCTCTCACACAGATGCCATCGCTCTATACAGTCCGTTATGATGCATATAATAAATTAGTTACCACTCGTACAGTAAAAAGAACTATTGTGAAATACCTTCCTCTGTTGTATTATGCTCCTTTTCACATGCCTGGCATTTCCCCCCCCACACACACAGCTGGTAATGGCTTCTTGCATGAAAACTCCAGGGATTTAGTGACAAATAAGTAGATTGTGACAAGTTTTATGCTTCTGTCCTGAAACAGAGCAAGGAATTCAGGAAAGAGTGAAAAATATAGAAGAGAAGCATGTACAGTTTTGCACAGGAGGACCTGTTTAATTTCAACAGTATTTTTTTAATCGAGAGTTGTATGAGGTCTGATTTGTATAGCCATAGCATTGGAAATGCTTTCAATATGCGAGAGTTCTCAAAAGAGTTGGTAGACCTCACGTTTAACGCTTTCCCCGTGTGTGCCATTTGCCCCTTTCAGTGAGTAACCACTGAAGAGCAGATAACATTTCCTAGCCTGCCTTCTGTTAGGGACTAGACTATTTTCTTACAAATTCATGGCAAGGGTTAGGCCAATTTCATCAGTGAGTTGTTAAAGTCAAGTTTTCTTGCTCTTCCACTTACTCTCCAAAAATATTATACTGAATGGACAAACTCTGTAGCATCGCACCACTTCCATGGGGAAAAGAATCATTTCTGTAGTGTGCTCTTTCTCCTCCACTTCTAGCTTTTGCAGTCCTTGTGTTTGCTGCTTTTGGAGAAGGGAAGGGATGTTCTTTTGGAGAGTAAAAGAATACAGTTTGGCTAGAGGTGAAAGCATGAAGATGAGATGGAGAAGCTTTTCAGAACAAAGAACTGCATGTACTTCTCCTTATTTCTCAGAAACCTGTGAAAGCTGAGACTAGCTGATTCCATCCTGAGAGACAGGGCGTGCAGATCTAAAGCTTGGTGTGAGTAATGAGACATTGCTACCTTAAAACATGATGAGTTGCAGGTGAGCTGGACCGAGGAAGATCCTGGAGTACTTCAGACTGGAACACTGAAAGTGTTAGAGCCTGCTGGATGGGAAAGCATGCAGTATTTTTTTTCTTTGTTTATGGCTTGTAGGTTTCTTTGCAGTTTCTCTTTCTCTCTGAAAATAGCACATACCTTGGGGGGTGCTTTTTGTTGTTGTTTTCTTTTTTGGGGGGGTGGGGGTTTGGAAGGTTGTAGAGTGAGCCCACTTCACCTAGCCATACAATCCATTTCACAGTGACCTGGTAAAAATTATAGGTTTCTTGCTTTGGTTTCCCCCCACCTTCCACCCCAAATTTTTATCTGGATTTTTGAGAGGCTTTCTCTGCTTCATCCACGTTTACTCTGACTCATTTCTGCAGAGTCTACCAGTTTATGCAGGAAGGTTGGTTCAGAAGACACAGATACATGCAGACAGATGCTGTTCTACAATTATAGCCAGCCTGCCTGCAGCAGCAGAATATGATGAATGACAAATCGAAAAGCAGAACTTCTCTGCAGAAGGGGACCTGCTAGGGGTTTATGTAGCAGTATTGATCAGGCATCGGGCTTCTTTAAGCACAGGAGACAACACTGAAGTAATTGCTCTCTCTCTTTCTTTGTGTTGTTCCCATTCTTCTAGGGGCTATGATTGTCTTTAACACTGTCCTTTTATCTCCTCTATGTCCTCATCATCTGTGAGATGTGTTGGATATGTATTCTTTTTTTTCTTATTTCTCCTTGCCCTAAAATAAATTCTGCCAGATCTAAAGGTCGATTTCCTTTTGTGACCCATGTTGGTCACTTGTAGTCTGTGTCCATGCTGTGGGTGCTCTGCTGACATCCTGTGTCTGTGCTCTTGGGAAACAGTGTCACACCTCAATTCTTTCTACTGCCGTCCCTCCCAATATTTGGATAGCCTCTAAATCTAATCCAGGCTGTGCCCCAGCATCATCAAAAAATGAGTCAGTCCTGCACTCAGTCCTGGCTGACCCCAAGTTCATTTAACATGTATCTAGAGGCAGACCATATGTCACGACAGGCAGTAGGCCAAGACCAGATGTTACGCTTTACTGAGCTGTACTGCTTTTCTATGGAAAGAGGATGTTAAGAATTCAGCCAGGCTACGGTGAATGCGACTCCAGAGTCAACGCTGGGGCTGGGCAGCGGTTGTCTGCAGAGAAATCCTTAAGGGGTACAAGCTCACGTGGTTACGAGGAGGATGCGCGTCTGGAGCACACGGGTTGTGTTCACAGCTCTGCCCCTGGCTGCTCCTGAGCAAACAGCCCGCGGAGTCAGCCGCAGGCCTGCCTCCGCTGCGTCTTGCACTCAGCTTGCAAAGTTATTCATCTTTTCCCTCCTAAAAGAACTCACCTTGATCCATTTATGGAAGAGACCGTATGGAATAATTCTGATTACTCATTTATTTATCAAATTACTTTTGTGAATTAAACGGACTTTGCCGACGCAGAGCCAGAGATGGCAGCGAACTTAACTCCACAGCTGCAAAACATACAATGCTTCTCATTGCTGAAAGGGATATTTCCTGTTAAGACTGCACATTTTGAAGGGAGCCAGTTTGGTGGGATGTTAGCACTTCTATGCTATAAATAGACCAGATGAGTATCACTTTCAGTCTCAAAGGAATACATTTCTAATTTCTTGAAGGAAGTAACAGTATCTCTGGCAGGATTCTCGGGGAGTTTTGTACTTGCCGATGAGGTCTCCCTGCACTTGAGCTTTGACTTCATGAATGAGCATGCTTGTTGCAGCACATAGACATTTAGGAGTGCTATTAATAGCTTCAGAGGCACAATACTGCAGTTAAGGTCGGAGAAGTCCTCGCTGCTTTAGATTGCTAGGTGGGCAGAAAAGGAAAGCCAGAAACAATGTGGCAGACCGTAGGTTGAACGTTAAATGGCCAGCAAGGTTGTGAGGAGGGGAACTACCAGTTTATTCATAGATTTCCTTCCACGTTGGAAGGAAGGAAGGATGATTCAGCAAATGGGGTTCCTCGGGGACAGAGGTGTAGAGGGGACCTCTCAAGAGTTATGTGCCTCTGCCTCATTGTGCAGCTTACACGTGCTACATCCCCCCTATTTCTGAGCCCTGCTGCTGCTGTAAGACAGAGGCTAGCGCAGGAAGTCCAGGTAATCGAATATGCTGGCTCAGTTGCTCATTTTTACAAGCTTAAGAAAAAAAAAAATCTTTTGTGTTCAGCATTTTGTTCATCTGATTACATGAGCTGCGAAGCTGCACGTGTAAATGAAAATAACAGAGCTGGGAATTGGGTTGACATTGGGCTTGAATGAGAATGCTTCCTGTTGCTGGTTTTAACAACTGGGAAAATGAAATCCCAGCCCCTGCTCCCACTCAGGTTTAGAGAAACATAAAGAAAGCCGGCAGTTAATACATGTTTGTTATTGTGCCTCTGCCATGTGTGAGGGTTGGGAACCTTGTCAGGAACAATAAAGAGAAGGTTTTTGGGAAAGACCATCCCACAGTTTGAAATAATGAGTGCTGGACACTAAAACAAGTTTCTTCTCTGCAGCGTGTTTTGTCAGGGTGCTGCAGGGTGTCTGACCACACAGCACCTCCTGAGCCATGCATTTGATTTTAAAATTAAGTGATAGTTGGGACTGGAAAGAGGACAAATGAGTGGATGCCATGACAGAATTCAGCTGTTCTTGGAGCATCCAAAAGATGACGACGTTTTGGGGCTGGTACTGTTAATTTTTGAGTATTAAGGAGAGTTAGAGACCATCTGAGAGGAGATGCATAACTACAGAATAAGAAGTGGGGGAAAGGGAGAACTGTACCAGTGTGACTCTAGAAGGTAGCAGAGCACCGGGCTTCAGGGACTTGCTTGATTATTTATGCCTGGCATATCAGGCATATTGTTTTTTTCCAGTTATTAACTGCTCAGTTGAAGAAAATGCATCTGCTATGTTGGCCAGTGTACATGCAAGTAAAAGGGATTGAAAAAATTCTTCGCACTCTGATTTACTCATTCCCAAACTTTGGTCCATAGATAAATAACAGTCTACAAGGTAGTTTTAAGTGATCCACAGCCAGTCTTCAGAGCAGTGCTGCACAGTAAATCATGTCATATTTTATTACAAAGGTTTAAAGGTTAAAGGCTTTTGAGGGTGAGCAGCAGTGTGCCCAGTACTGCTGCTCGAGTGGAGCCAGAGCAAAGCTGAACTAGCTGGAGGAGACCAGGGAGGTCGAGACAGTCCCCTTTGATCCCCGCCAACAGGTTGCAGTTCCTGTACCCTGAGGCAAATGAATTCATTTGCTAAATCGCTTGGTGTTTCTGCTGCAACAGGATTTCCTGGCCAAGTTACTCTCTGTCTCATTCTGCTTTTTCACTGCTTGCTAAAGGTACTTACCTGTACAGAGGCACACAGGCATGTAATTCATTCTCCTGGGAAGATCCATCCCCTCACTGCCAAACTACAATCATTTTCCATCCATTTTGCTTTCTAAAAGCTACGCTTTTCTCTCTCCTTCGTCAGTTACCTCACTAACATGGCTACCATTTCCTCATTTTTTTGTTTTATTTTTACTTTTTCCATTCGGCAAGACAAGTGTTTGGGCAGTAGGCTTTAACGGCACCATCCAGGCATGGGCAGAAAACACAGTGACGAGGGAGAGAATTAATCACCGCACTAAAATGATTAATGTTCTGTTTTGATCATTTTGCATCCCACCATTGCATTTCAACTAACAACAGGTTTCTGTCTTTGACCCACGTGCTTCAAGTCTTCGTTAAGGTTTTGCCACACACTGTCATAATCACTAACAACTGCTTGGGTTTGAAGGTAATTGTGTTTTTATTTTCTGGTTCATGCTTCAGGAAAAATTAAAACTTGATGCTGAGAGGGAAAAACTAGAGAGGCTTCAGGAGCTTTACTCCGAGCAGAAGACGCAGCTTGATAATTGCCCTGAGTCCATGAGGGAACAATTACAGCAGCAGCTGAAGAGGGTCAGTAGCAAGTTTCAAGATTGCACTAACTTTCTTTTTTTGTTGTTGATTATTTTTATTTTGTTTTTTTTTTAGAGTTAAGTGTAACGTATTCTGTTTCAAGTACTCAGAGTCTGAACATATTTGCAACTTATAATTGTTAATAGTCACCAGGGTTATGGTTTTTTGTGGAATGCTTGCAATAGATAATGTGCACGGTGGCAAATGAGTAGCGTGCAAATGGGCGGATTAGAAATCATTTTGTGTTGGATGCTTCTAAAGCTTTGGGCTACTTGCCTGTAATGAGCCCCTTAGGCCTGCTGGGTGGTGTGGAAGCTGTTGTGATGTTTAGATGGACAATGGAGCGTTGCTCTTTACCTGTGTGAGCAAAGGCAGGAATTGAACTTTAGTCAGTGGGATCAACCACGTTACCAGCATTTTCCTGTTGCTGTTGTTCGATCCTGTTGCGTTCTCCTCCTTTGCAATGCTGTAAATGGCTGTCTCAGTGAAGCAATGGATAACTTCCTTTTTTTTCAGCACGTAACTTAGCTGTTAGCCTGAACTGTGCTTTGAAAAATTCAGTTTTAATATTATACCTCTTATTTTAATAGCTTTATTTGTTCCTATGTTTTCAACAGTTGCACATTGGTATAATAACCTTCGCATACAATCTAATTGCAATTTGATTTTATTTTGTATTATTTGTAACCGAAAGAGCTACAATATTGTCTGTGAAGGTACAGTTATGTTCTGTGGAAAGATTTTAGTATTTATTAATGTTAAGTGAGTTCTACAGCACGTATAGCTCGCTTTACTGGGGGATGGGGGCCAGAAATCCTTTTCAAAGCACCAGTATGGCAAGCTCAAGAAGCCATCTGAAAGTCAAACTAGATTTTTGGGTTTTTTTTCTCCTTAGCTTGAGTGTTTATATTGGGAATAAGGTCTGTGATAGCAGTGACCAAAAAAGGGCTTTTTTTGCTTTATAGGAAATATTCTTTAGATTTTGTTTTATTTGCAGAATTCTGTTTTTTTTTCAAGGAGCAAAAAGTAAAAAAGTCCAGCTTTGGAAATAACAATGTTAAATTCTTCCGTAGTAACTGAGAAGTTTGCTGGTTTTGGGACACTTAAGGATTTTTGTAGTAACATTAAAAAAATAAAATCAGTATTATGTAATCTGTCATACATATTAAAGGGAAATAAAGCCTTTCCTACGCAGTTACGTACTTGGAGGTATAAATTAATGAGAAGTTGCAGTCTTGTTGCTGTGGGATGATAGTAAATCCTTTTTCACTACAAAGAGGCTTCTAGAAATCTGTTTGATTATTTTTTTTTATTTTTTTTTGTTCCTTCCAAGTTGGCTTAATAATGATTTTGGATTTGAAAGTGGCACAAAACTTGAAATGCTGGGGTGCAATTAAATGTCCAGTTAGTCCTATTGCATTATTCCAGGCCAATTGTAGTGAAAGTTAGCTGTGGCTGCTGTTGTTGAAGCAGTAGAAGTTATCACTGAATCTCTCGAATGGACAGTATCTCTCGAATGGACATCAAGTGTGAGAGCAGTTACAAAAGTACTGTTAAGTATTGTACCCAAAATACAGAAAATCTCTTCCTCCCCCCAAATCAGCCCAGCACAGGATTAATGAGCAGGGACATCTTCAACTAGGTCAGGTTGCTCAGAGCCCTGTCCAGCCTGGCGTTGAATATTTCCAGGGATGGGACATCTACCACCCCTCTGGGCAACGTGTGCCAGTGTTTCACCACCCTCATTGTAAAAACTTTCTTCCTTATATTTAGTCTAAAACTCCCCTCTTTTAGTTTAAAACTATTGCTCCTTGTCATGTTGCAACAGGCTGCTAAAAAGGCTCATTGCAGGGGGGTTGGACTAGATGACCTTTAAAGATCCCTTCCAACCCAAAGTGTTCTGTGGTTCTATTCTCTGAAATACCTGAGTCTACAGCAGGGTATGTTGTGCTGCTTTCCTGCTAACGCGGTCGGTGTGAAGGTGACAAATTCCCTTATTGCTTCATCTCCGGGACCTCAGTAACTTTGTAATTTGTGTCCAGAGGAGCGGGCAGCCGATTTCACAATAGCGGCTACCTGCAAGGTGGGGATGGAGTTGGGGTCGGGGTTGGCAGTGGGCAGCCGGCACGCTTTGTGTGGACTACTGAGGGGTTGCTGCTTCCCGATGTCCATGATGAATATTCACTGTCCCTGTTGGGCAGGGAGGACACTTCATCAGAGACTGGTGAAACCTGGGGGCTTGTGGGAAGGCACTGAGGGAGAGCATAGTTCTTCCTGATGGCTTACTTAAAGTTAATTAGCAGACTTCATCCTTCACTGTTAGTATGAAAGCGCCAAAGCTTGTTTGTTCTCATGTGCCTGAGTTTATAAAGATATGGATAAAAGGAGAATGAGAGTAGCTGCCTGGATTCCTGCAGAGATCTGAAAAGACACTGTCCAATGCTAGGAAATGCCTTACTCTTCAGATAATATTCTCATGATTTTTGCAGATTTTGCAGGCCTATGGAGCTCCCACCACATCCTGAAGTAAGGGCCAGGTTCTCTCCCATCAAATTGACTCCAGTGCCATTAACAGAAGTAATGGAGATACCAAAAAAAAAATTGTGTTTTGAAGTGCAATACAGAAACATTGTGCCTGTCGTTTGTTGAGAGATTATAAGTTACAATATTTTGATGTCAATTGTTTTAATAAAAGGGAGGGAGTATACTTGCTACTTGGTTTTGGGAAGCCATTACCTACAGCAAGAAAAATTATCCTCCTACAAATCCTAGGCTGACGAGCAGGTTCCTTGTGAAGGTCATGGCAAGGACTCTGGGCACATCTTGGAGCCAGACCTCGTGTCCCTGCCGCTTGTGCCCTGCTCCCGCAGGCTGCCCAGGGTCTCGGTCCCCGTGGGCCGGGCTGGCTGGTGATCTCGCTGCAATATGCTTGCAACCGCTGGTAGAGCTAAGCTACTGCCACTCACCCTTTGGAAGATTTTCAATTTGAAAATGGACTTGGCTTCAACTTAGGGATGGGTTGTTTCTTTTTCCCTGGTGGACACAGTGGTACAGAATGTGATGAAGCTCTTGTTCCATAGCGCATCTCACAAAGAATATAGAGTTTCATGAGCTGAACTGGCTATCAGTTGCTTTTTGGCTATCAGTTGTTTTCTATGAAGTCTGTCTCTTCTTCTGCCTCAGTAGCAATTAATTTGGCATGAAATAGCCTGAACTTGTTGACTTCCATGGCCCAAGCAAAGCCTTTCTGTTTGTTTTGAATGCTGGTTTGAATGAAGCCACCAGCCAGAATGAATTCAAACCAGCTGACTGCTTTGAATGAAGCATTTTTGTATTGTAAGTAACCACTTTCTTGTAATTTTTAGCCCACATCTTTGCTTTTGATCTCTTCACTATCTCCTACAAGTGGAAAGCACACCTTTGGAGAATAATGGGAAGGTGTTGGTGTTTCGTATAGTAACTTGGATGCTTTAGCTTTTGCATCCTGTGTCTTTCCCTGGAACATTGGAAGCTGGTTTTGAATGCCTTTATACAGACCTATCCGCTTATCTCGGTTGCTAACCTTTGACTTAGTTGAAATAAGAAAAAGAGTAAGTTTGCATTTCTCTAAAATGATAAATTGCTTTACAGGATGTAGGTTTTCTTACGTAACAATGTACGATGTGTCTATTTTAGAGAGCCTTAGCATTTAATAATACTGCGATTATTAAAACCACCTTTTTCTTCAGAAGTTTGGAACTTGTAAGTTCCAAAGAACTTGTAAGTAGGGATTCATGTTATGAATACACAGATGTTGCAGGATAAAGATTAGCATTCTGTTCTCATGCTGAAAAGCACCATAAGTTTTATCTCGTCATCCCTAAGCGGAAGGGAGGTGTGTTCTTATTTCTTGGGTCTTTTCTGCAGCATTCAACCTCTTTTTCCTGACAAAACCTGGCATTGGTTCAGGGGAATGCATAAAAGTGGGCTGATACCTTTTCTGAAGTAATAGACCTCCTGGCTAGGGTGGATGACCGGAGTCCTTAATTGTGTGTTTGCACGGGGAGCAACTGTCAGCTCCAGTTTGGTGGTCCACGATCAGCCTCTGGCAGAGCAACTCACCTGGTTGGACACCACTGCTGTGGTGATGGCAGCGTGCTCATGGCACACAGCTCCACGGTATCTTTTGTCTCATCTGACTGCAATAAAAACAGTGCTGGTGCTTGGGCTAGACCTGAAGAAATTTTAACTGCAGTTCGGACTCCTTTATTTGAGGGTGTATTCCTGTAATTAGTTAATTCCGTGTGCAGTTCTCCGGTGTTGCTGGGATGATACTTTCTGTCCTGTCTGGTTGGTAAGATGCTCTCCCAGTTTGGCACATGACAACCTCACCAAACGGGTTCAGGCTCTGGTGGTGCCACAGCCAGGCTACATCAGAGTGATCTGCCCGGCCAGGGTGCCCTTGGTGCCAGGAGGCTCCTGCTTGCTCTGAACGCTGCAAACCAGCTCCCTCGCCATCCAGGTGCTTCATCTTTCTCAGCTAGGGGGGACAGTAGGAGCAATGGAGAAAGCAACATCAAAATAATGATTAGCCTTATTATTTCTCTTATTACGACAGTAGGTCATTAAAAGCATTGAGGTCCTCTTTGAACGTGTTCTATGAGATACGTAAATACCGTTTCAGACTGATTTTTGTGTGTGTTTCGAAGTATCTCTACTCTGGTGTCAGTGAGAGCATGATTACTTTTTTTTTCCCTTAAGGATGCTGATCTACTGGACATAGAAAGCAAACACTTTGAAGATTTGGAATTTCAGCAGCTTGAACATGAAAGCAGGTTAGATGAAGAGAAAGAAAACCTGACACAGCAGCTCCTGCGTGAAGTAGCTGAATATCAGCGTAGCATTGTCAGTAGAAAGGTAAAAGCATTAACACTCCATTCGCTTGTTCTTTGTTGTTGAGCATAAAGGGGATGAAATGGATCTACAACCTGCCCATCGGTAGGAAATAATCCAAAACTTTCCTCTCTGAAAAAGCTTTTGCAGCAAAGCAAAGATGATGGCCCGGGAACATCCGCTACAGATCAAATCATGCAATTCTCTAAAAGCAAATAAATCAATAAAATTCCATGCCCTTTTTGTGTATTTCCATATGAAAATTAAATTCTTTTATTTGCTGCAAAGAGTACCACAGCATTGTTTTTTCTTCTTTAAGAAAGGAGACTATAGTTACTTTGTACTCATGATTGATGTTGTTGTTAAATGATTTTGTTAAAATAATAATAGAATAACAAATTAAGAAAATACCTTAATTTTTAAAATCAGTTGTAAAGGTCCTGTCTCAACCAATTAAATACCGGTTTTTCAGAGATCAGAAGTTGCATCTCTAAACCAGTTCTGTTTAGCATATGGAAGCTAGTCACCGTATTATCAAAGAAAATGTGCCGTTGTTCTTTTGTTTTGTCTCTTGAATAAACGGGCTCTTTACTGTGTCTAAATCTTATTTAATTATCTCCTTCAGAGCAGTGAGCTGTCTTGTAAATACTGCTTTACTCATATGAATGAGTGAACTCTCATGAATAAGATCCTTGCTGCAGGTTGTGTTGTGCTTTGAAAATAAGACACGTAAATTGTGATTATTTTCTTTTTATATTAGGAAAAGATTTCTGCTCTCAAAAAACAAGCAAATCACATTGTCCAACAAGCACAAAGAGAACAAGATCATTTTGTAAAAGAGAAAAACAACTTAATAATGATGCTGCAAAGAGTAAGTATTTATGGTCTTTCAAATATTTTTAGTGTGTAATAAATGAGAATTTCATAGAATAAAAGAATGTAGAACACGAGAAAAGCATCAGTTGTGCAGAAGCTAGCAAGTAGGTAATAACGTGATGGACATTTTTTGTATCAATTAACCTTTAAAAAAAACCAAAACCATCTTCTGCATTTAATCACCAGATTTCTTAGGAGAAAACTCTAGTGGCATTTGGTAATCGAGAGGGCTTTAGAGATGCCTCCCTTCCAGAGGACTCAACCTTAGGCACCCACCCAGGTGCTGAAGCTAGAGGCCTATGCTCCCTGTGTGGCTGCTGGAACAGTGCACACACAGCTCAGATTTTGGGCTTGTAATAGCCCATACTGGGCCACAACATGAGCTACTTAACATCAGCTAACCTCTGGTTAATAAGAAGCTGGCATGAACCCTTCACTCCCATTATGTTTTTAATCATGAGAGAAATCGTGTTTAGTTCATTAAGCAGAATCAGCATTTTCAAAACGCTGAAGGAAGACCTATTTGGTTTGGCTGTGGTTATTGAATAAAATCTTTCACTAGCTTTTCATTCTGTATCTCCATTTTTTGTTCAGTTCTGCTGTAAGTGGATGAAGCTGAAGCTCTGCTGTGCAGTTTCTAGCCTTCTACCCCAGCGTGTTTCTTTACATGCTTAAGAAAATGGCTAGCATTTATTTTCACTACATGGCTGTTGGTGTTTAACATAAAATGTCTGGTTTTAACAGGAAAAAGAGAATCTCTGTAATCTGGAAAAGAAATATTCCACGCTTTCCGGAGGAAAGGGATTTCCTGTCAGTCCCAATAGTCTAAAAGAGGTAAAGAGATTCGCTGCTTCTTACTTTGCAATAAGTAACTTTCAATAATTTTAGTATTTAGTCAAGTCCTATTCATACATTTTTGTTGAGATGTGATGAAATTACTTTGTAAAACTATTCATGGAAGTCCAAATGCATGGGTGAGCAAAAATAGCTTCTCTTGACATTTTCCCAGATGTGACTGGTATCGCCTTCATCTCTTGCCCTGGAAAAATGATCATTTTTAGGGGGAGGGAGGAGGGATGGTGTATGGCTAATTTTCTCAAAATAGACAATTAAACCTCATTGAAGTGAAGAAGAATGAGGTCCAGGAATAACTCTGTTCAAGTACGAACACAGTTCAGTCTTATTTTTGCACTGTAGATTTTATCATTGCCTCGCCCCAGCCCCTTTTATTCTAAGGCTCTGTAGTAAAGTGTGACAAGCGTACATTTTTGATCTTTTTAAAAAGCATTGAACTGAAAACTTCAAGCTATTGTGGTTGTCAGATACCTATTGAGCTATTTATTTAACTATTTTGAATAGTTAGAGTAAAGGTGCCAAATATTTTTTGCGGCAAAAAATTGAGTTAGCTTGGGTAATGCATGATGAGACCCAGAGCTTACCTGCAGTTGTCAAGACTTCAGAGCTTTGAGGGTACTGCTTTAAGCCTCAAGGTCCATGAGCAAGGTCGGTGTTATGGTAAGCCACAGTCCATCACAAAGATTCAGTCAGCACCTATGCTATTAGCATTAGCTCCCCATGTTTATCTTCTTGACTTGACTTGATGAATCTGCAAATTGCAGATAAACATGAAGTTACAAATGGAGAAGCGGAAAATCTAGCATTTAAAATACACTGACAGGTATCTGTGGCTGCTTCATTAATTCTGCTTAAGAGGCCTGACTGGTCTTGCCAGATCTGCTTGTATCGAAGCCCTGAACAAGGTCTGCCACATCTAACGATGTAGGAAGTTTGGCTTTTGAAGTCTAAAGCAACCACTTGTCCTCTTGGCACCTGGGAAATGCGATCTTGCTTATTTGGGCTCGAAGCTCCTGGTGAGCCCAGGTGGCCTCCAGCACATGCCAGTGGGGTTGAGCACCCTTCCTCACTGCAAGCCGTGTTGCAGATACTTAGACTTCCAGTGTCCTAGGTGGCACTCTGATCTGGACTTGTGATCTCCCACCAGGACATATGGCAAGTCTAAGCTTCATTTTTTTCATTTTGAGATGGATCTGTTCATTCTCTCCCTAGAGAGTGGGTGCTGTCTCTGATTTTTATCTTCATATCCACATAATGGTTTGCTTAATTACAGATATTTCAAAATGCAACTACATTAAGTGAGCCTGACACTCTTTTATTGAAATGGGTTGTTCAGTGACATGGTTCTGTTCAATGCAGTGAAGTCAGGACTTACTCTAAAGTAAATGAGAGAAGGAACAGCCTGGGTTAATTTGTTTCATGCTCAGTGTCCCCATAGGCTCTGTCCTATAAAAGAAATGCCTTTCCTTGCCAGATGTTATGTTTGTCTCAGTCCAGTTTATTTTTTCTCTGACTGTTCCGGCACCTTTAAAAATCAGGCACCAAATGATACACAGGCTTAAGCAGACTCCCTGCACACAGAAGTTAATTTCATGTATCTGTTGAGTTTGTGGTACAACATTTCCGAGCCCCTCCTCAAAGTGCACATTTGTAACCCTCTCCCATCTATCGTGAAGCTTACTCCCTGCAAGCACAGCAATAGAGGCTAACACAGCCTCACGTAAAGAGGCAGGATGCTTATCCCAGTACTTAAATAACCGAGGAAAATCAATATTGTTTAAAAGTTCAGCATTGACAAAATGACTTGGATGCCTAATCTGACTTGAAACCGTTTATTTAATCTAATAGGGGCCTGAGCTAATGCACAGCACGGTCATTTGTCATTTGCTTATTTTTTTAACTCCATCGTGAATCCCCCTTAGGGTTGTGAGTCTAAACTGAATGGTTTTTATATAATGTGTTTTATATAATTTTCCAGAACTGTGTATCTGTTTGAAATAACAGATAAAATACATTGAAAAATATGCTCATAGATAGTAGCGTTGGTATATTTTTTTCAACCCGCCTTCTATGACTAGTGCTAAAATTATGCATTTTTGAAAAGAAGAAATACAATTCATACAATACAGTCTGTGTCTTCTTTTACTGAATTGCTGAAGTACACATACTGGCATGTCACAGTAATAGAGACATAGCCCCCTTCAACCCCTTCTCAATTTAAAAGCTGCTTACCATCTTGATTTAAAAATAAGCATATTTCTATCTCACTTTTATGACATTGCTTCAACAGTAATTTATTCTTCTTTTTGTGTAGCCTTGTTTTCTAAGGATAAGGAATCAGGACATTTGACTTTTTACAGCACGGCATCCTATACACCATGGATTTGAATCCATATTTTATTTTTTAAATAACATTTATTTGGTTAACACCAGAACACATGCAATAATTATATTCTGCCAGTATATCTCAAATCTGCTTGCATAAATCTCTGCAGGCAGAAGCACACTCTGATGTCTGTGCCTTTCTTCAGCCCATCACCTCCTGTGTTTGTTTTTTTTTTTTTTTAAAAAAAAGACAAATGGTAGTGGCTATGGGGCTAACAGTAACAGCATCTTACCCAAGTCTCCCGGTAACACCTAAAAGTTAGAAGGAACTTCCAAGCACTGCAAATGGAAGGTGTTGTGTCAGCATAATTTACAGAGTAACAGTGGTATGTCTTTATGTAGGTTCTTCCCAGTTCTGTTAGTTATTTGGTTTGCTTAAACTAGCTTAAAAGTTAAACAATAAACAAATCAGAGTAAGTTATTTTATTTAAACATGGGGAGGGTGGGGGGATAAAAAAACGGGTGAATAAAATTCCTTCTCTTTCTTTTCCTCCAATCTGTTTTTTCCAGAAAGAGGTACTTAATTTCTAAAGGGTATTTATATTTTCATAAAGACTTTTGGTCACTTAATGTACATTTGCTTTTTGATCACACCAATGTATTTGTTTAAATGAAGAACAATTTTCAGAATCCAAATATTCAACGTTTGAAAAGCTTGACGATAATTTTATTTATGATGAAGTATTTCAATGATAACAAATATTTGGCTGTATCACTCTAAACTAACTTTCATCGTACTGGATACATTAATACTCTTGCACGTCTTTTGGCTTTTGCTCCTTTTAACTTCTGAATTCCTCCTTTTAGGGCTATATCAGTGTAAGTGAAATTAGTGAGCTGTATGGCAATTCCACGAATCTATCCCCTTCCACCCAGCCCCCCACAGATGCTGAAGCAGTTGCCACTGAGCCTTCCACGGCTGTGCTGACCAGCCAGCCACAAAATAAAGAGGTTTGTTTGAGAGACATTTCCCTTTGTTTGCACTGTTCTTTCATGGCTGCCTTTTTACTTTCTTTTTATTTTTTTTTATTTATTTTTTGGTAATTCAACATGTAACAGATTGACCCTAAGGCAAACTGCCGTCTGCCAGTTACCGAGTCCGATAACGATTTAATAGTAAAGCTGAAGGACTGCTCCAGTTGTAAACTGTCTTTGATAATGTAGAGGGGACTTCAAAGGCCAAAAAACCTGAATGCTTATGACCCAAGCAGCGATAATTGACAATCTTTACCTGTCAAACAGTATAAAGTAATGCACCCTTGGAGAAATGGTCTGCGGACACATTTAGTATTACTCGTTCAATGGTGCTTAGAGGTTAATTTTGTATGTTTTGTAGCTTTTTTTTTTCTCTCCTGTGATGTGGTAGAAGTGTATCTCGAGTCTTTGGGGGAGATGTGTAGCTTCTAGTTATCTTAGCTGTTTCATGGAGTCTGTCCAATCTGTGTCTTCTAGCTTACTCTTTCTTTTTCTTCATTCTTTGTAATGCCCATAGCAAACTTTGAATAAATCCCCTGTTAAAGGAATGGAATAATCTTACGAATGTAAAGCCACTTATCTTTGTGTTGCAACTGGTTTAGAAATTGGCATTTCTCTACTGCTTCTGGTAGTTAAATACACCTTGAGAGTTGCAATACAACGCATCTCCTTTCCCGCTAAATGCTCCAACAAAACACAGTGCTAAAACTGCAGCTTGTATGTGCCGTATCTTCTGAGCGATTCCAAAAAGAAAACTCTGTGTGTAATTTCTCTTTTTTCTATAAAGCTAAGATCACCTCTCTGTTCTGGATTTGTGTTTCCTCACTCTCTTTCTCCTCGCTCTATTGCTCAACTTCCATCAGTCCATTGGCCTGAGGTCATGGCTACTCATGTAGATCCTATTCCTTTATCTGATACACCTCCACCTCTGCCAGCTAAGAAACACCGCAGGCAACAACAGGTAATAGATTCAAAGCTGATAACTTGGGATTATTATTTTTGGTTGGTTTTATTGTGGTGGCCATGAAGCTGATCTGTGTGTGAAGTTTTTAGAGTGATATGATGGATCACAAGTTGATTGGGCTTGCAGAGTGTTGCACTTAAAGGCACTGCTCATTTAAAAATAAGCACAATGCATTCTAGAAAGTTACAGAACAAAAATTCTCCTTATATAAACAATCCAGAGGCAAATACTAATATTTATGAGCCAATGTAACTGTAAGAAGACTTGCAGCAATAAAGTACAGGTGGCTACATTTGAAA
This sequence comes from Dromas ardeola, assembly GCA_013398915.1. Lineage (NCBI taxonomy): Eukaryota > Metazoa > Chordata > Aves > Charadriiformes > Dromadidae > Dromas > Dromas ardeola. The sequence goes on from VYZM01005141.1 coordinate 168,203, forward strand.
TCCTAAATTAATTTTTCATATACATTTGAACACCACCTCTCAAAAGCTGTATCGGTTTTAAGCCACTAATTCATTACAGTAACTTGTAAATAAATGTTTTTCTTTGTAATTTGATTCCACTTGTACACTAGACTTGAGGGTTTTTTGAAAAAAAAAATTAGGTACAGGGACATGTACACAAAATGTGCACATAAATTTAATGTAATAATGTAATTATCTTAATCAGCATGATTTTAATGTGATATTTGTAGAAATTCTGGAAAGCACTGTGAAGCAGGAGGTACTCTGTATTTTAGATTTTGTTCTTTCCAGTGAAGTTCCCAGACTATTACCTTCAGTGTATTCCATATAGAGCAAAACTGAGCAAGTAGGTCAATTCATTTTGTCAAAACTATGTAACAAATTACATTTGAAGCATTTCAGAAACCTGGAAGAGCGAAAGAAGCAGCACAGGGAATGCATGTACATGAGTGATACTTTACCTCGCAAGAAAACGACTCCGTCTGTATCACCGCACTTCAATAGCTCTACGCTTGGGCGAAGCGTTGCATCTAAAGTACGTAGTTGCATGCTATTAATAGCCTTCCCACGTCCATATAAAAACTTATATTATGTTAGAGGTAAGGTTGGGTAGCACTGTAAGCTTTACATAATTCCCCAAATTCACATCTGAAATTGACTTTGAAAGAAATTCAGGTTTATTAACATGTGGGAATATACATGAAGCCTTTATTTTGACCTCTGGAAATGCCGTGCTGCAACAGTAATGATGCATTTATGGTTAATGTATCTCAAGGACTGTATTTCCAGGCTCATTTAAATTGATTTTAGAGACACAACAGGTTGTTTTCCTTCCTACCTAAGGCCTCTAAATGGGAAGGGTTGTGCATAAAGTGAAAATACTCTTTATTTGCGATGTCGTAAATCAACAAACAGCAGCAAGGTGGAGATAATACTTTGGAAACATTTTGGTCTAATAGAGACTTTGCACAACTAAAATATCCACAGCTGATTGATGTGATGTGACATTGATACCCATGAAAAAGCAAGTTATTTTACCATTAGTTGCTGATACAAAAAGAAGTCCTGAAGTGTAGTTTTAAGCACATATTTATAAAATTTCCTGCAGGGACATTTACCATTAGGACAGAGCAACAGCTGTGGCAGCGTACTTCCTCACTGCCTGGCAACCATGACCAAAGAGTCAGAATCGAGAAGGATGCACAAAGGTAAGACCTTTTTGTTTGATTCATTGCCGTTAAAAGTCAGTGTTCAATTTTTCAGAAAATAAGTCTGAAAGCGGTGTTGCTATAATCAACAGGGCTGTAAAATAAAAATTTCTTTCTTGGTGAAAAAAGTAAGCTCTAAATGCCATTTGCAGATATCGGCAAAATGAGATGTTAAGATTATGACGTAGGTGCACAAGCAGTTTTGAAGTATGTGGTCATCAAATATACTTCAGTAAACAAGAAAAGTATATTGAAAAATGCACATTGGTTTAAGAGGGTTATGTCTATGAGTGGTTTTGAGGCATATAGGAAAGATATTACATGTTGTTTTCTATTTTCTTCCTTTTTTTTTTTTTTTTGGTAATTCTTTCTGTGTTGTGATCTTAAAAATTGTTTTTCACAGGCATGTTTTTTTTTGCCTGGACAAAGTAACTCCCTAGACAGAGGTACCTTTGCAAATCTGTAACTTTTTTTACTATTGTAACTGGTCTTAAATATTTGGGCTACAAAATAGAAAAGGAAAGAGTTGTTCTGTCATGTTGTGCATAGGACACGGCAATTCTGGGTCCAAAAGTAAGTTACACCTTTGAAACATTGTCCTTTGAAACACAGAATCCTATAGGATTCTGTGTCTGTCGTTTGTGGACTTGGATCGATACACTTAATTTCTGCTTTAACAAGATGCATTATTCATAAGTGTCCCATCTTCACATGGAATTGCTCCTCAGTGCCATCTGTCAATTTCTTTTCTTTCCGGCATCTGCCTCACTGTTACCAATATAAGTGCAAGAGGTCCTTATGTAGAATTGCACTGACTAAGCCTGAGCTGAGATAGGATCCATCCTGTTGTTATAGGACGTGTCAGAGCTGGCAGCTGGTAAAGGTCAAAGAGCCCAACTGAGGTCAGCCACACGCACCAAGATGACTCAATACAGGGATGGAACAAGCTTGCTGAGAAGGGATCATGACTTACTATATTCACTTTATAGAGCTGATGCAGTCGTGATTTGCAGGTTTTGAGCTTTAGTTATGCAGCAGGTCTTCCACGAAACTACCATGCTGTGGGTAACTTGTCCTGAAGTATTTCAGGTGTCATACAAAAGGCCCTTCATACTCAGCTTGGAAAGCTTTGATGTTACGTGTGCGCGAGCGTGGAATAGGTTGCCAAGTACATTCAGACTCATTGTTATGCTGTTGTGCAGAAAACACAGTCTGAAAACGCTTACCTGAAATTATCTGTTAATAATAACAGATTATCTGAAAAATCTGAGTAAGATTTTCTACGAAATCAGTGGAACTCTGCAAATGTATAGATACTGCTTATAGTGATAAACATGTGCTCATTTCTCTTCCCGCTCCAAAAATTAGTTGTTCACCTGAAATAGTTGATGAATAGATAAAAAGTCTTCTTGTCATGTGTATGGAACCACTGCTTGCTTTCCTTGCGTTTCTTTTCCCACTTTACAGGCTTTTCACTGCGTCAGTTTTCTGTGTTCAAGGTGATGTATTGCAGAGGACATGGGGGTCTCAAGTCACTGACAGGTTGCGCGTACAGCTGCACCAGCTGTGTTGGAGCTGGGTGTGCTCAGCTCAGTGGAGATCCAGGGTCCCACATGATAAATGCCATTCCATCCACTCTGGAGCGCTGGCTATCATGCAGTGTCCCACAAACCGGTATACTAAGAGGATGATGCGGTCCTGAAGCCGTATTAGTAGCTTACCGTGTTCCTTAGGGCTTAAAAGCATTGAGCAAACTTCTAGGCCAGATGTTTTGGCGTGTTCATGTAGATCTGAAAAAAAGTATATTCAGCGGTGCCTGGAGGAAGAAGTGGCAGCTCAGCTAGTTTGAAGGTATTATCTGAGAACCATCACTAAATTAGTAATGGTATAAAATGAGTTTTCTCTAATTTGCTTTCTCCGGTTTTTCTAATTTCAGTCCAAGAAGGTAAATGTAAAAGTCTGAGGTGAAAAAATTCAAAGTAAAAAATGAAGTCAGGAAATTAAGAACAGGCACTTAAGTTGCAACATGGATTTCAATCTCTTTGTCTTTGTGCAGGAACAAGTAACGTCTATGAATAAATTTTCGGTCAGATCCAGTAGGGAATATTTTAGGAAAGATTTTGAAGTACTAAATAGTTTTTATTGTAGAATTACCAAAACTCTGTTTAGTAAGTCATGTGGGTTCAAGAATTGTTCTTGAAAGAAAAAGTCACTGTCAGTAATCATAGCCTGAGTTAAGAGCAACTTATAAAATATTTAAGAGGATGCATCTTTTATATAAATCATTAGTGGAAAAAGCTATTTCTTAGCAGCAACTCATGAGGTATTTTTGAAGGACTGTATTTATAAATCTGCCTCCTGTGTCCATGCCTTCATAAGCAAACCATGTGCAAAAAAAAGAATGAAGAAGCTGCTATTTGGTACCACCTAGAGACCTCACTCTGTACAGGTCGAAACTTTGTCCCCAGGAAGGTCCCATGGGGTGCTGGGTGCCAGAAGCCCGCACAAGGACAGGCAGGCGCGAGGAGGGAGGGTTAACCCAGTCGGTTCCATTGATTGCAGGATGGACTCCAGAAGGGAAGAGGGAATGGTTAGGATGTAAGACCAGACACAGCACTGGGAACAAAACTGTTGGGACAGAGGAGTTATTTACCAGCAAGATGATTATTTGTATTCTTTCTAAGCTCTGAGGGGGCAAGGTATATATGTACAAGCACATTATAAGCTTTTCAAAGCAGTTTGCCTTTTTTTTTTTTTTTTTACTCTTTCTCCTATCGAACTCAGGAAAAAACAGAAAAGGTATTAAAATATCCCTTTACTTGGCTGTATCTATCATTGTCATGTTTTTGCCAAAAGTACTGATTGCATCAGCACTGTCAAGTTGTTCCCAAAATCTTGGAAAACTTTTAAATAATAGTAAAATAATGATAGCGCTTCAAAAATTCTTTTTTTCCTGCTGTCAAATAAGCTGTCACAACAAAACTTCTGATTAATGCTAATATCTGCAGAGCTACGGCTTTCTGCAGGCCTAATTTTTTGCTTCTTTGCTCATAGCCACACAAGTAGAGCAGAAAATGTAGAGATCTTTGCAGATCTGTGGGTGACAATGACAAGGTAGACAGACTTGGGCTTCCTACTTTGGCATGTTTCCATACAAAAAATGTATCTTGACATGTTAATGTCAATCTCAAAAAAAGAAGAAAGAATGGAAATAAAGGAAAATATCCTACTGTGATCTCTTTTATGAAGCGCTATTTTTTTAACATACTTGACAGTGCCACTTTTAATAACAGTTTTCACCTGTAGTTCTGACCTCACCATAATTTTGCGGTGGTATGTCTGGTTTTTGTGATTCTGCAATAACTCTTTGGGATTATTATTATTTTTTTTTAATGATATGGCTTTATGGATATTTGCAATATTTTGCTCAACAGTATGGCTGTTAACAGTGTTAAGTTTACTGCTTTACTACAGAGAATACAAGCCAATGCAACAAGCAAGAACCATTTTAGCTCTTGTATCAGCTTAGCCTTGGCTGATACAAGTCTTGGCTTGTGGGAAACCTGTAGTGAAGTGCTGGATCCTACGAGGAGTCTAATATTCTTAAGCGCATGTTCCGTGAAAAGGCACCTGAGCAGTTAAAAATTGCTCAAGCAACAGATTGTGCCTGCGCCATGTGTAGGTGGGGCTGTGATGGAGGCAGGTTGGTTTGTGAGCCTTCTCGCTGTCAGAACGCAGCTGATCCTCAGCTCTGAACCCCCCGTTGCTTACGGCATCAGGAGAAAAGGAGAACATCGCGTTATGCTTTGTTTCTGTGAATGCCGCTCATTTTGCGACCTAACGATTGTTATGATTCTTGGAGTGTTTAGTTATGTTTGCATGATTACATAAATTTAACTGATAAATGGGTTTTTTATCTTCATGGAAAGTTGACTTTCCTTTAGGAGAGTGTTTGTAAAACTGCTGTGTTCCCCTATGCCTTTCAGACGGGTTTATTTTTCAGTGAAATACAATATGGAATTAAGATTTCAGAGTACTCAAGGTTTTGCAAAGGGCTCAATAGAAAAACATGCATTTGAATAAAGTTCTTTTTTGTAATTTATTTTTTTCTCTCTTTCCATCATGAATAATTGATAACCATTTCACAGGAGCAATTAGTCATTCCAAAGGTTCAAGTACGAAAGGTAATTGCTTATCTGCAATAACAGCAGCATTTGCCATAATAATGGGGAAAAAAAGACCCCAAACTGCACATGTGAATCAGTAACACCTGTGTCGTGTGATGCTATTATCTATGACCGCTGAGGTGTATTTGTGTCCTTTTTGTTTCTTTTACTAATGAGTGCAATTGAACTTTTACAGAAATTTAGCGTTCTTTCAAATGGCAAGTAACGTCCTGCTAGTTCCTTAGAAACCAGCTTTAATTGTCTGCGAGAAACCTTTGTATGGTACAGAGGGAAGTGAGGAGAAAAGAGGAAACTATCTGCCTTGGAAATGCTTGTGATTTCCTTAATAATATGCTTTAATTATGCAGCTTCAGTCACGCTTTTCAGATACCTTTTGGAGAATATTACAGCCTTTCCAAGGTGGAGCTGCAGTTGTTGGCTCCCTGAACTGGGACTCTCCCCACTCCAGCATGGCAAAAAATACCAGACAGTAACCTTGTATGTGCAGGTAGAGAATGAGAATAAGGCACGAACATATTCCCACTTTAAGCATGTTTTCCTAACATCAGTGTCTTAATGGTGTCTGGTAAAAATTTTTATCAGGCCTTTGCTGCATTTGTACATTTGTCTGCATTTTTCCTGTGTCTGTTTATCTTAAATATGTGGAATGTCAGTAGCTGGATTCCTGTGCGAATGGGAGCTTTTCATGTAGTCTAACACTCCTTCCTAATCTGCAACTCTGCCACCAGCTCAGATTCTGGGTCAGGAATGTGCAGAGAGCGTTATCAACCTGACTGAGTATCAGAGGTGTGAGAAAGTCTCACTTCCTGCATTGACTGAAGGAAAAGATGAGCAGTGCAGTTGCATTTGTAATCACATAGATTTAACAAACCTTAAAAGGGCACTGTAGAATAACTCCAGCAGTTAAAACGACAACTGTCATTATACTCTCCTCTTCATCAGGCAAGCTCAACAACCTCTCTGGAAGTCTGTATAAATACTGCTGCATTATTCACAAAGAGCGATGGAGACATAAGATAAAAATAATTCTGAAGAAATATTTTTTAAAGGAGACGTAGTCAAAGGTCCTTGTGTTCAAGAAGGATGGCTTTCCAGAAAGGATGATTTTGTGGAAAAATAACAGCGCAAAGAACTTAAATGTTGGCATAAACCTTATTTTTCCTTACAGTCATTGAGCTATAGGGATCTGCGTCAATCATGTAAGGTGAACTGCAGTTTCAAAACTCTAGGAAAGTACCTCTACACCAGTAACTATGACGGTGTGACAAGGAGCCTATATTATTTCACATGAAACTAAAAGCCCAACTTGGAGTTACCAGAAGGCAAAGTTCCTCAAACAGAAAAAAAAATTTCCACATTCAGTAAAATCAAACAAACAAGTACTCAAGACCATTGAATATCAGGACCTTTTCTTTTCCTCTTTAATTTAATCAGTGTCAATTCCCCAAGAACCCTGAATTTAGCTGCTTTACTTTCCAGATTAGGTCTAATTTTCATTTTAAAATGAAAATTTCATTCATTCAAATTAAATTTTCATAATACACATGCAAGAATATATATTGAAATGTCAGCCATACTAATCTGCACATATTTGTGTCCATCATAGATTACACAGGTATTTAAAGGTTTTATTTCAGTTATGATTAACTTGTGAAATTAACTGTAATATTGTAGTACCTTGGTCATAGTGCAGTTAAGACTGAGGTGATGTTCAAAATGCTTGTGCTGCTAACATGTTATGTTCGGGTCAAAAAAACCTCTGTGTAAAATAAATGTTTCCTCTGTACTCTGTAGGGTATAACCATCAACGTATCTGTGAAAACCAAAGGCAGAAGTCTCCTGAATTCTACAGCAGAACAGCATCCGAATCTAATGTGTATTTGAATAGTTTCCATTACCCAGATCGTAGTTACAAGGACCATGCCTTTGATACACTAAGCTTAGACAGTTCTGACAGTATGGAAACAAGCATATCAGCATGCTCACCAGATAACATTTCCAGGTAAATCATCTTACTTCCTGGTGTTGTAATGGTCATAGGGTTATAATGAAGAAAGAGAATATGTATGTGTTGATGCTACAGTAATATGAATGCTGCTAACTGGTTAAGAAAATATACAACCATTAGACAGGCGTATTATTTAGTATTTTTGTCTTCCTTCATCATCAGTTTTAACTATCATCTCATCTGTTTATTTAAAGATGGAAAATAAAAATATGGAGAGGCTAAGTGATAATGTTGAAGGCCACAGCGAAATCGGTGTCAGTCCTGAACTGAAATTATGAAGTCGTGGATGCTCTTTTCAGAGTGGGTAATACCTGAGCATCCTTCCCTGGTCACTAGAGACTTCCTGTGATAGGAAATTTCTCAAAGACATCTGCCGGCAATGAAGTACACTCGTTCTGCATGTCCAGCGTGTTAACCTACTAGAGCCTTGCACGTTAACTTTACTAGAGTCTTATGCTGAAGCACTTCGGGCTCCTCTGGAAATCTGTTTTTGCCCTTTCCCCTCCCTCTTCTGGGTCAGTAAAAACAACGAGATGACACTGCAAGGCTTAGAGCTCTTGGCTGCTTTTCTCTTCTTCAGAGGCTGTCAGCTCCGACACCGCTCCTCAGATAAAAGGAACATCAATGATCTGTATAAAAAGAAAAGTCCAGCTGAGTCTCAAAATTGTGTGCAAACAATTTTCTTCTGACAGTCTGGTTGTCACGATAGCGCTTTCATTTCTGCTCACAGTCCTGCCCCAGCAGTTTCACAAGCGTAAGTGGGGGCTGATAATTAAGTACAACATTGTCAGAGGATTTAGAATCCCTTGTGAACACAAGGACAGCTTTTTTTGCGAGCATGTTTTGTTTTATTCAGCATCTGTTTCCTGTAACAGGGTGTCAGCCCACTGATTTCCTCTTGTAGTCTTTATCGCTGCAATGTTAAGGGTTTCAGAAAATATCAGCGGCACTGATTCTGCTGGATGGTGTTTTCTTGTTTGGTTTGGGTTTTTTGTTTTTGTTTTGGTTTGGTTTTTTTTTTTTAAAGTAAAAACATTAGGACTCAGGTTTTGAGGATTTTTGTTTTAAATAGATAGAGTTGGCAAGTTTACGATAGCTGGAGACAGGTTGGGAATTAACTCTTATCTCTGCAGTAATCTAACATGGCAGTGGCGTAAAATCTGTCTTTTTTTGACTTGCTGCTCTGACCACTTTGGAGGAAGATGGTGTGTGTCTGAGCTACCTTGAGGCCATCTCATGGCATCTCCAACCCAAGACTGGGGAGCCCCCATAGCTTTTGAATTTCACTGGTGCTGTTTGCCCGTCTGTCTCCCTCTGGCTCTTCTGCAGCTTCCAGCCAATGCCAGAATAAAAACAAAAAACAAAAACAAACAAACAAAACCAAACCTAAGCCAATACAAAAACCAGAAAAGGACCCATTATAACAGACATTTCAGTTTCTCAGAAGGCAAAGATTGGTGAGGGAAGAAAAGAGCATGGGCTGATTTTGTTGATAAGTCTTGGACGACAGGCAGTTAATTTTCCTTGACAAAACTTCCCTTAAGCAAAATGAATTCAGATTCTTTTAGGTGGTGTTTGAGAATCTTTTTTAGCCTTATCAGACTTTAAAGGAAAACAATTTATCTTGCTTTGTTTTGAGACATTTAAAATATGTAAGTTATATATTGCCTTGTATAAGGTGAGAGAAACCTTTTTTTTTTTTTTTTTTTTGGCTGGAAATGCATAAAATCTGTCTGTTCTCAAAACTACAGAAGAAACAGAACCATTGTACTCATTCAACTCCCCAAGCAGTCGTTGTTTCAAGATTCATTAAGAACTTACTTTTTTGTGGTTGAGGTTTCAGAGATTATGATCTTATTCTATGCATTAATTTCAGTGAGCAGGATAAGCAAATCAAGGATGAAAGAATATAACTAAACTGAAGTATTGACAAGTTTTATATGGGAAAACCTAATGCAATTTATGCCTCATTGCTTTTACTGAAGTTTTTTGACCTAGATTCTCTTGGCCTATCAACTAAATGTAGTGTGGCCAAACTAGGCTTAGGCATCTCTGTCAGTGGCCCATTTTTTTCAGAGACAATAAGCTTTTACAGCTCAGCGAGATTTCAGATGGATTATACCTTTTCTGCAAGCTTGGGTTAAATAAGTTATGGGGGTTTTTTTGTATTGTATTGTATCTCATGAAACAGATCCCCAATATCAGACAGAGAAATGTCTTCTGAAGAATGTCACTTCTGACAAAAATCCTGGTCTTACAGACATACCCGTCAGAGGCGTGCTCAGAAAGCAAAGGATGTTGTTCTTACTGTTTTTTTTTATTTCCCCGCCTTGACCAGAACACATATTTGGACTAGTTCCATTCTACCTGTGTCCTTTCACAGTTGGTCTGTATGCTATTAAGTAGCCTGAGTAGACCTGCCATCTGACACCCACTTCCACTTGTGTGGTCAGATAGTGTTTTCAGTACAATCCCAGGTCAAGTTTCTCTGTGCCCTAAAAATTTGAATCCATTTTATTTCCTCGCATTGTGCTTTTGTTTAGTGGCATTATTAATGGTAATACAGTAATATTTAACATCAACTGTTTTTCTTGAACAGCGTAAGATGAAAAATAAAATAGAGAGCACGCTGTGGAAATGCCACAGTTGACATGGCTGTTAAATTGAGAGGAAACAAAATTGTATTGGAGAAAAGAAACAAAAGGAAAAAAGGACAGGCAAAGGTGACAGCTGTGTGGTGCTGGGCCAGGATCCAGCACTCTGTGATTACCCTTGTTTCTTTGGCTTGCTGATTACTTTAACTAGTAGATCCTTCCTGACACCGCTCTGTCACTGAATGGCCTTAATGCATTCCTCTTAATCCTCCTTATTTTTATCGAGTACTTTTTGATGATGAGCTCAGTGACAGTCTACAGCCAGAAAGACTGGTATATTCAGATGGCTACTAATGCCAGCTCTGAGGATCAGTAGTGTGTTCTCTTAGGACATGGTAACCACCTCCGTCCATATTCTGTTATCTGGGAGAAGATGACAAATCACAGGGGATGGACAAGCTGCATTTTTGGGCTCTCAAGTATGCATTTTTCACAACTCTGCATAGGGAATGTATACATTGAGAGCGTACCATATACTTTATACATATTTTTGTGTTAGTGCCTACTGCAGTACCAGAACGGTATCAACTCCATTCTTAAACTATCTAATGTTAGAATGTAAAATATGTCTTTAAATACTGAGTATTCTTTTAAATAACTCTGATGTTTTTGTGCAGTGCTAGCACTTCAAATGTTGCAAGAATAGAAGAGATGGAGAGACTTCTGAAACAAGCGCATGCTGAAAAGACTAGGCTGCTAGAGACCAGGGTAAGCACAATTTCATAAGTCAAACTAAGAGTGGGTACGTTAGATAATATCCTCCTAAATGCAACATTGGACCGTAAATAGTTTACACCTAATAGACACTTAAATAATTACCTCTCCCCGCTTAGTTTGGTCTGGTTTCACCCTCATACCACATCTTTAAGCTCATGTGAAACAGCTACTATCTCAGTGGGTAAGTTGATGGCAAAATCCCATCAGAAGCTACGTCAGGATTGCTCCTACACCTGCTAGGAGAGCTGCTTAAGAATGTTACTTTCTAAAGTGTTAATACTTGCAGTTTTGATTCCAATTCTCAGTCCACTTTGCTGGATATGTATTTCTGCCTACTTAAGAGGCAAAAAGGGATTTAGTCCTAGCTTATCCGCTATAGTTTCACATATAATTGAAGTTCTGCATGTGCTGTGGTATTTAGGAACGGGAAATGGAAGCTAAAAAACGAGCTCTGGAAGAAGAGAAGCGCCGTAGAGAACAACTGGAGAAAAGATTGGAAGAAGAAACCAGCCAGAGGCAAAAATTAATTGAAAAGGAAGTCAAAATACGAGAGAAACAAAGAGCACAGGTGAGATACGTTGACATGAAATGGTTTTTAAGTGCCAGACTTCCCCTCAGTACACAGAAAGGACTAAGTATATTTCTGACAATGGTAAACAGAACTGCTTTCAGTTGAATAGATGGATATAGTTTTTCTGAGGTGTAACTGTGCTGCTAAAACTATGTTTTGGCTCTTGGAGCCTTAGATAGATGTCTGGGTATTCACTTAAAGCTAAAGAATAGCATAGATATCTATTTAGCATCTTATATCTAAAGTGCAAATATTAATCCTATAAGGCTTGTTACTGAGTATGAGCAGAGCAGAATTTTTTAGCCTGAACAACAGAAATTTGTGAGTGTATTAATTTTATAAACTATTGGTGGGTTTTTTTCTTTTTTAATACATAAAATATCTTGGAATGTGAACTGTCACTTCCAAATATTTGACTGAAAAAAAAAAAAAGAAACAGATAAAGAAGCTTTTCCAGCTCCACATCTACTCTAGAGAGGAAATAGTATTTTTCCTAATGTTACTGGGACTATGCAACATGGGAAACATCATTTAATTAAAACAGTGTTGCCTCCTACATCATCTTGCTTTTTGTTAGGATTTAGAGGTATCTTGAGCTTTCTTTAGGCTTAGACATCTTACCTATTTGTTTATTCCAGTACAATTAATAAGATCTACATGGTATAGCAAATGGACTAGGCAGTCATTTTATCTTAGTATAGTATAGCAAGACAATGTCTCCATCTTAATATATGTATCTGAGTGCAGAAGATTCCATATCGTATTTGAAAATATCTTCTTTTTTACCTTTGCTAAACCTTCGTTTCCTGAGTTACTATGATATTTTTTATGAACATTCCTACATAACTCGCCTTTCTAGTTGATAATGCTAAATCAGAACAATAGGACAACCCCAGAGGAACTTTAAGCTCTTTCTGGTTAAACATATCCATTCCTTTGTTTTTATATAAAATGTAATTACTGAATGTTAAATTTTATGCATGCTTTACTTGAATGCTTTCTTTTTTTCTAAGAAATTCTAATGACAACTCAAGTATGGCGTAAACAACAATGCCACGCTTATATCTTTATCCCACATTGGAGCATGCCTGTGTTGTAACAGAATGCCCTATCAGTTACTGCTAACTGGCAGACTTGGCAGAGAGGCTGAAGACTGAATTGGCAGGAAGACAAAACATATCTGTCAAAAATAACTATGATTTTTTGTATTAACTTTTTTCTTTCTTTTGTACAGTGAGACACAATTTTTTTTTTTTTTTCAGCACTTTCTGACACTTAGAAACGTGAACTGGGGGAAGGAGGTCCACCTTTGCACTTGCCAAAGCTGGTGCCAGCTTGTATCATACAGGACTGCATAATTTTAGAAGGGTGCTAAGAGTTCTTGCAGGCAACGCAGCTCCCATTGCACCAGGAGGCTCTTGAGAATCCAATGAGGGAAAGTCCCTTTGATTTGTGCCTCATGGTGGGATTTATCAGGCTAACTTTAGGCATGGAGCTGGGGCAGATTAGATTTTTCCAGGTCACTGACTTCTCTGGACTCAGGGCAGAGAGAGAGGGAGGGAGAGGGAAGGAGGGAAATGCTCCTTTCACGGATCATTCAGAGCACCTAAATTCAGCTTCTGTTCTGAATCACCCTGTGATGTAGCCTCTGCCTGCCTTGGCTGCAGCAGGAGCCCTGGGAGACTTGTCTTCTGTTTAAAATGAGGGGGGAAGTTGTGCATAGACCCTTTGGGCACAGAAAACAAGCATACTCACTCCCTCAGCTTGCAGAAGTTATTTGTCCTCCTGATTGTTCTCCCAACTTATATTATCTGGGTTTGATGTAGAGTCTTGAACTGCGATCAAGAATGAGGCACTGTTTCCTGTGCTGCTTTGCTGTCCCTTGCAGAGGGGTGCACTTCAGGTCTCTGTGCCGTATTGCCGACTGTGAAGTAGATAGCACATTTAATTCGCTCAGAAGAAAATAATTCTGAAATTTGTTTACAGCAATCTCTGTGAAACTAACTAGGCATTGCAGTTCACTTCCATTATTAATTTTTCCTGTAGTAGCACGTTCTTATTACTCATATTACACTTCGCATGAAAATACCTGTAGCAATAAAATATTAATGAGTGAGATATGTGTAGCGAGTATCTCGCCCAGAGAAATAAAGGGTTTGTTTAATATCATGCAAATGAAGTTCTTACACTTCAACTAAAGCAGCAACACACCTTTACATTTAATTAATGTTTTAATTCTAAAACAAACTTTCTGTGCGGTGGCCCTTGTTTTAGCAGTTTATCAACTGATGATTTCAAGAAACTCCTATGCTCTAATCTTGTTTTTATAAAATTATCGAACACTTTGTAAAGTTACAAGTTTTAAGGCTTTTCTTTTAAAGAAAATTAGGGCTCCAGCAAAAGCTCTTTCTTACATTCATTCTTAGAATCTCAGTTTACAATTATGTCCTTGCTGCAGAAAGAGTGAAGAAGTTAAGACTTCTGCTAAAAATAATATGATTTTTTTTTTTTTTCTTCACTGTAGGCCCGTCCCTTGACTCGCTATTTGCCCATTAGAAAGGAAGACTTTGATCTACGAAGTCACATCGAAACAGCTGGTCACAACATAGAGACCTGTTACCATGTCTCTCTCACAGAGAAGACCTGCCGAGGCTTTCTAATTAAAATGGGAGGAAAAATTAAAACGTGGAAAAAACGATGGTTTGTCTTTGACAGAAACAAGAGAACTTTTACTTATTATGCAGGTAGGCCGCAGGATTGCTATTAGGCTACACTTGTCCTTCTATTTTCCTGTCAACCTCGGCCAAGTTGTGAACATGTAGGGAGTCCTGAGTAAAACTCACATTTCCATTTCATCTGGTGCTGTACACCTTTCCCTACAGTAATCCTTTCCTTATAGTGTTCAGTCCTAATGACAGGTAAGACAGAAATGAGCATAACAAAGGGAGAGATGTGGGTAGGCAGGAGGAAAAAATGGAAGATCATGAGGTTCCTAGTACGCAGAATAATGGCTCCACATATTTTATTTTAAATATTATATAATTCCCCCAATGACAGAATGATTTCTTGCACCCTTCATACAAGAGTATAATTTATTATACTTACCATGGAAAATTAAATGGAGTACTTCTGCAGTCTCGTTGCTTGATGTGCTGAAAAGCCTTTCAGGAAATTAAATATACAGAAGTAGACTTTTTGAGTTTGCCGTATTTTGAGAGTCAAAGGAATTTCAAATGAACAACATGCAATATTGTAAAGCGGCTTCTGTACACTAAATTGTGTTATATGATATCTGGAGCCATTACAAGCATTACGTTAATTTGTTATCTTGGGGTAAACCCAGAAATTCGGAATTTAAGTACATATATGTCTCTCCAATTGCTGTGCAAATCTATGCATGGCTTGACTTTGAAGTTTCAGAGGAAGCCAGAAAAACACTTTGTCTTCTGAGTGTTTATTTTTAGGAGAGGCCAGACAGGGGCTTATGTTGGATGGTCATTGCTAAGAAGCAGAAGAAAATATCGAGTACAAAACCCACCCAAACAGTTCCATTTCCTTTTATGACATTACTGCTTTCCAGCAACTCCTAAGGAACTTAAAATGGATAGTGGGCTTCCGCATTGCTCAATCCATTTTTTTTAAAACACGTATTTGAATTCATTGCATTCATTCATTACATACCCACTGAATATTTCATACTAGTTTGCAGTAATACTATGAAGAATGTGACAAACTTTTTTTATTTTGTTCTTAACATCTGATTTATTGGTTAGCAAGGCCTGTAACATACAGTAGTGTTCCCATCTGGTACTGATTTTTTTTAAAAAGTAGTTATGTTAATAGTTAACAGTTTAGGTTTTCAGTGCAGTACAGTTGCCATAATGCAATTCGAATTACCAAAGAAAACTTTTCATAACGTCTCAAGGACTCCAGCCAACAAACATAATTTCATGAGAATTCTATACCAGCTGCACAAAAATGCAGCTGCTTGTCTGAGTGAGGATCTGTCTACATCTTTAAATATATAGTAGACTTCCAAAATAAATATTGATGCTGTAAATTCAGAGTAATTGAACTCTAAGTAAATATACTGGTATATTGTTTAAGTTCTGCAAGTGTACTGAACAAGGAACTTACCCTAAAGTCTGGCAATTTAGTGCAGTGACTGAAGCATCTGCACTTTCTGACCTGAAGCATACAGGGAATTCTACAAAGACTGTTGCGATGGGAGCTTGTGGGTACCCGAAATGCTCATGTAATCAAGACCCCACCTGGGGTCTTGATAGGAGAGTGGATCCCTGTTTGCTTGTACTGCATAGACACTGTACTTTGTAAAGTATTACATTTAGCTTAGTATAATGTGTGCTATAATGTCGTAATCTTATACCTCAGTACTTCTACTAGTCCCCCGGGGACGGGCAGGGAGATTCCCAATGCTGTACCGTTTGGTATCTGGGATTTCTTTTTGCCATCATACGAAGCTTTTGAAGCTGCCTGAAGCTACCGATAGGATGTAAGCTGAGTTTTGTGAGTGTTCAAAATGACAGCAGAATCTCTCATGGGACTGATAAAGATGCTCTGCATGACTGTTCAATTTTAGGGTGATACTAGCTTGGAGTCAGAAGGCATTACATTCCCCTAATAAAAAAGTACTGGGAGTGGAAGGAAGTCTATCCTTCACTGTCACATGCAGTTGTGATGCTTCTTAACACCCTCTGGGATTATTTAACAATTTCTCTTTCATTGCAGGAAAATGGAGGGTACGGTAGATGCTTATCTGCCCTGTTCCTTTTTCTTGTGCAACATTATAGTTGTGACCGTTAAGACGTTAAGTTCACAGTCTGTATCCTCCTTGCCCTAATGATTCACTAGCTAACGGTGGGACAGAAGGCAGTATCAGAAGGAGATCGTGTGTGATCTCCCCTGAAAGGAGATGTCTAAAATAATTTAGAACTGACCCCCTGCAAGTATCTGCTTCTTTCCATTGCCTTTTAAGGGAGATGAAGTCAGCTGTTGTCTCCATTGTAGGTATCAAAACTTAAAAGAGAAGATTCCCACCCTTTATTTCAGCTTTGCTGCAGTGGGACATTGGTACCAGAAACATGGTACCACTGGGTAACATCCTTCTTAACAGCCTCCCTGGAGTAACCATCCATTCAGGCGTTCTTACCTCGGGCACTCTGAAGCAAATGGGGAGGTCCCTTTCGCAACAGAGGCAAACTGCGTCTAATTAATTTGGCTTTTACCTTGGATGTTAGAGTAGGAAAGACAATTATTATGCTGCAGCTGGTGCCCAGGAACTTTTAATTTCCTGTAAACTTTCCCATATGTCAGAGCTCATAGAAACTTGCCTACAATCTGCTAACTTCACATTTGCATAATAAATATTAGCTTGAGACTAAGGGATATTACTATAAATGGGAAGAAGCATTTATTTAATAACTACAAGCACAAATGATACTCTAATGTAAAGCTTTTGCTATCAAATTGTATTTCATATTTGCCTATCATAGCAGTTTTCCTTTTAAGGCAAACTGTAAATCTTCGCTTGTGAGCTATGTGAAGTCTGTCTAGCTTTCATGGAATTGGAAGATTGATGTATCTCGGAGATATCTGTCCTTCTGTTGGCTAATACCGACCATAATGTTTAGAGGCTTCAGTGAAGGGAGTGACTTGCAAATAGATGAGGAAATTGCAAAAGCTTTATTTTCTTGGAAACCAGGTGGAAAAGAAAACATAATAAAGTAGGAAACACATCTCTCAACAAAACCAACCAACTAGTAAGAAAGACTGAAGATTTCTGTGGGATTTCACAAGCAGAAGTGTTAATCCAGTTACTTACCAGCTGAACATATTTTGAAATGCAAACTACGCTTTTGCTTCTTGAAGTACTGTTCATTTCAGTTCTCAAGTCATTCTCTCTCTTCCATTTTAGACAAACATGAAACCAAATTAAAAGGTGTAATTTATTTTCAAGCTATTGAAGAAGTCTATTATGATCATCTAAAGAATGCATATAAGGTAAACTTTTTTTATTGTTTTAACTGAGTATCATATAGCAGTACCCAAAGTATGGCAGCTGCTGTAAAGTCCAAGGGAGTGCTGACATTATTAGAAAAAAAAAAAAAGAAACAAAACAAAGAAAAAAAAACTGGAGTGGAGGAAAAGGAAGATGAAGCCAGATCAGTGACTAGCACTGGGTGGGTTTGGTTTTGTTTGTTAATACTGATGAAAGCAGAGATAAGAGTGTCTACCTGCCAAGTGGGATTTGCTGTGAGGAATTCCTTAGTCCAGTGGCGAGACCACTGAAATCAGTGGCTTTGGTAAATCAAGGGACGGCTGTATGCATCTGTCACAGGGAGGGAGTTAACTGGTACTGGCAGCTCATGGCACCCCCTGCCTCTCATCTGTAACTTAAATGAGCTGTGAACAAGCTGAATATATCCTTGGCAGGTGGATTTCTGAAGGCCAAGGTGGTTTTGACCACTGGGGAGTTACTTATTTGGGCGTGAAACAACAGTTTGGAGCCCTGTACTCCTGTGTAATACTCTAGTGGAAGTATGTTGTAAAAAGTGTTTATGCTGGATGCCAACGCTTTAAACACATCTCTGCTTCCAGTACTGCAACATAGGATGCAGTGCTACGGCATTTTGCATTTTATCTTCCTCCGTAAGTAATTTCACTTCTGGTGCCAATAAATGGCTTTGCTTTCATTCTTTTGTTATCCTTCTTTCGGTTTTATTTTAGAGTCCCAACCCGTTGCTCACGTTCAGTGTTAAGACCCATGACCGGATATACTATATGGTTGCTCCTTCGCCAGAAGCCATGAGGATATGGATGGATGTTATCGTTACAGGCGCAGAAGGCTACACCCACTTCATGTTATAATACAAGGGGGCAATAGGGCATACTGCAATAATGTTAACAGATGAAGTTAGCCATATGTAGTGAAATCTGAAAAGCCAGTGCATACTCTGAAATATCCTCCTTATGATGTGCACCCGAAACCTCGCAACGAGACGGTTTTACAAATGCATTGAAAAGGGGGGCTTGTTACTTTTTTTAGTTGATTTTTACAGGAATGAAAGAGCTAAAGCTGTTGAGAGAATCATAGGGCTCCAAAACAGATAATCAGGCAATTTAAATTACAGCATCTGGATTCAATGATAATTTTCTACAAATTCTCTTATATGGAGAATGTCTTCATAAACTCATACTAAGCAGTTTACAAATGTGTCCTCATCAGTATGCAAAAATTCTAGTAATGGAACAAAAAGGTGTAAGCAGCATATATTTTAATATGCAGCATTTGACATTTATAGATGATTAGGTGACTTTTTAAAACTTTTAGTCAAGTATTTTATAAAAATATAAACAAAAGCAACCCTAAGGTACACATAGTTCTTGTCTTAGTAGTTAAATATTACAACAGAGCCAAAGAGTTATACAATTCCCTTATAATGTTTTCAAATTGTTAGTTGTACCTAACTTTCTGTAAGGGGACAGTGCCAAAACTCTTCATGACTTTTAATGTAATTAAATTGTTACGATATTCTGTGTGTTCAAACACCAACTGACACCAACTGTATGTTTAAAGTCTGCATCTATGGAGCTCAACAAAAAAAGAGGAGGAGAGCTTCATAAAGATGCATTTTTCCATAAGGATATGAAATGGAAACACATGCATTAAATTCTTCATAAGGAAGGGGGTTTTTAATCTTCCCTGTTGAATAGAATGAGCTGATTCTAGACCCTACAGCAATTTTCTTGTTTGTAGTTAAGGTCCCAGCATGGTTCTAAACTTACTCTGTGTCAAGTGAATGCTCTACTGAAACCTCTCAAACATTGGTGCCCTTGAAGCCAGCATCAAAATCTCTACCCATCTAAAGTCTTTGGAGTCAAGTTTTCAGCCCCACAGACTGGGGGTTTTTTTAATGCGTATCTGCACAGAATAATGCTGTCAAATAGAATAAAAAGAGAGAGGCAAGTTCTAAGAATTTACGCTAAGCAACGTACGAATAAAAAACCCTGCAAATTTTAAGTAGCAAAGACTGAGGTTCCTAAAACAACAAAAATACTGAGGGTGCAGTGGTCTCCCATTTTAAAAACACTTTCAAGTCCTTGAGTAATATTGCAAAAACATAACTTATTTAATTGAACTGAACCTCAAGAAAGTCTCTTGTAATATGACTTTAAAGAGGTTCTATTTCAGTAATCAAAACTTAATGTGCTATGTGGTTTGTGTAATAGAAGAAAGCACATTAGCCTTTTTTTTTCTTGATGAAAAGTTAATGGCTTTTGATGGAACAAATAAAAAACTGAAAGCAGAATAGAAGTATGCTGGCAGAATATTTTTGTTATACTTTTTAAACCCTGTATCTGTAATGAACGGGTTGAATTTTTTGTGGTATACACAGGTGATATGGTTGCTCTAGCACGACAAACACCAGTTTCGACTCGAATCATGAAAGAAGGGACTGTTATCACAAGATAATTGTTATCATCTGTGCAGATCACAGCTTGTAATCTAATGACTTAAAACACTATAAGAAATAAATTGCTTTGGTTTATATAATTATTATTTTTCCCTGATGTATCTTGATTTTACTCCTAAGTATGGTTATAAAGGTTTTTTAATAATGATTTTTGTATCCTGCATGATGCAATGAAGGCATTTCAATAAACATTTTTAAAAACATGTTTGTTTTAAATATTCACTTGCTGCTTCATCTTGAGACATTTCAGCCTGTCTTTTAAATAGTATATACACTTGTGCAAGCAATTTTGTATTTCTTAGTAATGCTTAATCTAACCATGTGTTTCCCCATAAAAGAGCTGTGGAAAATAATCTTTCAGATGGCAGTGATATTAAGAGCATAGTCTGTTTACTGCATGTACATACTACAATACCTTTCTCATATTTTATGACTGTTTGAAAAATTTATCAGCAGCCTTGGATATAGACAATTTTTTTTGTTTAACTGCAAAACAGAAGTTGCTGAAGTGTAAGGGTTTCCCAGTTGTCTTAATATTTGACTTAGACATGACTTGAACTGCAGGAAGCATTAACTCATTGCAGAAGCTCATGTAGTTTTATGACTTTTTCACTGAGTTTGTTATCATCATCACAACGTGCAATGGGTTTTGTAGTGGTGGACATGAAGACGATGTAAGCAAAGCATGGTGGTAGGCACCATCTTTTATGGGCAGTCTTCAAGCCCTCCAAGATTACCCCCACAGGAGTCAAGCACCCACTTACCCTGAAGGATGTCAGGCAATTGCAAACCACATAAGCTCTGTCTTAAAAACTGCTGCTGCTGCATCCCTTGCCCTACAGCTGCTGATAAGGGCTGGGCTGGTGCTTGCTTGTGAAAAATACTTTGCAGGCGCTGACCTCTCCTAGCATTGTTTTCTTTTCTGTGTGGCCTGTTTTACAAAAGGTACAGTGCATAAAGACGTCCTTGAAGGAAAACCTTGTTTTGGTTACTGTATCTGTGCAAATGAGGCTGAGCAGAGATGGTTAAGGAGATAACGGGCTGGTTCAAATGCCCAGTAGGCTAAAGAATGGCCAAGCCCTGACACTGCTGCAGAGGCAGCCAAGGAAAGGATGATGGGTTTAGAAATGCCATTTCTGGCCATCTGTAGGGGACAGGTAATTGTGTGTGTTATATTATACATATATTACAAAATGTGTCCTTTGGCAATGGTTTATCCCCACGTACCTACACACTACCTGAAGTAGGGGGCTTTCCAGACTGGGTCTCACCAGTCTTGTCAGGTACAGAGGCTTTCACAGAGGTTCCCCTCTCCAGAATAAACTCGCACCTAGGGAAATCATAGAATCATGGAATGGCTTAGGTTGGAAGGGACCTTACTAGTTCCAACCCCCCTGCCCTGGGCAGGGACACCTCCCACTAGACCAGGTTGCTCCAAGCCCCATCCAGCCTGGCCTTGAACACTTCCAGGGATGGGGCAGCCACAACTTCCCTGGGCAACCTGTTCCAGTGCCTCACCACCAAGAGTAATGAATTTCTTCCTCACTACTCTAAATCTACCTTTTTTTCAGTTTAAAAGCGTTAACCTTCTCCGTATCGCTACGCTCCCTGATGGAGTCCCTCCCCATCTTTCCCGTAGGCCCCCTTCAGGTACGGGAAGGCCGCTGTAAGGTCTCCCCGGAGCCTTCTCTTCTCCAGCCTGAACAACCCCAGCTTTCTCAGCCTGCCTTCATAGGAGAGGTGTTCGTTAAGTGTTTTTATTGACAAAACTTTGTTTTCGCCTTCACAACCAAGCATTCGGCATTAATTACACTGACCAACGCCAGCCCCACGCTGCCCCCTTTTCCCTCCGCCCCGGGCAGCGGCGCATGCGCGCCCCCCGCCCGCCGCGGGCCGGCGCCGGTTCACGCGCACCTGCGCATGCGCCTGTGCCCCCCCACCCCCGCCTCAGGTGGCGCCTGCGCAGTGAGGCGCTTGCCCGCCGCCCGCCTTGAGCGGCCTGTGGGGCGGCCATGGCGGCGGCGGCGGCGGTGCTGGGGGTGGTACGAGGCGGTGGTGGCTGCCGGCGT
>VYZM01005141.1:206028-250449 GCA_013398915.1 Dromas ardeola
CCCAATCCTCTGCAGCTTTCCTGGTTTTCAAATCCTTATTAAAAATTGATATTGATGGACAAGCTTGCTTTTCAGCTTTCACAGTAAGGAACGGTCCCTCGAGAACAGGTTGCGTAGCCAACATCTGTGGAGGGGGAGACTTCTGCTCTGCAGCTTAGGAGAGTTAAATTACCCATCCCTGCCCCTGAAATGAGGTCAGAGGCTGATGCAAAGGTAGGTGGCTTCCATGAAATCTCATTGCTAGTAAGCACCGAACACCCTGCTGTGACCAGAGACAGCCAAGCAACCTAGGTAGCTCCCTTCTAAACAGAAGAACGCAAAAAGATATGAAAGTGCGAAAAAAAGCTTCTTACTCTGTGCGTCTGGCCGAAGACTGTAAGGCCTGGCCCTTAACAGTTGCTTGAATGGAAAGGACGTCAAATTCATGTCCTGCCTTCTACTGTTGCAGCTGCATTTTACTCCTTCTCTGATCTCCAGGCTTGGTTTACGGTCTTGGTTCCTGCGCATTTGCTATGCCTTCAACAGTGTGTTCGCTGGGACGGAAAGTGCTCAAGTGGTGGCCCTGTCACGTAGCATGCTCTGAGTTATGTAATCACATATTTCATAGGTTTTTAAAACTACCAGCGCAGTGAAGAGAAAGGACTAAATGAAATGCCTGTGGAGGACAACAATGAATTGGGTCATCTATTAAATTTTTCATCTCTTGAGTCTGCTCAAGCCCAGCAGCATCCGAAGCTGTATAAATCTGTGAATTCATAGTCTTAAAATGAGAAAGTAATGGATGAAGAAGCCATTATGAGGTAGATAGATACACAAGGAGCTGTATTCCTTCCCCCCCCTTTTTTTTTCTTTATAAATGCAGCAGGAGGACTTTTGTTGGCAAAGCTGATTGTGTATCCACCTCAGGTTTATCAGCCTCCTTTCATATGAATCATTTGCCAAAAGGGAAATATTTCATAGCAGGTTAGGTAATGCAGCATGGATGAAAGGTATTTGACAAAGTCTGATGCAACTCAGAGAGGAGCAAAATTACTTTATTTAATAAAGGATAAACCTGTACAAATGAGACGGGAAGAAAAGTCCCTGGTCTTAACGCTCCTTCTCTCCTCTTCCACTACTGCAGTGGTATAATCAAAATTTAAACTACCGTACATGGGCATAGCTCCCTTGCTGTCACTGGAGGTATGCTGACTCATACCAACAGAAAATATGATCCTTGTATTTTATGCTAGGTTTGCTAGTTTTCAGTGATTTCTCCTTTTTTTCAGTGGTTCAAGTTGTTTCCTCGGGACGCTATTGCCCTATTTGATAGCCTAATATATACTAGAGACAGGGTGATGATAATATTCCTCTACCTGCCCTCCTTTCCTTGACTTTTCATCCTGTTGTCCTCTTGTTGAAACTTTTTCTCAGCACTTGAACAAGGAAGAAGAGAAATTATTTTTCATACGGTAAGCTTGTTAGCATTGTCATGCAGAAGGGAGAAAAAGATTTTACTTCTGCTTTGTGACTGAAAGTAAACGAGATGTGTAGTAATTTCTGTTACCTTCGTTTAACAGAGTGAAGTCTGGTGAAGTCCCTCTGTTTGTATTTCCAGCTATCTGGCACTGGGATGCTTGGTGCAGCTTGGGCTGATGCAGACTAGGTGGAGTAAAACTGAGCCTGTAGGGTGAACAGCGCAGGGCTGAGGAAGCGTGCATGAAAACAGTCTGCAGATGGGCGAGATAAACAGGATCCCCAGGCTGTGACTGAGTAGGCAGGCCTCTTTAATGGCTCTTAGCAACGCCCCTGCTTTGACCCTCCTCATATGTGAGGAAAATCAAATCAATACACTGTTCTTCAAACCACCATGCTGCAGCAGCAGCAGGGCATTGTGGCAGCCTTCGTCTCTTAAATTCATCAACGCCTTTCTATTTGCTGATCTCTGGATATCCATCCCTGCATCTCTGCCGAGGAAGACTCTGATTGCGTCTTTAATCGGATTGCTTGAGCTCCTATGTACAGCCTCCTTCTTATTAGCAAGTATTAGGTAGGCAATTTTAAAGTGCTTTTGGATTTTCAGGCAGCTTTAACATTGATCTAAGAACTCTGTTGTATTTTCTGTAAACATAGCAGAAGCCTCTCTTTAAAACCTATTCTGTTTTAAATCTTGCTTTTCTTCTTCTGTTTTTGTGGTTGAGCAGGGGAGACTGATGTTTTTTTCTTCTTTAAAAAAAAAAAAGCTGTAGCTGATTTGTGCTTTTGGAAAAGGATATTCCCTCGTTGATCCCTCCCCTATTCTGCAGAACAGCTATAACTGGTGCCATACAGTTACTTTCAGTGTTGATGAACATCTGTTCAACTGTCTAACCTATAGGGCAGGCTGCTCACTCTTTTATTCCTTAATTTTCTGGTGTGTACTTCAAAGCTGCAGATCAGGACTTTACCCACTAAGTAAGTTCTGCTTCGGTTCCAGAGATGGCTAACAGAGGACCAAGCTATGGCTTAAGCCGAGAAGTTCAGGAAAAGATTGAACAGAAATATGACCCGGAATTAGAGTCTAGGCTGGTGAACTGGATTATTGTACAGTGTGGAGAACAGATAGAACACCCTCCGCCGGGAAGGCAACATTTTCAGACCTGGCTGATGGATGGAACGGTGAGTATTTTGTCCGATTACATACTTGCATGTGTTTATATGCACAGTGTCCTTATTTTCTGTCTTCATCTAGCTGAATTGGTCAGAGATCATATGTGTTAGTATCTGATTTATTTCCTTTTGACCAGGAATCTTAATCTCAGAAGATAATTATTCTACCAGTGTACTGGGATTAGTACAGTACTTATGATTCTTATGAGTCATGCATGTTATATATGAGCATGACTCATTCCTTCAGCACCCTTTCTCATACATTTAAATGAGATCTGTTCTAAAATCAGATGTATACTTTTCTCTTTAAGAAATAATCAGTGTTGACAGGGAAAGGTGAAGAGATATAGAAAATTTGAAGGATTGGATTATGTCATAACTGTTTTCTTCTTGGGAATAATTCTGTAGCTAAAACATTGTATTCCATTGGTTTATTGAACAACAGGCAGATGCTGCTGTTTGCAGTGGGCTGTAAGAATACGCTAATCGTTGAATCTCTGCCAAAGTGACTTTAACAATATTTCAATTGACATTGCTTATTTTTTTGGCTCGGGCATGTGGTTTCTTCTCTGTCAGTTGTTATATAACCTTTACCAGTGATTGCTTTGTTGTTTCTAGCAGATTAGGATTTATATGTTCAGGCTATTGCCATCAGTTAATGAAAGCTTTAAAGCATTTCTAATATATGTTGATTATTATCAACTCACTTCTTTGTTTTTAATTGAAGTAATTATGTCCCTGAGAGAAACTGGCCAGGTCAAAAGCATTTTGCAGCATCATTTCATGTGCAGAAATTGCCTTCCAGTTTGGTAACTGCTTTCTAATTTTGTGTCTGTATTTATCTCTCAGCTGTTATGCAAGTTAATAAACAGTTTACATCCAAAGGGAAATGAGCCCATTGCAAAGATCTCCGAATCAAAAATGGCTTTCAAGCAGATGGAACAAATTTCTCAGTTCTTAAAAGCTGCTGAAATCTACGGAGTAAGAACAACAGATATTTTCCAGACAGTGGATTTATGGGAAGGTAAAAATAATAAACTGGAAGTCAGCTTGCAGTCTTCATTTTACTTTGCTTTGATGTGTTGTAATGGTGCCTTTTGTCTAAGACATATTCTCTAATGTAATTATCTTTTGTTTCTGTTTGCCTTACCTCATTACCATCTTCTTCCGGTGGTGCATTATCTCCTCTGAGGGATTTATACTGCCCTGAGGACAAAACAGAGCCTTTCCAAGCTCATGTGTTATCCAAAAGCCCATCATTCTAATAGAAATCCTCAGACCTCATAAAACAAATGTTCTCTATGCTAATTATTTCCAAGTAAATAGCTTCTAATAGCAAATATGGAGACCCCTTATGTTCAGATGACAAGATTTTATTGCAGTTTTCAAATTATAAGCAAAGCTTAAATTAGAGCTATAAAATGCATTCCCAGGAGCATATATGCCTCTGTGAAGCTTATGAGGGCTCATTTATGACTAGCAAGAAGGAAAACTCACTGCTATCACCGTGTTAGCTGAGCATCTCCCTCTCTAAGGATACAGTCTTTTAAGAGAGGTCACTATGGCAACAGCAAAAAAATTCAGTGTGCCCCTGTGGTTTTGCAGTAGCCCAGGTGAAGGCTATCTCCATCCCATGCTCGAAGGGGAAACTGCCTGTTCTAGTTCCTGAGGAGCTGAGTCATTTGTGCGTTCATATGGCTAGTTTTGCCCACTTCTGTGGTGATGCATCTCGTCCTGGCGCACTAACCAAATACACTGTGTATCCTGCACCTCTCCGGACAAAGTGATGCAATACGCGTTGTGTGAGGGCTCAAAACAAGGACAGCAGTAGTGAAAGGGTCAAAAATCTGCCATGAGAATGAAACAGTGGAAAGCAGAAAACAATCCATTGAGAAAGCTTGGTCATATAGTTTGTGTAGGAACACACATGGAGTGAAAAAAGTGGGGTCTGTTTTCACAAGCTGTCAGGATACGTGGAGGAGATCACTCCCCTGAAGGACAGCTCGAGAAAGGAAAGACTAGGGGACTCTCTGCAGATGGGTTAGAGGAAAGGATATACTGACAGCTGGAGTTACTGGGATCTGTAATGTTCTCAGGGTGCCAGATTTGCCTGACAAATCCTACCTTTGGGCACAAGGGCAGGTTTGTTTCTTCCGGTTCAGTCGTTAGTGTTTCATCCAAGCTACCATTAAATGAAGGGATTTTCACTTCCCTGAACACCCTCCCCTCCTCAGCCTCGCAGGCTGCTGAAAGAGGAGCTCCGTCTATCTTGTAGGGGATGATAATAGCTCATTTCAGATGCTGCTCCTTGCAGTCTTTTGCATTTCATAATGGTTTCACACCATGCAAATGAAAGTAAGGTCAATGGAAAGGACTTGCTTTGGAGACAAGAAGCTCCTAATGATGGTGGCTCTCTCCTCGTTTCTCTTCCTTTCACTCATCACCTTTTCTCAACAGATGTAAGGAAAAAAGCTAGAAACTTCCACAGGAAGTCAAAACACAACTCACAACCTAGGAGGGAGACATGCAAGACTTTTCTCCGCTATTATTTTAGGACTTCACAAAACTAGTCTGTGTCTCCTCACTTTCCCACTCCTTTTTCATCTCTCCTGCTGCTCATTTCGGTGCTGGGATGAAACAGTATGTCTCCCCAGCAGTGAGTCACTGCAGGCTTTTTGTGTCTAACCGTAACTCTGACCTCTAACATCTGTATTGCTTCAGGGCTGCACCGTCTGAACCTGGATGCATTAGCTGGACAGAAAGGACAGTCTCTTTTTCACTATTTCATCATTACAGCACTTCGACACTTCAGGCCATAACCTCTTTAGAAAGAGAGGAGATGTCAGTGTATGTTTACAGGGGAAAAAAAAGTATGTGTGACTGAAAAACGGCTTTTCTCTGGCACTAATTGTTTTCTGAGAGCTTTTGCTTTGAAATTCTTCGTAATGATTAATGAAAATGTTTTAGGATGCAATCTGCTGTTGGCTGTTTCAAACTCACTCAGTCCATCTGGTGCATTTTTCTTCACCTCTTCAACCTCTTGGTCTGAGAGAAGTATCACCTCTTTTTCAGTCCTTTCTTACTTAAATGTACTGTGCTGAGCAGCTTTCCCTAATCCATGCCCAAGATATTATGTTTGCTGTTTTTTACAAATACCTCCCCGGTATATACAGGTACTGGTATATATACAGGTACCTTCTCCGGGCAGACAAGAGGCAGCTGTACCTCTGGGTACTTGTTCAGCCTTTACAAAACAGCATTTCAGGAATACTGTGCGGAGCACTTCTCTGCCTTTGGGTTTGAACCTTCTTCTTTCTGGACCTGGAGAAGACAGCCCTCCAGCCAGGTTTCCCCAAAGAGAGAAACTATGAGAATTGACCAGAGGCCCCTTTCTCCTTGTACAGGCAGTGCCGAGATCCTCTACAAAGCTGTGCTATTCAAAGCAGGCTGCAGAGGACTCTGAAGATGCAGAAGAAATGCCGTCGGCGTGGGTCCCTGCGGCATGATTCAGGGAGGCTGAGGCTGGGGGTCGGGCAGGCGGCCCATGTGGCTGCCGGTGAGCAAGTACTGGAGCTGAGGGAAAGCACTGACGACAATTTTCTGCAGTGCCAGAGTCAAGCCTGGCTTCAGGGAATGCGGATTATCCCTTCTGTCAGGTAGCTGCAGTGTTAGGTGACTTTCTCAGCGGAAATTTTAAAATTTTCACAGCCCTTTTTATGCTGACCACCGAGGCCCTTGTATCCTTTGCTGGAAGAGGGCAAATGTCACAAGACCACATGGATCTGGGGTCTTCCCGCACCCACAGAACCCCTCATATGCATCAAGGAGGCTCTGGAAAGCAGAGCCGTGGCCATGGCTTTGTTTTGTCACGTGGCGCTCGGCTCCCACTCGGTCTGTTGTTCCCCTGCAGCGTCTCCCACTCACCACTGACAAATAAAGCAGCGCTGAGTGCGGAGCGTTGGGGGGGCTGCCAGATGGCTCCGCCAGGCTGATGATCATATTTTGCTACCCGTCTTTTGTTTCTTTTTCTTTTTTTTTTCTGCGCTTTCCATCATTATGCAGCTCATTCACTTTTAAATCCTTCTTCTCATCCCCCTTCATCCCAGTCAGTCACCGCGCTCCTCGTTGTACGGGAGGCATCCCAAGGACGTTGTATGTGGCATCTGTTACAGCATATGGTACATCTGCTGCTTCGGTGAGCTCTGAGTGTCTCTGCCTCGCGCTCTTCCGTGCGCCTGTGTGAGATGTCAGCTCTTCAGCTGCCCTCTTAAGCGAGGACCCCGTCTGATGCAGTTTGCGTTAACACACACAGTAAAACGAGGGTTCTGGATTGCTGACAATTTATTTTCTGAGCAAACGGTCCCCTGCAGAAAGAGATTGCTATAAACTTTAGTAGGCTGTATGACAGCCACAGTTGGAAGCTGCGAGATGTTTTCGGCTTTGGGGTGGCTTCGTCACCTCAGCCAGTGTGTTACGCATTTAGGTTTGCATGAACCGAAGTCCTGAACTGCATCTGCCTTTTATCAGGGTGATGTGCAGCATAAACACACAATGTGCAACGCTCACTTCCCTCTACACTCCAGCTGGTTTACAGTGATTTTCATTAATATTGGTCTACTGGAGGTATTTCTGAAATCTGTTACCAAAATAACGTCTCTAGTATCTCATGGTTTTATGAATTACTTATTTTCCCATGTGAAGAACTCACAGTCAAAATTAGATCTGTTAACTAGATAAATTATTTTAAGAAAAAGGAAGAACTGGAACAGAAAGAAAGGGAGGGGAGTCACAGAAACACTTATGGAAGGATTTCAGAACAAGGGAGAGGCAAAAGGCAGATTTTCAACAATTTACCACCTCACACAATTGGAAATACGTACTGGATTGGATAATGAGTTAGAGTCTATCTGACTTTGATGTCTTTATGTTCCCTGCCCTTTTTACACCAAATGACAAAGTGCAAGGGAAGAACTAAAAAAAAAAAAAAGGAGTAATCTTAATTTTTTTAAAAATGTCTGGTGTCTTTTTTTTTTTCTTTAATTCATTAGAGGAATCAATAAAAGATGTTGACTAGAAAGGAAAATTTATTTATTATCTTAATTTTGGAAGGAGAGACAGGAGGAGGGGATACCGTTTTTTAAATGCAAACCTCTATTGAAAATGAGCCTAATGTTTCAAAGGTGTAAGGTGCCCTCTTGGAAACCTGGTGAATTTTCAGCTAGGTGGAAGGTGTGCCTCTAAGCAAGTGATAGGCAAGTTCACCCCTCCCAAGACAGATGGGATAAATCATCCCCTGAGAAGCTTTTCTCTCTCTGTTGTTTATGGAGAGAACCTAAAAAACTAGTGATGACCAGATATGTAACTTTTGCTTGGCTAAAGATGAGATGAGCCCTGGGTTTCTGAAATGAGGAATGACGTGAGGTAATACAGGGAGGGAGGAAGTGGAATAATAGCAAACTGAACGGCAGAAACTGGAGGTATGACACTGCAGAGCATCAATTTTTGGCAGCTAGAGAAAAGAAACCTGTAGGAAGGATTTGGGAGGTGATTTGGTGGTTAAATTGGGAAGGACTAATGCGAGTCATCTGCTTAGGACCTCTCCAGGACTGCTGTGAGCTCTGCTAGCGCAGGGACTGACTGTAAATACCAGGGGTTAAATGGCGGGATCAGTCTTACCAGTTTACAGGTGAAGGAACTGAGACACAGCACAGTTATTTACTGCATCGTTCTCCTTCAGCCACATTTTACTGAGTATATTACCCTTCTTTGTACACCAAAATGATCTCTTCTTAGGAGAAAATTTTGCC
Organism: Dromas ardeola; assembly: GCA_013398915.1. Classification (NCBI taxonomy): domain Eukaryota; kingdom Metazoa; phylum Chordata; class Aves; order Charadriiformes; family Dromadidae; genus Dromas; species Dromas ardeola. The sequence goes on from VYZM01005141.1 coordinate 214,464, forward strand.
AAATGGATTGTCTAGAAGGACTTAAATAGTATGACGGGAGGCACTGAAATAGCCAGAGGCCTGGAAACGTGGAAATGTCTGAATTGTTAAGTTTTGCTTTAACACTATCCCTTTGATGACTTTTAATAAGCTCTTGCATATAGTACCTTCATTCAGCAACTGTAAAGTAGCATTTATAATGCTGTTAATGCATTTTTTCAGGGGAGCTGAGGGAATTAGTTAATAGATTGGATAAAAGTGTTTATCAGTGTGTCAAGCTATTTGTTGTGCAAGGATTTCTTATATTAATTTCACTCTCTGGCTTTCTAGGGAAGGACATGGCTGCAGTGCAGAGAACCTTAATGGCTCTAGGCAGTTTGGCAGTCACTAAGGACGACGGCTGCTACAAAGGGGATCCCTCCTGGTTTCACAGGTAAAATCCAAAGCACAGCTTCCCAGAGCTGTCTTCCCAAGGAAACTGGTAATATTGTGTGCCTTTAGGCTTTAAGGAAATTTAAAGGGAAAGGAAGGTAAGAATCTGTCCAAAGTTTCTTTGTAATGGAGAGATTTTCTCTCTGGAATCTAGAGGAGGGAAGCAAAGACCCAACCAGGCAGCAACATTTTCTAACCTTCACTGGTTTCCAACTTTATCAGCATCGCTGCTAAGTCTACAACTTACCATAACTTGTCAGCCCAAAGTTACACCACGGTCGCTGGTGAGGAGCTCTGTGGGAGCTGTGTAGCACAGCTATGCTGCTGTCTTTTCTTATGTAGCCCCACCTCACCACACCTTACGTGTCCCTTCTGCCCCAGGGCTGGAAAAGCACTGCTGGTACAGGGCTTAAGGAGCACATCACCCATGGCTCCAGCTCTGGTTTCCTCCTGGAGGCACCCCTTTCCAACGAGGCAGTTACAGTCTGTGTTGGCGTGGATGTGTGTGTGCACGTGTGGGGACCCTACTGGAGGGCTGGCTTTTGGTGGTGCACACAGGTAGGAGTGCAGCATCCTGCTCCAGGCGCCTTTGTAGCATATCCCACTTGCTGCGTGAGGGGCTCCCTCTGATCGCTGAGGAAGACACATAATTTTCTTGTCCACTGATGTTATCCCTGACTTTTGTTCCTCAGAAGGATACTTAGGAAACTCAGGCACCAGTTTTGATGACATTCATCTATTTAGCAGCTTCAGCTAATCCTCTATATCCATTCATGAAGAAAAGGGAATAAAAATGGCAGCAGCCATGCAGATATGTGTGTCATAAGAGTATCTGGTAGGAAAGATGCACGTTTGCCTTGCATTAGATAATGGACAGAAAGACTAATGAAGACAAGGCTGTCACAGATGTCAGCAAACCCCCATAAATTGACCCCTTTAAGAGAAAGGCAGGAAGCCCATTTCCATTTTTCATCAAACCCAAAAATGATTTAATTTCCTAGTCATCTTTTTTTCTTGGGGAGTACCACTTATCTGTAAAGAATTCTCTGCCTTGGCAAAGCTGTTTATTTGCTCTAAAATTCCATTTGTTTTGGCTAGGGAGGCTGAGAAGCGGGGACAGGAAGAAAAGGAAATCCTCCCACAGTTATCCCTCCCACCCCACAGGCATATTATTGACATGAGATTCCACCATCCAAGAGTGTGTTTTGTGCCGAAATGTCTGAGACATGTTAGCAAAACGAGTGCTGGCTGCTTGTCTTTGGTCTTCTTGATTTTTCCGATGTTTAGGTGAGGCTCAGCAAAAGCAATGAAAACTTTGCTTGCTTTGCCTTAAAGCTTGAGGTGGTTTAACTGAGGCTAAGGGAGACTTGAATTTTAGGTGAATGAGTGCAAATTCCTATGCATTCTTTATATGAAATTAGTTTAAATTAACTTAATACAGTCCACAAAGAGATTTGTATTTATTTAATATAATTGGGTTTAAAATTAAAATCCAGTTACAGGCTTTAATATAAACCAGACATGAAATCACTATGACCCAGACAGGCTTATTTGTTTTTTGTAACTAAAACAAAGTCCTACATGGAAAAATTAATTTTCATCTGGACTCTTAATTGTAGGTGGGAACAGTTTTCATTGGCATAAATGAAGATGTGATCACCTCCCTTCTCCCCTAGCTGTCTGTCCTCCTGCTTGGATAGCCAATCCATATCTGTTGCAGCCCCTAAAATAGCATTTTATAGCCACTGCCTTAAGGAAAACTGATGTTATTTCTATAAGGAAATAACATATGGCAGATGAGGAGCTGTTTTCTGAGTAGTTTACCCATCCCTTCAGGCAGATCAAGCCCCCTCACTGCCACCCAGTGTTAGTCATGAGTCAGGGCTTTCAGGCTGATTCTTAATCGCCTTAAGTTAAATTGAAAGAAGTCTAGATTAAATGGAATGAGAGTATCCATGTAGGGATCTACAGTGATTAAGATACCCCCACACGAGCTAAGCTGTTTAACTTTCCATTGCCAGTGTCTCACATGGTCAGTCCCACCAAGCCACCCTTGCGCGCCCTAGCGAGGTTCATGGACCCGTGGCTGTTTGTTATCTTGCAGTTTGGCAGCCACAAGCACTGGTGCAAAGTTGGCACGAGAAGTTAACAGATCTGCACGGTGGGCTCAGATTGCAGTAAGGGTGATACCAGGTGATGGCACACAGGCCAAACAGAACTTGAAATAGGGTGGGACACTGACAGTAATAGACTTGCCCTCACCAATTTTTCTCCAGTCTCAGTTAAGGCCATTTTCACCAACCTAAAAGCAAATCGTAAGTACATGTTGTTATCTGTAAGACCATCACCTACTAAATGCGGTGCTTATGATGGTAACATAACACTATATGATCCAAAATGTTTATGTAATCAACTTTTATTAGCATATCCAGACTTCCCTTTGGTCTCTCTTTTTATTTCTTCTCTGCAGTTCTCATTTCTTTTTCCTGTTCAGAGTTAACTTTTCAACTTTCTGTGGAATTGCTCCACAACGCAGCTGAAAATTCTAGGAGGAAAGAGAGAAAAATAATAGGATGTGTTCCTGGGATTTTAATTGAAATAACGGCAGACACAGTGAACCTGAGATTCAATTAGGTAATAGGAGTAGTTCTAAAAACATCCTCTCTTGGAGATCCTGGCAGTAGTTCGGTGCCTGTGTAAGGATTCTGGAAAAGAGATTAAGCAGCAGTGAGAGGGGGTTATTTTCTGAAGCGTTTGACGTGCTGTGTGCCTCCCTCCAAAACAGCACGCTTTCTGGCAAGAGCTGTGGGATCTGAGAGCCTGTGATGGGCTTCTATAAGCCCTCTTGTTATTCTATACATTAGCAGTGGAGACCAACGCTGCAAAATGACAAGTCAGTACTGGTTTTCTCTGGATCTTTCCGGTTTGCTGGGCTTTCATGCAGACGTGGGTTCTTCTGCAATATCCATAATACCCTGAGCCTAGCGAAGAGTTCAAGAGCTTTTTTGGACTTGAGCCAGGGTGCTCAGCACAGTGCAGGATCAGACCCTCACAGAGAGGATCATGTTGATGGTTTTCAATCACAGCAGGCACCTAATCTAGCATTCTCATCTAGTAGTGGGGTGGGGAGAAAAGGGGAATTGAAACTCTATGCGATATTGCAGAGTAACCTGATCCCAGGACAAACAGACACCACAGGGAGAAGGATTGTACCTGGGTGGGAGTAGAGTCTGGTTGATTGAAAGCCTCCCTCAGTCTGGGGCTCTGCCGATTCTTATGGCGTATTTGGCAGCAACAGACTGGTCCTTCTCCCTTGTAAATGACCTGTTTTCCCCACCTTGTATAAATTAAAGATTAATCTAAGATGAACACTTTCTCTCAAGGCATCAGAGTACAAATTTTTATGCGTCTTCTTAACCACCACTTTTGCCCTTGGTGCTATTTTCAGGGGAAAGAGTCTCCTTTTAAACTCCAACAAAGGTTCATTGATCCAAAGGGCTTTTGAGACCAGGGACACCCAACAAAAGTGGTCAGTATGTTTTGACAGAAGATAAAGGACTGTCATGCAGTTAAGACACAGGTGCAAAGGGCAAAGTCTGTTGCTTACAGGAGAGAGATCTGGAAATGGCAAGAGAGCAATTGTTCTGTCCCTCAGGCAACCGTCATCCACTCTGTGAAAATGAGCAAGTCACTTCTCCCATTGTTTCTCCGGGTACATTCAGCTCTTATTTACTCCACTGAGTTAAATTATACCAATTTGTACTGTTGCTCTAGGTGGGTATCAACTTGTGTTACAGCTCAGGTCTGTGTCTCATTGATCAGATCCCATGGACTACAGCTTTTCAGGGCTATAGGGCTTAAGACAAATTAATCCTATCATGAGTGTTATATGTGGCACTACATAAATATTTTACCTGTCATGGATTCTGGGCAAGTCCCTCGGGGTTCTGGAATAAGCGCTACAGTGAAAGTCTTAAGTGTTGTAGGTTTGACTAGAGCACTACTTCTAACTGCAGGAAAACAATTAGCCCAGCCAGTACTGTCCAGCCCATGGGATGGGGCAAACGAAATATCGCATTACAGGGGACACATCTGTTAACGTGAGCCAGTTTCAGGTTGCTTTTTATGATCCTCTGGGCATACACAGACTGACAGTACGTGTATTTGTTGCTTTTTTGTGTGCATCTGGACAGGAAAGCACAGCAGAATCGACGAGGATTTTCAGAAGAGCAGCTTCGTCAGGGACAGAACGTAATAGGCCTTCAGATGGGCAGCAACAAAGGAGCATCACAGTCGGGTATGACAGGCTATGGGATGCCAAGGCAGATTATCTAAAAGCATCTCTGTCTGTAGAGAAAACACTTCTTCTGCAGCATGGTCTGTTTAAAAAAAAAAAAAAAAAGAAAAAGAAAAAAAAAGCTCATTAGTTCCCTTTCTGCCTGGTTTTTAATAGTTAACGCTCTAAGGTTTGGGATATTTTTGGTTTGGTTTGTTTTATTTGCAGCTGCAAGAGTTCATCTAGGAACTTGGGTTTTCGTGGTGGTGTGTGTCAGTTCACAGCACGTGCGCACTGCTGCCTCCTACTTTTCACTTCTGAACTATGCAACGACAATTATTCTGTATTAATTTATTTGCAAAGTGTTATCTTCCGTATTTGTCTCACACTGCACTTGTATTTCAACCAGTAACCTCGTTCTTCGATTCAGTGATGATATTGTTTGACCTAAGAATAAAGGCAAAATAAAGACACCTCTTAGACTCGTTATTCAAAGGAGGTAAAAGCAATTAAAACCAACAACCACGTGGTACAGTTCTGAGGAGCTAAATGCTCTGGGTGGTCGATCTGTCTCATCTCTAACCCAGAGTCCTCTCTGAGTGACTCCTTGCTGTAGTGTTTACAGTCTCTGTTACATGTTCCATTTAGCGTTCGTCTGAAGGCACACCCAATATATTTTCCTAAAAAGAAGACGTATTATCCACTGAGTCTGATTCGTGTAGTCCCACCCAGTTTAGCTCAGATTTCCCTTGACCTAGTATGCTGAGTTGACTGCAGCTGGCAAACTTGTGGATCGAGATAAAACCAGTTGAATGGGGAAAGCAAAAGCTGTGTATGAAAACAAAGCTAAATAAGGAATGAATTAACGACTTCCCATTGTCAGGCAGACGTTTAGCCACGTCCTGGGAAGAGGGCCTCAGCATGAGCTTTTGTTGCTGATCACGACACCTCATGTATGGGATGTCCCTTTGGTCAGTTGGGATAAGGTGTCCCAGCTGTGTCCCCTCCCAGCTTCTTGCCCACCCCCAAGCTGTGGGGGCAGAATGAGAAAGGGAGAAGACCTTGACACGGTGCAGGCACTGTTTAGCAATAGCCGCCACACCGGTGTGTTGTCAACGCAGCTTTGGTCACAGACCCAAAGCACAGCAACCTACGGGTGCTTGCTGGCATAGTCATCTGGCCACAGAAGCTTACCAGAGCAGGTTCACCAGCTAGACAGCGTGGGTTGACTGGTGGCTGTGTGGCACGTACACTTGGGGGATACACGCTGTTTTCTCTGTCGGGTTTTCTTCCTGTTGTTAACTGTCTCTGCAGGCTTCACTCGCAAACCCCAATCACTTCTTTCCGAGAGGCAAGTAGGAAGGGAAACGTGATAACTGAACTCTGTGGGCTTTTTTTTAAAACTCATGACAGACTTCCTAGAAGGCCCGAAAATGTAGTATCTGGCTAGGTAACAAATGAAGGGTAATCTGTTCTGACAGCTGTCTGAGTGCCTACATAGGTAGGGCTGACTTCTGTCTGAGTCTGAACCTAGTGACACATGGTGGCAGCTAGTCGTTCACTAAGTAGCCCTGGAGCCAGCGATTGATGTGGCTTCAGAAGTTTCTACCATGGGGTAAACTGAAGGGATGATTCCCCCAGCTCAGGTGAATCTCTGCCCTCCCTGCCAGGAGAAGGATGGGAGTAACACCTCTCCACTTCAGTCAAGCTTTGCGGAAGCACTGTGGAGCACAGCAAGCGAGAAGTGATGTGAAGGTCAGGTTACGTGGTTGGGGCTGAGGGAATCTACAGCAGCTGCCACTGAAAAGGTCCTCCCCCGGCTTGTACCTCCGCTTACACCTGACAGTGCATCTTGGCTCCTCCACTGTTCTCTTGTCAAGCACTTTTTTTGTGTGTGTGTTTACTACCTGTTTAGGGCTATTTTTCTGTTACTCAGGTGAATTAGCTCAGTACAGGATTAGATGACCACCCCAGATGGTGCATCTGGGGTAGAAGCTCACCTTTCAGCTGTGATGGTGCATTAGCTCAGTGCAAAGCATAACACGTACCTTCCCCCTAGATATTATATTAAGTGTGATGTGAAGAGAATAGCAGTTTTTCTTACTAAAAGCTAATAAGCTGATTAGGATAAAAAAATAAAATCCCTGAACTTCTCTGGGTTTGAGGAATGACAAACAACTGCCACCCGAAATTTCACCTTTGTGGATGTGGACGGCAACCATCTTCCAATAACAGAGACTAGAAAGTCACAGCCACAGCAGACAAAACGGCCGCATGAGGGGAGCTGGAAGAACTGCCTTGCAGGTAAGAGGTCTGAGAGGTCACAGCCTGAGCCCCCTGCCCCACACCACCCACACGGGGGATACAGTCTGCAGGGCCCAGACCTAAGCTTGGTCACCTGGGTCTACCCCCTCCATTTGGCTGCAGAATTGCCATTCTGCATGTCCTTCTCACGGGAAACGCTAGTTTTAAGTGTCACGTGCCAATTGCATTCCTAGGGTATATTCCCTGCTTTCTGTCCCACCTGCCCCCCCTTCTCTGCCAAATTTTCTCCCTGACCTCGCAGCCAGCAGAGGGGACCTGGGCAAATTCAGGCCCTAGCCATTGGCGTGGCCGACTCAGGAGAGCAGACAGCCCTGCTGGTCAGAGCAGTGGTCCATCCAGCCCAGTGCTCTGCCTCTGGCAGAGGCAAAAGAGGCGGCTACTCAGAGAGAGCTCTTGAGCCCGGCCGCTTTCTGTGGTCCCTGCCCTTCCTTCTCCACCAGCATTGCCATTGTTGCAGTAGGGCACATCCCAGCAGAAGAAAGGCCATGCCCCAGTCAAATGTTCTTTCATCAGAGCTGTGTTCCCTAATTAAACGTGCTTTCATTAGGTTTGGCATTCTAACAGCCTTATTGAAGTTACAGAAAACATTGTGTGCTTGAACAACCAAAAAAAACCAACAAACCCAACGTGATAATTTTAACAAACTCTATCAGCAACAACACCTAAGTGCTCCAGGAAAGAAAATCTGTACCTGTGGCTGCAGACACAGGACCTGGTTAGTGTGCCAACAACAACTGAAAAGGTTAATCCCCAGGATCTTGTCTTTGGTAACCCCTCCCCAGGCTCACAACGCATTCTTTCCTTTCCTTAAACCATCAAATCAGCTGTTAATAGCTGGCAGAAGATGCTGCGAAGTATTCTGTGGGCTAACCTTAGCCTTCCATATTCCCCTTTGATGGATGTAGACATATTAATGTTATTATTAATTAAATATTAACACTCTCTGGCCTACTAATGTCCTCCTATTAAAACATCCTTACTACCAAGTTTACAAACATCTTAAGCTAAGAAGTAAATCAATATAGTACCAGGCTAGTTTAGTAACCAAGTTACCAGGGAACATTATCACTTCTATTAACAATAAACCATTGTAAGTTTGCTTCTACTACGTCAAAAGCACTTATGCAGGTCTCCCAGAAGCCTAATTAATTTCTATGACAGCCTTCTGCAATGTTACTATTAAAAGCCTTGATATACATTGGAATAGAGAGACAGAGGAGCTTTGAACACATAGTGAAGGGTATGGCGTAAACGTGTGCTTGGGAGGAGGTGTGCGTGTGGTTCCTCTCCTTCCTATCGGGCTCTCTAATGCCTAGGGGAGGGTTGGTTCCCTCTGCGGGTGACGAACAACACCTCACTTCAGGCTATGGACTCAGTTTGACACCAAATATGAGCTAAGATAAGACCCCCCCACACGCCACCTATAATCCTTTTTCGAAGCCTGGCTGTAGCTTGGTCAGCTATCCCGCCTTAAAAACAAAATAAAATATTTTTGTGAGAAAGTGCTTTAAATATCCTCTCCCTCCACAGCTGTACCAGAGGAAGCCCCACCACAGCAGACTGGACCAGGAACACCTTAAACATTGCCACCCTTGTGTTTGCCATAATTGCAGAAATGTAAATGACATTTATCTGCCTTCATGAAGGTTTTGAGACCGTGACCTCATTATGGACAACTGTTTAGTAATTTCTTTTTAACATTAAGGTGGCATCTAATGGTCTTCCGAAAGGATGTTCAATAGGTGTCTGACTGAGGACGAACAGTATACATGAGTGTGGAATCCAAGTATATCCCCATTTATAAGGAGAACCAAAAGAAAAAACACTGAACAGAAAGTCAATACCAAGTTCAGCCAGTTAAATTGAGCTGGGGCTTGAGGACTATTAGGCTAACATAACAGAACATGTTTTAAACAAAAACTAATGAAAGTGAACGGCATGAAGCGGCTTCTCTCTTCAGTAAATTTGTCTGTATCACCACTTTGCAGATGCCTCTTCTGACCGCATCCCCCGGGCTCCGCAAGGGAGCTAGGAGAAGGTGCCGCTGCAGCAACGGGCACCGGCCGACCCTTCCCCAAAACCTGCGAGCTGCCCCCGTGGGCTGGTCACGCTCCAGCCACAGCGCACTCAGACCAAGCTGCCGCCTTTTACTAACTGCTTGGGCCAAAGCAGAGCCCCCCAGGGAGGAAGGGTGAGGACTCGGGATGTCAGAAGTTCATTTCTATGTCTGTAATCGATTGCGTTTGGCTCTGGCTGCATTGTTTGGATTTGTTTCTCTTTTATGAAAGCAGGGCTAATTAATACTCACTTAATAGCGATGGCTTGAACAGCTCAGTCATTAATAGCATCAGTGGTATGGTAATGTCTCCTAACTAGAAATAAGCTTTAAATATGTTGTGAAGGGAAGTGAGCACCTTCAGGTGAAACAAATTCAGCCATCTACTCCAAGCCCTTTCTGTGCCTGCCACAGCAGTTCCTGAGCTGGCGAGCAGGGGGCCACCGAGGCAGCATGTGTTCACAGACCTCCCCTCCAGCTATTTTTGTCTTCTATAAGCCTAAAAAGAAACACAAAAGCTGATTTTGTAACACACGCATAAGCTACTAAGGCAAACAATCCGTGACACCTTAAATTTAAGGCGATCCCCAAACGGGCAGGGAGAGGAACAGGCACTTTCGTCGGCACGTGTTTCACGCACACTGTGCTCTTGACTGGAAGCACGTGTTTTCCCTCTCTGTGGGAAACTGTCCTGCAGAAAAGGCAAGTGACACGGGCACGAAGACGGCAGAAGCTATTGCCAGGAAAACATGAGCAGGCAGCCACCTCTCCCTGCTCTAACAAACAGATTTGGCTGTTTAAACTTCACGGAGGTTGTCCTTCCCACCTGCACCTCCAAAATGCAAACACCACAGTTCTGTGACTAAGCTCAAGCAATAGAAAACCGTGAGGTAAAAATGCGAGGGGGGTGATGAAAAAAAAAAGATATTAACTATTACTATAGGGGGAAAATCGCAGCCTTGGATGGAAGGAAATTTTTCTGCTCTCATCTTGCAGTGTTCATGTGACAGCTCAGTGCACGATGCTGTGACATTCGAGTAAAGTTATAATGCCATTTCTCAGATGCAGAAATACGTTTGTCTGTAGTCCTATTGGATTTATAGAGGAAATTAGGGAGGCGACCTTTCTCCCTAATGAAATTTCTGTTAAGTGGCTCGCTTTGGTAGAAACGTTACTCCGCCATTGAGCGGGAGTAAATCCTGTGCTCTCGTGAGCCAGTGCTCTGCAGACCGCGTGGCGGGGTTAATGCTTATGTCTAGCTTGAGAAGAAGCGACGTCCAGAAAGGCAGGAGCGGGCTCTGAACTCTGAGCCAAGGATCTGCATGGCCAGGCTGGCCGGGCAAGGGGGGAGGCAGTGCCGGAGGGAAGGAGCAGGCACCCCCAGGCACATGCCCTGCGGGGGCTCGAAGAGACAGACCGATGACTACCGCCTATTTCCAAACTGGATTTTCAGAAAGCATATGCGTTGTCATCATGTCAGTAAAGATAGGAGGTGGATGAGAGCTTTTGTGTTTGCACAAAAATCAGCTAAATGCTCTGTTTCATTTCTTGTTGAGGCATAGAAAAAGAGAAAGACAAAAATGAGCAGGGATTGTTTTTTAGGAGAAGCTTTTGCATTAGTGTCATCATGAGTCAACAATTCATACTAAGTTTCTTTGTATTAGCTCCCACACGTAATGTCGATGGGAGGGTAGCTCTGCTGCCTCCAGCTCTTTCCAACATGCAACCCAAGAGACGTTGCTTTCACCAGGCTCTTAAAGATGCTGGAGCGCCTCCCCCCATGGATGCGCCTTTACACCCCCTGAGCTGCTGGGCACCCGACCTGTGTTTGGCCCTTGATGACAGGGGGACAAAACCACTTCCCCATCTCGCAAGAGAACAGTCACATAAATGCAGGTCTGGCTTTAAAGTGCTTGGGTGCCATGGCAACATCGGTTTTCCAAGTGAATAGAAAAGCTTTTCATGCACGGAGGAAAAATCAATACTTCAGGTAGCAGTTTGGAAGGACTAAGTGGGATATCAGGGGAATCTGTGCCTGTGCCAGGAGCGATCATCGTCTCCTGACATCCTCTGGAGAGACCGTTTTCCCTGATCTACCACAACAGCTCAGACAAATCAAACACTGTGACACAGTTCTGGTGGTGGAGTTAAATCAAAGCAGCATTTCTTGGATTCCCCCTGGGAAGATGGGCTACAGCTAGGTCCCCACACAATGAGCAGCTGGAGAAGGTTTTGCTGCTGAAAAGCAAGAGTTTGAGCTGTAGCCAGGTGGATTTGGTTGCTAGATGGCATTAAGGGACTGCAGGGGAAGGTTTAGGCTTTGCGTGAGGAAAGATAAAGTGGAGTAAACAAAACTCAGACTCATGTTCATAAGCTGAAGTCTGCTTTGCTTCCCTGTTGTGGGAGCTTTCGCTCTGAGGCAGCGTCCCTGAAGTGGCTCAGCTTTGGCAGGAACTGCTGGAACCGTAGCAAAGCAGCTATTAATCCCTCTCGGCTGTTTGTTATTAAGTACATTTTATTGCTGGATGTTGATGGAGCCGTTATTAAGCAGGGGGAGGGTGGCCCCCAGGTGAAAGTGAGTTGTGTGGGAGTGTGGTTGTGTGAAGGCATTTGTCTCCTGAGCACAACGTGGCCCGTGCAGGAGTTGCTGGGGGCAGAGGACAGCTGTCTCCTTTGGGAAAGGCTTGCAGATAAGATGTACGGACTGCCACCGTGAAGGTCAATGTAGTGAGTTTTAAGGAATGGACCTGCAGTTCCTAAGTCCTGGGAATTATTTTTCGGACTCCTGAAAACTGCATTCAGTTTTGTTCTCTACCATTTGTATTGGCCATCTACTCTTTGAGATTTCTTAGTGTAATTAAAAAGCATTTCTGCTGGGATCTCAAAAAGAGACCTGCTGAAATCATAGCATGTGTTTTTTAAAAAATTTGCTTAGCCCCAGAGGTCTTGCTTAAAAGCAAAAGTTATTTTCTTCTTCTGATTGGAAATGCTTAATTATGTGAATCCTTCCCCCAGTAGCCTTTCCATAATCCAAGCTGTTTTATGAGGTGCCAAATACAATGGCTGGAATAAAGATGATTTTTCTTTTTTTGTATGTGTTAATAAGTCAAGATATTGCCCTAAACTTTCAAGAGAGAAAAGAGAAGTATTATGTGAATGTGATTGCTGTGGTAGGTTTCCATGTTTTCTGGGTGTGAAACAGCTGTAAACAGTTGAGTCAAAGTAAGTTTAAAAAAAAAAAAAGGTAGTCATTTGTAGTCATCGGCTATTTTTCTTTTTTCCTATTGCTTCTCTGTCTTTTTTTTTTTTTATACATTTGGTGTAGGATGAGGATCAAAAGCGAAATTATTGTTTACAGCCAGATTCAGCAGTCTCTGTATTCTGTAAAATGAATCCATGAATGATTAAACAGTTTTTGCGCCGTTTGCTTTTTATGTGGGAGTGGTGAAATAAAAGCAAGCCGTAGTAGTGTCAAGTCACTGAAGCAGGCTGCAGGAGCGAACCTCACTTTGGCAGAATACGTTCTGTATTTAAAATGTCTGTCTCCGTGTAATATGATGAGTCCCTTAAGAACTACCTTCTGCAGTTGCTCTGTGAATTGCACTCCCACTAGAGTCAAGTACATCCAGGCAAATTGGATTATTAGCTGGAGATAAATGGGCCCAGGGAGCACTTAACTGAAGGAGCGATGATGCTCGTGCCCTTCAACTAAGTACAAATGCTGTCTCCTACAAAAGCAGGAGCGATGGAGGAAGGAGGTTTCAGTTCTGAACATTGTCTGCTTTCTTTAAGAGGCTGTGTACTACCTATGATGGGATGAATCATAAACCTTAGCGTTCATCTAGAATGACTCTTTAGTTTTGAAGACAATGCATTTCAGAAAATGTTATCTTCATAATAATTGTGAAATAAAAGGAGTGGTTTAGCTTTGTGTTTAGGATGATCTTCTTAAAATGACATTGTTAGATTAATCTGTACTGTAGGCATAACAAGCGTGATTAAGGCTAGCTGAGAACAGTTAGTGCGCTTTAAACTTCAAAACCTTTCCCTGCAGTGATATTTTCAGAGTATTGGAATCGGAAAATGGAGGATGGGAACAGCTGGATTTCTTTGTTCGCTTGCAGTGTCGTGGGGGTGAGATGCGAGCCCCAAACAGCACGCTGTCTGGACGGCAAAGTCTGCAAGGGACTGGACTGCAGTGGTCATGACTGGTGTAAGTGGAGGATGATGCATGCAGCGCCCCACAACGGGCAGAGAAAACAAAGGTGTTTTGTTTTGTTTTGTTTTTTTGATTCCCGGACTCCTTATTTAAATCTGAAAAGAGGGATGGGGGGAAATACAGTCTAAAAACTAAAAGCAAACGCTGCCAACCTGCTACCAACTTGTCTGTCTTATACATGTGGTGGGCCTTTAGGAAAAAAAGGCAGATCAGAAAGTAAATGAATTAGAAGAATAGCTAGATGAACAGCTTGAAATAACCCATGAAATAAAGGGCAAGATGGACAATATAAAAGGTGTCTTCAGGAAAAAAAAAAAAAAGACTAGGGTGGAAGGGATCTCTAGGAGAGGGGGACCAGCTGCTCTATTAGAAAAAGGAAGATCCTGCTCATTTGGGAGGAGAAGGAGGTGAATGACTTCTACAAATGGAAACATAACCCAGTTAGACTTAATGTCATCAATACCGCTCCTTCTGTCACCACAGGTCACCAAGGGTCTCGAATTTTAGTTGTCCCTTTGGTCAACGTTTGTATATTCTCAGTTAATATTTCTAATTTAAAACCTATATATAGCAAGTGAAGGTGAAAGTTCTGTCATCTTGGCTGGGAAGAAGGGAAGGTGGATCTATAGTCACATTAGTGGGAAGTTGCTCGTAGCGGAGACTGGTAATGTACATTGCTTAAAGAGAACTGGCATTTGCTTGTTTACTTGGCTGTCTAAAAATAAGACTGAACGCACAGCAAGACACACACGCTCTCTCCAGAACCTCACCTCTGCCCAGGCAAAGCTGCTGCACCGGGATAAGCTGTTCCTGTGTCCTGATCTGAAGAAATGAAAGACAGTGTTCCTGCTGAAGTCTTTTTACTCTGAGATGGATGAGTGTCTATCCATCAGAAGGAAACTGGGACCTCCAAAAGAAAAGGATTTTACTTTTTTTTTTTTTGAACTCTTTTGCTCCTTGGAGTGAGGAAAATTAACTCCAAAAATAGCTCTTTATGGAACATTACTTACGGGTGCTTGTAGCTACACTTTGCGATAAAGGCTGTGGTTATTGCCATTTGCGTGGCGTTTTACAGGATGAATCATGTTTCCTCCCTCGAGATTCATTACAAATGCAAAGCACTTCTGAGACTTATCACAGTGTCTGGGAGTCCTTTAAAATCCTCAGGAGGAGGGCTGTGCTGAAAATGCAATGTATTCTGAAGAATCATTGAAAAATAACATTTCTGTAACCAATTTAAACCATAGGCATTGTGTTCTACGTACAGAGTCTCCCTGCCCATCCCTCCTCTCCTCCCCCTGAAATACAGGGAAATTGGAGTCTAAATCTTCTATTCTTAAAAATGTTACTAGAGAAAAGTTTGAGAAATGATCAGGCTGAGACAAGTCCAGAAATTTGCTCTCTGGAACCAGATCCCAACAATGTGATGTGTTCAGGGTGGGGGTGTAAGGGTAGCAGGGCCCTTACGGCTGCCTCCCGGCAATGCTGCTGGAGGGGAAATATTGACAGCCCTGTATGTCACTTGCAAGATTGAGAGCCAAGACACCATGAGGCTGCACGAGATCCTAAGCTATGCGAGGAGGGGTCTGTCCAGGCTGTCCATGTGAAAGTGTAGGCATTTTTGGTCTTGTTTGCATGGTTATGTGGCCACGGCAGTAAAAGCTCTTAGGAGTGTGGCTCTGCCAGCGTGTCAGATGATCCTAAATTAGCTCTCCCCTCCTTTTGACTTAGCAAAACACCGTGAGGAATCCATCTCGCCTGTTAAAATAAGCCCACTACAAGTCTGGACAGGCAAAAGGTAGGAAGATGACTGGCCAACACGGAAGTGGATATAGGGAACTCCCTGTGTCTTGAAGGTCGAGGCACACAGACGTTCAGCTCTCCTCTGTTACACGGAGGAAGCACATAGTCTTGGCAGGTTCTGACATTACTGTACACAAAAGATTTAGTGTGGGGATCTTAGTCTGCGCTTTCCAGACAAAAAAGGATACTGATATTTTGCTGCAGTAGGCAAGTGCAGCTTATGTGACCAGCTATCTCTACTAGGCACCGTACTCATACAGCTTCTGTTTCCCATGATAACCTCCTGATCCTCAAGTACTGATCCTTCAACAAATCTCAGCTGGCTTCCCCAGTTTGGCAAACTGGTGGTCAGACTGATTTCCCCAGTGGTCTTGATTAACTTCATTGTATCTTTCATGAGGTGATTGGCTCTAACATTGAGATGGTTGAGCCTTCTGACACAGGACAGTTTTTTTGAACAAATACGGAGTAGGGCCTGCTTGTGGAAAAATACAGTATTTAAATCCCAGATAAAGCTTTTCTCCACAGAGCTGGCTCAAGCGATGTTGCCGTGAGATGTTGAGTGATGTAACTAGCTAATATGATAGTGCCGAAGGTAGGTTCACAAGCTCTTTGGGTTGAGTCTGTATGGAAACCCAAGGACTGGGAAGGGTGCTTCTCTCTGCTGAACTTCCACATAGCAGACACAAAAGGTGAAACCCCTCAGAAACCCCTCAGCTGTAGCTCAAACTATGGTAACGCTTTTTCAGTGAGGCCCTTGTGATGACATTGCAAATGGAGCAGACAGGGCTGTAGCTCCCTCCTGTTAATAGCTCTTTAGTTCTTGCAATTTCATTGTGTGTCGGTGAATGCATAAGGACACTGATACGTGCAGATCATGACCACATCCAGCTCCTTGAAGTCCTGCCGCTCTAACCAACGTGTAAACAGCAATATCTGTCATGTAGAACCTAGAAGCAGGCAGGAGAAACAAATGCAGCTGATGTGGATCACAGTAACAAGTGTTGTATTTAGACTCTCATTTTTGTTTCCACCAGTCCAGATCCTCTTAACTTCTGCCTGTTGTTTCACTGCACTCAGCTCAAGGGCAGGAACAGATATTCAAGCTGGTGATCTGCATTTAATGAAGATCAGTGTCCCTGCAGCTGAGATGGAGCAGTTGCCTGCAAGTACTCAAAGATGTCAAGGTCAGAGGGGACTGTGATGACCTAGCCAGAACATCAGGAGCATCTCTGAAAAGACGTTTGAACAGGGGACCATGAAATTTGGTGAACAAGGTTCAGTGCAATTCTTGGTCAGCTGTATTTAAGGTTAGCGGACTTCACTAGTGGTTCATCTTGACTGGTTTGGCTGTGCTTGTGTGTGGTTTTTCTTCTGAACACCAGCTTTTCTTTGTAAGATACCTGGTTGCACTGCCCTGCCTTTGCTGGCACTTAAAATTTTTTTGTCTTGGTGAGGAGCCTGCCAAGATCAGAGCTATGCAATTCAAACACTAAAAATACCTTTGTTTAAACATTTCCTTGTTGAATTAACTGCACTAACTTCCTGGTGTCCCTCCCTGTCAAGTATGGGGTTTTTTTAGTCCTTGAATTAACCTCTGTAGGTCTTTTGGGTACTCTACTTATTAAAACTTTTGGTGGGTGAGGGATGACACCAGCGGTGTCAGTCACTCCTAGGGGGTGGAATCCTGACCTGCCCCATAACCCCTGAACAAAGACATTGAAGTTGCAAATTCACCAGACTGAGTGAAACGGCTTGCTTAACACTCGGAGGCGCAAATAATCTAATTGTTTCATAGTAGGTTAATTCAAGTTCCTTGCTTTAAAAACAAAAATTAAAAAAAAGCCCGTTTCGTTCCTTAATGGTTGTATGTGCTTGCTGTGGTCTGTCACTGCCTGGATGACAACATCACAGGACTCGAAGACCTGATAGAGCAGGAATAAAACAGGCACAGGTGGCCTGAATGCCCCACTGAAATCTTTCAGGTGGAAGTAATGAAGCCAAAAAAACTCCAGGGTTTTTTTTTCAGGCTCTTTTTGTTCTCTCTTCCTACTTAGAAGATGATCAGAGAAAGAGAAATTAGAAGAAAGGTGAAGGCTGAAAGGAAGGGGCATGGGTAGGTTTTTTGAAAGACATGGGAGGGAAGACAAGCAGTTAAACTTCCAGTGCTGGTTTTCTTCCAGGGTATCAAAGATATTATCTGCTTGATTGCAAGGAAAATGCAGCTGTGGAACGGCAGGACATGAGCATTTTATAGGGAAATATATTTGTGACAAACAGTGGTGCTAGGCTGGCATGAGGCTTGTGGAGGCCTTGGGCACAGTGTTTCCTGGGGGAAACATTGCAGTCCTGCGTACGTGAGTGAGAGGTCTTTGGTTCACTTGCACTAAACAGTAGTAGTCTCGTTTCAGCTGGGCATCCATTATGGCAACTGATTGCTATGAAATTGTGGGAAGGGAGTTTTTTCCTGCGTGCCTACAACTTGGCACATAGAGTTTGATGATAGAGAATGGGGTATCCATTAATCGTAACAGCTTCTGGGTGGTCTTAGCCTCGTGGACCAATGCTCTCGGACAGCACTGCTCATAAGCTGAAGCCTTAAGGAACTTACAAATTTCATCTTTGTTTGTATTCAACAGGACCAGGTCACCAAGGGAAGTGTGATTTGCAGGGAGGAGCACAGACACATTCACCAGGAAGAGTAAGTGCTTTGACTTGGCTCGTCAAACTCTGCTCAGGCCTGGCCTATCCAAGCACACGTGGCTGAGCACTCTGGTAGAGGGGAGTTTGCATATCAGCACATCTCATCACCTGAAAACCCCCAAACGTCGCTTTTGCTTGGGTGAAGCGCTGCCACAACTTGACTTCTGTAGGGGGTGTTATCATTGACTTCAGTGCTAGCTCAACTGGGTCAACCTCATTATCGTGAAAACTCTATCTTTTTAATATATTGGTTATTTCATTTGAAATGCAGCAGATTTCCTAGCATTGTGATTCTCCTAACAAGTTAAATTCAATCTAGTAGTATGATTCATGTACAAGTCAATATTATTTGCCTTGCTGCCTGCCATACATAGCTGTCCAATTTCATATAAGCAAGAAAGAAATTGAGAGTAAAATTAGCTACTGGCCCCGATAAGAGGCGAGCGGTGCGAGACCATTAGCTGATGGAATAGCAGGGCCTGTCTATCCTTAAAATGCCACAGACTGATAAATGGATGCTGTGCCCAAAAGATGTGCACACTTAGCCTTTTTCTTTCAATTTAAAATGATGGGGATACAAATAACTAAGCTGTTCTCAGTCCACACAGGCGAGGCAAAATAGCTCTATTAGCGCTCAGGGAGGCTGCTTTGCAAGGTGGTCAGCCGCTTCATTTCAGATGATGCGCTCTGTCAGTGGCAGTTATGCGTCGTGTCTGGATCTTTGAAGACAGCTCAATTGCCTGTAATTTCCAAGATGATTTTGTCTGTTGGAAACGATTTTGTTACATTGGAGGCCCCCAGCGCATAGTGCACAGCATTGTCAGGAATCAGAAATTAAGTACAAGCTTAAGGAGAAGAAAAAAAAAAAAAAAAAATAAGAGCACTGTGATTTGAAGCTGCATCTCCAGATGACAAAGATCTTGAAGGCAAGCAGCATGGTATTCATTCAGTGGAGGAGAAAGAGGTTCAAAGTTGATACTGAAACATGAGTTAGTACTCAATTATTAATAAGTTAGTATTAAGTAATCAATTGCCACCGGTTCCCATACTTGTGTAAAAGCCTCGTTTCAACTTGCTCACAATTTCAACTTCAAAAAAAATTAAAGAAACAGCTATTCTGTGCTCGTTCCGTCTCCTGTGATGGAAGAGATGTATTCAAAATGTTAATGACTTGCCTGTGTGTATGCAGATCTCTGCAGACTATTAATACCATACCAGTTATTATTAGTACATGCTTATCAAAGGTATAGGTGCTTGGCCTTCTCTAGGTTCAAACTAAAGTTGAATTACAAATTCAGCTCTGTTATTAGGAAGGACAGCCAAAATGTTTTCTTCTACTTGTGGGAGTAATCTTGGCTGTGTTGTGGTTTTGGCCATATTGGCCAATGGCTGGTGACAGATGCTTCCCCCCAGCCTCTCGTACACAGAGAGGAGGAGGAGAGATAAAGAGAGATTTACTAGTTTAGAAGAAACTAAACTATTTAATAAAATATTAATAATAAAATAAAAAGGAAAATAATGAAATAGATACAGTATATACAAAACCGTGTTAAGCTCCTAGGATGACGTCACCGGCAGGCACTGGGGAAGTCCCAGGCTGGACTCAGCGACGGGTGGGAACCGGGTTCCAGAGTCGGAGTCAGGAACGCACCGATCGGGATGAAAGGCAGATGAACAGGCAGGGTCCTCCTCAGACGTCAGCCATTAAAGAAGGGAGCTGACCCTTTGATCCCTCAGCTTTTATACTGAGCATGGTGCAGATGGGATGGAATACCCCTGTTGGTCAGTTTTGGGTCACCTGTCCTGTCCGCTCCTCCCTGCAGGTGGGACCCCTCTGCGCTTTTCTGCTTCTGACCCTCCAACGGGGCAAATAACAAAATTGGCTGACCTTGGTTGTTATAGCAATAAGTATAATCAAGAGCCTCGCTGCATACCGTTCCTTGGCACAAACTGTCTTATCACTCTGAACAAACCGTTTCAGACACAACATGCTGGTAATTTCAGAGAGTTAGAAGAGGCCTAGCTAAGAAGCAAAGTTACTGAACAGAAAGTTGGTTCTGTTTTACCTCAAACCAGGACAGGCTGTAATTTGAAGAAATTATTCAAGGGACAAGATGTGCAATCGTACAGTGTAAGTGTCAGCTCTGATGAAAATTGATTGACTTAAGAGGCTTTATGAATGCCTTCTCAAATGTTATCATAAGTCATTGTTTAAACCCTTCTTTAGCTTTCACAGACATGTTAAGACCTTAGTGCTTTGCCTGAGTTTTGATTAAAGAAAAACTGATACAAGCAACATGCGAGAGAATTCTTATAGATACCAAACCCAGGTTTTAGTAGAATTAACTGTGCATTGTGTATGTACTCTACTTCCTCCCACATTTTTGTGCAGCTTGTTAGACATTGCTGCTTGGCAAAGGGAGATCCTGAAACGCAAGCAAACTGTCACTTTCAGTGTTCAATTTAGCAAAAAATGACATGCTGAGGTTAGCAGTTCTCTAGAGCGCCCTGATAAGTTAGTGGGCTGATGCTGAGATGCTGATTCTAGGCTCCAATCAGTTAAAGGAGCAAGAAAGATTGCATCTGAACTGACATGAAGGCAGCTTTGGTCGGAAGGGAAAGACTTTGTAGATGATTTTGTAGATGATAGGTTTATTCAAGACTAAGATAGTTGCCTTTTTTTCTAGCTGTACTCAGTGGTGAAAATGTGATTAATCTTCTGTCTTGAATGCTTCTCTGTCACCATTGAGTCTAGACTGAGCCTAGAAAACAAACTTGGATTTATATGCCTAATTCCTAGACAGTCTGAGACAGGTGGGATGAACGCTACCTCTCTCCTACCTTAGCACTGGGTTTGTGCAGTGCAAGACAAGCTGTTCCTCCTAGAGAGCTGAATCGCTGGTTGGTTAGCTGTGGCTATCAGCCAAGCTCCCACCCTGCCACCCCATCCCTCCCTCTCCTCCTCCACTGGATGTGGGGAGAAAACAGGAAGAACAGCAAGGACAAAAAATTAATGGGTTGAGACAAAGACAGAGACATTACGTGCCAATTGCTGTCACAGGCGAAACAGACTCAACTTGGGGAAAATTAACTTAATTCATTTCCAATTAAAATAAAAATGTAACTGCTAACTTGGGTAGTGGCAAACAAAAAGGCAAGCATTGAAAGAACGCTGTTCCTCCCTGCTTTTCCAGGCTCAGCTTCACTCCTGACTCCTCTACTTGCCCGCCCCCCTCCACCACCTGAACCCCGAGTAGTGCAGCAGGGATGGAGGGTTATGGTCACTATACAATGGTTTCTCTCTGCTGCTCCTTCTTTCTCACTCTTTTCCTCTGCTCCAGCATGGTCTTTCCATGAGCCACAGTCCTTCATATATATGCATCTGCTCCAGCGTGGTCTCCTCCATGACCTGCAGTATGGATCTCTACTCTGGCACCTGGAGGACCTTCTCCTCCTTCTCCTCCTCCTTCTCCATCATTTTATTTTTAGCTTCATTTATTTATTTCATACAAGTGGCCCATATACACCTTAGATAAGTGAAAGGTGCGTAATGATGTGTTTTACCTCGTTGAAGGGATGGAAATAACTTCCACCTCAGCTTTTCTGTGTAATCTAGAGAAAATGGAATATAATTTTCTTACCTGGTTTAAAGTACACATTTAGTACTATACCTTTGATTGACTCTTGTATCTACTTCAATAACAAACACCATGGTTATTTTTATCATCTCAGGAGAAAATATGTGAAGTAAAACAGCTGAAGAAAAGTGAAATCTGGAGATGATAACTGTGCTTCCTCAGAGCATAAAGGACTGATTGAATAAACATGCAAAAGACTTTGATACTGACAGAGGGAAAGTATTTTTATGTACAGTGCTCTCTTAATCTGTGGACCAGCTTCTGAGATACCATTTATATCGTGGTAACTCCCTGTGCACAGGATAGTAGAAGGCTTTTGGGACTTACATGAACACATTAAGAGACCACAGCAGTCCCCCCTAAATTAAGTATAATTAAAAAAAAAAAAGCCAATTGGAAGTAATTCTGTATAGTAATATAGAATAAATGAATAGATTTTCCTATGCTACTGAAGCATTAATAAGGCCCAGAGCTTAAAGTATCTCTTCATATGGTTAAAATATATTGCAGTTCTAGAACAAATAATAATGACTGAGAACATAAATATTGTGCTTCAGGGCAGAAGCCAAAGACGAATACACAGACAAGAAATATTGTAGATTAAAAGTATATTGGAGTTCTAAGTGTAGGACTTTTTGCCTTGTAGTTGAAGTCATCTATTATTGGTTACAGCAATGGAGCGTAGATCGCGCCTGGAGCTTGCCTGTTATCGGGTCTGGCTACATCTTTTTTATTGTATACCTCTACACTACTGTGTTGCTAAGGTTTTTATGATTGTTAGTCAAGGGTTTATATTTTCAAAGATAAATTAATAGAATGTGTATTTTTTATAATAAAAAGTTGACATTTCTCCAGTGCTGAAGTTGACCCAAGGAAGGCATTGAGGTTGTTAATCGCTTAAAAGTAAAGACAGCTCTATAGTTAGCATGCATTGAGGAAAGTGCCGTTTTACATCCTCTATAAATATTTAATTATCAAAGAAAATAGGATGGAACTGTTATGGTACAAGTGACTTCCTGTATCTGATTACCAAAAGGATTCTCAGTGTGTAGCCTGATCTATTTTAACAATACAAAATATGTTGCCTGGAGCAGCTTATTTCTCAGTTACTATAAAATAACCAAATTTGAGTGTTCAAAAGGCATGTTACAAAATTCTAGAAAAGAGTCAAAATGGTCTCTTTGGTTTGAAATTGTTATCTGCTATTTGCCGCACTCTAACTCAAGGTGCTTAAATTTATTTTCCTCCTTTTAGTTGCGTGATGTTGCTCTCATATTTACATTTTACTTGCTACTTTTCTTCTTTATGGCAAGTAATTTTGTGAAGTTTCAATGATACATAGATTTTAGCACTGTGATTTTGTTTTAACAAGTTGGAGTCTATTTCAGCTTAAAAATACTATCAAAAGTTTATTTATTCTGTCTGACTTTCACGCCTAAAGTTACTTGATAGTGTCCTTCTAATATTCACAAAAGAGCAACAGGGCAGATGAGATTACAATTGGAAACTCATGGAAGTAAATTGATGCCTCTCTTGGTCCTGGACACTGCTGTTAGCTGTCTTCAGCTTAGCAGTAGAAGTGGTGCCTGAGAAAAGGTACAAGGCGCTTTTTCAGCTGGGACAAGCAATAAAATTAATTCTGCTGGAATGGATGAAAAAAGTGATCCCCCAGCAGCTAAACCTGAAGAAGAACTAAGTGTAAGTAGGTGACTTAAGCATTCTTGATTTCATACCCTTCTTGACACTGTTAGATCTCGTATGATCTAATTCTCAAATATTAAACTTAACATCCCAGTTAATTTGTTATAAATTTCTGTTTTATAACTCAATCTGAAAATGCCAACATATGTTTGTATATACCTTCAGATTGCCAGCAACATGTATTTTCAGGCAAGTGAAATAATGGGAATGTCAGTGTGACAATAGGAAAAGCTTATATTGGTGTCACGGCAGCACGTTTTTCAAAAAAGAAATCAATTTCTAGGCAAGAAAGGCAACATTAAAGTAGGTAACGTGTTTTGCTTTTCCCTGAGAAGATACAGAAGGGGATTATTGCATGAGCATTAACTCATGGCAAAGAAGCAATTAAATAATTCAGTGTATGGTGATAGTCAAATTGCAGTTTTAGCTGGAAACAAATTCTAGAGCACAAGAACTACGCTGCAGTAGAGGGGAAAGCTGAATAAAGAAT
This sequence comes from Dromas ardeola, assembly GCA_013398915.1. Lineage (NCBI taxonomy): Eukaryota > Metazoa > Chordata > Aves > Charadriiformes > Dromadidae > Dromas > Dromas ardeola. Next base: position 238,086 of record VYZM01005141.1, read on the forward strand.
TGTGATCCTTGTTGAGAGAAAGGGACAGCTTAACTTTGCCTTTTTTTTTTTTTCCTACTATGAAGTGTTTATGATAAACTAATATAACCTAGGGAAATATTTAAAATGTATAACATAGCATTCAATATTCCTATGAATCCTGTGTAATAGAGAAATTTCCATGCAAGCCTTGATACATGAAGTGCATTTTTTAAAATAAGATTAGGATTGTGGTAGATGCAAAGAAGGCATTAGCTGTTTCAAGTGCATACTTAAAGCCCAGTGATGTCAGTCTTGAGCAGTCTTTAACAATCCTTGACAGGAACTTTATGTCCAATTTTTAAGAATAAATCTGTCTGGTTAGGTCTACAGTTACAAAAATGAATGACATTTGAAAATTTAAATATAAAATATTTTTGGGGAAACCTTGATGAAAGTGCCCCAAATTTCGTATGTCAGAACTGAACATTCATTCAGCTGCCTCAAGCTGTCCTATTGAACACCTGAGTGTATAAGGGAACTTTACATGACAGAGCAGAGCTTTACACAAACAAATTTATACTCAATAAGGTTTTAAAAATACAGAAGACAGGCAAATTGAATCCTTCTTGAGAACATGCAAAACGAGTGCAGTTAATTACCTAGGTAGAAAATAGAAGTCTGAAATCTTCCAGTTCCGTGTGTTCGCATTTTGTTTAAGGTATTGTAAAGTGTACTACTGGGTCTTATTACTTTACTTGTTATTACTCGTATTACTTATTATTAATTTTTCTTCTCACCTTTGGATATCTTCAACTCTGAGGTCAAAGATTGCGAGCTAGATTGTATTTGACTATGGGAATGGCAGGGTATTTGTGATGACGTTGCATATGCTCTCTCTGGGAGAGTACACAAAGCCCCCTCATTGAAAGGGCATAATACTTAGTGCATAATACTCTTATACTTAAGGCATAATATCAGAGAATCATAGAAAAATTTACATTGGTGGGGACTTCTTAAGGTGATCCACCGACGATTTTTTAAAATCAAGGCTAATATCAAAGTCAGAAAGGAATTTCTTGGGGCCTTGTCCCACTAAGTTTTGAATATCTGCAGGGATGGAGGTTCTCTGACCTCTCTGGGCATGGCTCAGGTGCAGGACCCTCATGGTAGACATACTTTTCTTTTCCCCCTCCCTCCCCCCTAGTACATCCAGCTGGACTTTCCCCTGCTGCCACGTTTGACTGTTGTGGCTATCTCTTCATTTTGTATCAGTGAGAAAAGTGTGGCTCTGTTTTCTCCATAACCCCCTTTAGGTAGGGAAATCTATAATGAGATTTACTCACACAGACTTTGCCTTCTTGTGTCCAGCTAAACAACTCCAGGGCTCTCAGTTTTTTGCTCTACATCACATCCTCCAGCCCCTTTCCTCTTGTGGCCTTCCCCTGGAATCACTCCAGTTTATCAACTTCTCTGTTATACTGATGGGCCCAAAACTGGACACATTACTTCAGATGTGGCTTTACTAGTGTTGGGCAGAAGGAAACAACCACTTACTGTAGATTGTTTCAGAGCATTGCTTTTGTAAATACTTAGTGGTTATGCCTGGCATTTCCTGGGTGTCAAGCTCCACCAGCACACAGGTTTTGTAGCCACTGTATTAAGCTTAGCATCCCTCATTGATAACTTTGGAGTGCAGTTCTTAGCTGGTACTTCCTGACTGTCATAGTCTTCTCCCTCCTCAAATGAAATATAGTTAGTAGGGATGAAAAATGAGTCTTGTGTCCAGACCTTCTAGGCTGCAACATGTCGCACTCTTGCAGCGTAACTTCTGTGAGGCTTCAAAGAATGAAATGATGGCAAATAGCTTGGCAGCTTGTGGCAGCCTTTCTCCTTGCTGCTTATACCTCCTAACTCTGCAGAGAAGAAGCAGTGTCTATTGAGCACAATGAACAGCCAGATCTGCCCAAGTCAGGGTCTGTGCTGTTGTCTGTGCATCTGTTCTAGCGTGACTGTGAAGTCCTTGGTGTTTTTCTGTGTGGGCACAGAAGGGGATAGGTGATGGGACAGGGGTTTGTCCCTCAGCAGAGTGCGGCTATCCGCACCTTGCGCAAATCATAGACCAGTCATCATTGGTCTTTTTCAGAGATTCTTGATTTGCATTGCTGAGAGATGATGTACCTCTCTGCACATCCTAGCCCACAAGTGACATAAAATCAGCAGTGAGGCAGGGGAGACCCACTTTGCAAATGCCCTTAAAATGAATCAAGCTATTCCAAATACAAGGAAAAAGATCTTTTTTTTTTTTTTTTTTTTTTTTTGTTCTTTGTCTTTAAAATAGTGAAGTTCAGTTTCATCTTTGTATATATGAGCTCCAGAGCCAGGTCTTTTTTTCTCAAAGGCTGTTTTGTGCTTCATAGCAGACTTCTCAGTAAAACACTTGCTGCTGATTGCTGACTGGTGTTTGTCAACACCTCCAGTCATGGAGAACCCACAACTTCCTAGGGCAGCCTCTAGAGAGCTTCCCTCTCACTGACATCACCGTGGCTTTGGAATATTATTCCTGAGTGTTCTTTTGGTTGTTGTGGCAATATTATGTAACTTATGCTATAGTTGTGATATAAGGAGGAAATACAAGGGTTCTTATAGTTCTATTTCTGGTGCAGCTGGGCATCACAGCTATGCCTGTGTTCATCACACCCAGGGCACTTGGTCATTAATGCCCTGAGTGGTCCAGGAACTTGGCAGCTATCCTCTGCATAGTTGAGACAATGAATTGACTTGAGAAAAGGTGATTGAACCTCTTGCTGATCTCACAACAGAGTGTTTGACTGTCACAGGAGTTCTCCAACTGGGAATTTTATGAAGTCCCAGAGACTCCCCCAGGCAGCTCTTGCTATGCTTACAGCAACTGATAGACATTATTTGTATGCTTAAACGCATTGATTACCTCCTGTAGAGGAAAATGTCTGGGGGACTGTCTGGTACAAACAGATTTTCCAGAACAGACTAAACTGTGCATAGGTAAGATATGTATAGGAAGTAGAAACTATTCCTGCAAATGCAGAAATGGTCACATAGTACCTAGATAAGATGATTAGGAGATATTTTGAATCTAGCTTTAGAAAATCTGGGACTGAATTTCAAAATAAACCATAAAGGGGCTGGGTATCCAGGTGATGACCTTGTCCAGGTCCCATCCCAGCAAGACCTGTGCTATGTCCTCCTGTTCACTGGAGGAAACTTCTCAGAGGGAGCTGGACATGCAGGAGGAGGATGCCTGTGCCCACTGGTCCTCATCCTGAAAGGAAGTGGAGACTTTTTTCTGAGGAATGAATGGGTTGAGCCCACTTGTATTGGGATAGTTCTGGTCTGAGAAGAAAATGGCTTTTTTTTTTCCAAACAGCAGTGACATTTTGACAATGGGCTGGGGGGGAAGCAATGATAGTGTGCGTATGGCTGTCCATTGGTTCTTTAGCAGGGAAAGGACAAGCTATAGTATTGAAAAAAGATTTGACTATTTGAATATCATGCTAACCGCTCCCTCCTACTTCACACAAAGGAAATGAATGACTGAACGTGTTCTGCTTCTGCACCAAACTTGCATAAACATAGCAAATATTCGGGTCATGAAACACCTTGCTAGGTTATGTTACCAAGCTGCTGGTGAAAAGCTGCTGATGTGCAGAACTTGTCTGTGTGTGCATCTCAGCTGCAGATAGTGCAAGGCAATTCAGCGTTGTCTACCCTTTGGACTAAAGAGGGCTTATTTATACTAATGAGGGATGCACAAGGATATTAGCATTCATCCAGATGGTTAACGCTGGGTAGCTGTTGCACCGTGAGCTGTTATCCTAGGATACATTGTGGTTTTACATCCTTACACAATAGGGACTGACTTTGTGTTTATATCAGCAAGTGCCTGGAAGAAAAGGACCTTACTTTCTCACTGGAGTTTTAAACTGCTACTAAGTTAATTATAGTTGTGTATACGTAGTAACAGATCAATAAGTGTGGGAGTCTGGTTTAGTCGTTGGTCAGTCAATTGCTGTTAGAAATGTTCCACATTTTTTGTTGTCTTTCACCTTATTTTAGGTAGCCAACATCTCAGTCCAAATGGTAACTGCAGAAGATAAGTTGGCAAAGAGGATTCTGGCAAGGAAAAAACATGGCAAGTTGAAGAAAAAAGATAAGTTGCTGTGGAATTTTCAAAACAAAATAATTCTCTTTACCCTCATTCTATTTGTATTAGGAGTTGTAACCTGGACGTTGTTGTGGCTCTTCATTGGTGAGTTGCTGAAAGCTCATGCCAATTTCACACATTACTATCCCCAATAGCACTTTCAGTTGGGTTTAGGATCTCGCTTCTCCTGAAGGGTGTTTCTCAAATAAACACGAATCTTATTTAAATGGGGCCTGAAAGACTTTTGGGCTTCTTTGTTAAGACTTCAGACAGTTGAATTAACAAGCAATTATAAGAGCGGGCATAGCTGCTGGCTTTAGGAAGTGTGACTTTTTATTTTAAGTGTTATGCAAAATATTTTTTTTTTTACAAGTACTAGCTAATTGTGCAAACCTGACAGTTCCTATGAACTTGATTGCTCAAATTTTGATTTCCACTGTGTTTCTTAGCCTGCTGGAGGCCAGTTAAGTTCTTGTCTCTCATGCAGAATAAATTTAAATAAATCAAAGGGGAATAAAATATAGAAGGCAAATATTTATTTTAAGCCCTGTAGAAACACCGGACAGGTCAAGAAATTATCACTTCTGTGGAGTGTTTCCTTCTTTCTTGATGTGTCTAAAAGGGCAGTAAAAGCTACGTTGTCCTCTTTAAACCCCTAATGCTATATTGCCTAAAATCCTTAGGGATGCTCCAGAATCTGGATGTTGATATTGCCTTGTTATGCTGGTTCATTTGTATGGTGGTATCTTGTCTTGTGTGTAGGGAACAGGCGCTCAATTAACCTTCATATTGTGGTACTCATCTAGAACAGTTTGGCTGTGAAAATGTAGTGTTCCTTTGGTAGTCCTTTCCACTGTAAGGCTGAATAGATTGATTTAGTTTAGAATTTAATCAGAAAAAAATCTCATTGTTATTTAAAAAATCCCAATATTGAAGGCTAACTGTCGCTTTGTTTCTTGCAGTTCAGGCAGAAAACAAAGACGCATTATATTTTGTTGGACTGTTTCGTGTTGCCAACATAGAGTTTCTCCCAGAATATAGGCAGAAGGAGTCGAAAGAATTCCTCTCCATGGCACAGAATGTGCAGCATGTGGTAAGATAAGTGGGCTGGCTTGGCTAGCAAAAGATCAGAGCTGTGAACAAGAGGTGCAACTTTCAGATGCCATTGGGTCTGCTGAGGTGTTCTGCTTCCCCTCCCCCAGAAGACTGTGTACAAAGGGTGGCTATCTGGAGGCAGAAAGGAACTGAGTGCTTTCAGCTTGTTAATCACAAACTGAGTTTTGAAAAGGTCTGTTTGACTTTTACATTTACATTTGACATTTTTTACATTTAAATTTTACCTGTTTCCCCCCACAAACCAGTCTATGAATATAACTCTACACAAGCCCTACAAAACTTAATTGCCACTTTTGTGACTTTACACCGATAAAGTCTTTTGCATTTGAATTGGTATCTGCTGCCAGTCTTCTGCCTTAGAGCATCTATAATTACCTCAGAGCTCTCAAACATATTTACATTTACATTTCCTTCTTATGCCAGGTATTCTAAAGACCATTATTCTTCCCAAACATGTTGCATCAGTCAAAGCAGAAATAGCACTCTGTTGTAGGCAGTTAAGGTTGCTCTAGAGTGGGAAGAGAAGTGTGGGAATCTCAGTTAAGAGCAAATTTGACTTTAAAGACATTTGATGTGGGGAGTAAAAAGACATTAACGTCAGGAAATGCAGCGCTGTCCACATAAGGATTCACGCAATAGTAAGAAAACTGTTAAACAAACAACAACAAAAAAATTATGTCAGATAGAACCAAGGGATTTTTGAATAACTGCTGAGGTTTTTTCATCTTATAATATGAATTTATGTTTCTGTTTCCCAGCTCTATCTCCTCCCCCCCCTTCCGAAAGCTGGATCACAAAAGACTTGAAAGCAGATAGTCTAGTATTCTGGTATTCCTAGTCTTGAACTTTAACAACTGAAGTGCTTTCAGGCAGGGGTGACAGACACCAAGCACAAGAAGTGTCCTTTCCTCACTCTCCATGGAGCAGCTCTAACCTGCTGTGCCTTGCTCTTGTGCCAGAGCATCCTGCTTTTGTGGCATACAATAGAGAGAGGTGACAAATGGCAAGTGTGAACTGCCAGTGTCACCACCTCCTACATGAACATAACTTGGAAATTATTTTTTTGTCTGTAAACTACTGTCTGAATTTACCAATGAATTTTACATTAGTGAAACTGCAGTTATTGTTGATATGACTTGACTAAAATTGTTAGTTAGGGATGTGGGGGATTTGGGGTTTTGTTTGTTTTTCTCCCTGAAACACTTCTGTTCATAGCTCCTGGCCCAGAGACCCCCAGAGTGGTAGTGGAAGAACCTCTCAAGATAGGCTCCTTTCCCCTTTGATAGTAACAGTAATACACAAAATCCCTCGTAGCCTAATCTGGAGAAAGATTGAGCTTCACCCATTTTATTTAGGCTCTTAAAATAATTCTTCAAACTTCCTGTGTTAAACACTAAAAGTTAGGGACTAATATTAACGTGATTTTTTACAGCCTTTGCTTCAAAATAATCCGTTACAGTCCCTTGGCCATTAATTTTAACCATTAAGCATCAAGATGAGGTCTGAACAGCTTGAGGTACATGCCACCTTGTGGCTTTAGAAGCGTGCCTCTTTGAACAAGAGGAATGAAGGTTATTGTCGCACTGGTATCATCACATGCATACAAAGAACTGCTGGAACTGAGAGCTTGCTTTCCCCAAAGACAGTCCCACAGCATGAAATCAGCAAAGTTTTTCTTTCTCCACATATATTACACGGTGTATCGGAAAGAAATATGTTAATACTAAGCTGTTAGTGAAGAAAATAGACACAAACTGAATTGAAACGCAATAAAATTCCACATAAACATTAGAAAAAACTGTTTAACTGTGAAGGTGATCAAACACTGGAGCAGGTTGTCCAGAGAGGTTGTGGAGTCTCCATTCTTGGAGATATTGAACTGGATGTGGATGAGCAACCTGTAGCTGATCCTGCTTTGAGCAGAGGGGTTGGACCAGAGGCTCTCCAGACGCCCCTTCCAATCTTAGTCTTTCTGTGATTCTGTGGGAAAAAGCTCTGTTATGTATTGTTAACCACACCGTAGTACCAGCACAGAAAATGTTATGAGTACGTGCTTATGTCCTGAAGACTGTCCCTAAGATTCAGCATCAGGATAGGGAAGCCCTCTGTGTTTGGGACTTGCTGGGCAAAGAATGCACATTCTTTTCAAAACTCATTTATTTGTAAAAAGCATTGCTGTACACATCAGCTGGCCATGGGGAGAATATTTGGTGTTTCCTGGGAATATTGGACTTGTTATGGGTGCACTGCAGAGCTGGTCTGTTCATGTCTGCTGCTTTGCCATGCCTTCACTGCTGTATGTCTGGAAATGTGTGCAGATTGCATATTCTTGATGGAAAAGAGAATGTTCCTAGGAAAGCCTAGGCGTATAGCATCTCTGGGTATGGCTGATTTTCAGAAATGCTAATTCTTAATCTTCTCTTTCAGATGAACTTGGTCTACACAACCTCCTCTTTCTCCAAATTTTATAAGCAGTCCACAGTTTCAGAAGTCAGGTAAAACTGTGGTTAATGTAATTGTATTTCTGCTGGGTAGTATATAACATAATGAGTCCACAAGAGAAACCCATTGTTGGTGGTTATGATTTAATCTCTTTGCTATGTACTTGTACCAATACCAAAATACATTTATAACCTGTACCAATTCATTTCACAAAAGTAAGGGCAAGCTAAAATCATATAAGCAGTTCCTTGTCTGCTGGGAATATAATCTAAGGTAAACAGAAATAATGACCCTAAAGAGGTTTGGTGATACTTTGGCTGGTAGCGACACAGAAGTTTAACCACTTAAACATGATGTTAGAGCACAACTCTGTATTATTGACCAAGTCGCACATATTTTATAAGTAAAGTTATTGTTATTAAACTGTTTTCTACTGACAGAAGAAGGGGAGAATCCCTATACTGCAATAAAATACATTTACTTTAATATTATGTATGCCATTAAAGCTAGAGGATTGGTTATTCCAATCCAATGATCTTTAGGAGATAATCCAGCTCTAATTCAAGTAGGTATGATGATTTCCAAAGATCTCAAAAGTCAAAATCCCTCAGGAAGTCTGCCTAGTGAAGATCCCCAACTGGGTATGAGGAGTGTATTTTGGGCTTTATTTATTTATTTAATTATTTTTTGGGGAGAGAAAATACATTCAGTGCGTCAAAGCAACAAGGCAAGACGGAATAAGCCATACTCTTCTAAAACTGTATTTCAGAAGCTTGTGTTGAGAGTCTAGTTTTCAGAAAACTTTCAACATGATGGTAAACTGTAGGACCTTTTTATTTCAGCAACAACAACAAGGGAGGCCTTCTCATTCACTTCTGGATCGTATTTGTGGTACCACAGGCGAAAGGCCAAGTGCTGTGTGAGGATTGCGTGGCTGCCATTTTAAAGGATTCCATTCAGACAAGTATCATTAACCGGACATCAGTGGGAAGTCTTCAGGGCCTTGCGGTTGACATGGACTCCATTGTACTAAGTGGTTTGTATTAGCACATACCCATATCCTTGAGAAACTCTTCATCAAGCAAGTTTTTTTATCTTGGAGTATAAAATTCTATAAGTAAACAAAAATCTTTATCCAGCTTCTATTAGCTCCTAATACTAAAGTTACGGGGCGGGGGGGGGCGGGCAGGGGGGAGAAAAGGAAAATTAAAACAGATTTGAGGCCAAATCAAGGTACAAAGTATCCCTGTGAACACCAATTGCAAAACTTCCTTTACTTGGAGTGCTCATATTCAAATTCAGGAGCTAAGTCTGACACATTGTAGCCAGCTCAAATTTGGGTTAGTGTGTGATTTTTATAATGAAGTATGAAAAGATGAAGGGTTAAGGTTTCCACATGGATCAAACTTTAGACCCTCCATTGAAAATGAGACCCTTGTCACCCCTTTATTGAAGATTAAGAAACACATTATAAAGCTGCCCAATCATTAAACAACTCCTGTGCCATTCCTGTCTGGGGAAGAAATTAGCAATGTAGGATTCAAGCATCTGTTCAATGTTATTAGCTACAAAATGTTGTATGATTTTCAGCTCTATGAACAAAGGGCAAAACAAGCTTAATTCTCCAAGTCTGTCCAACTGAAAGCTGAAAAAGACTGTGGCCAAGGGTGAGAAAATGACCTCCTGGGTACCTCTGTCTCAGTCCTTCAATTAAATTTGACTGCTTAATTGACATGCAGTCTCTTCTTGCCTCAGGCATTAAGATCTCTGGGGACATGATATCTCCAAAGCTGCTTGCAGAATTTGCAGAAATGAAGGAGGCTTGGGCAGGCTCCCTTGTTGAGATAGCTGTTTTGTCCTGTGTATTTAGTGTTATGATTAAAGAAGTGTGATTGAATTAAAGCCTGAATTCTGGGTTTGGGGCACATGAGAATACTCACACAACTCTTCTTCCTTGCAGCAGGTCTTCGTTCAGATTATTGGTCAACAACAGGAACAGGTAATTCACCATTTTGGCAGCTTCCTGGCAGAGGAGAGGTAGAGAACAAAGCTTTTAGTTCATCTCTTAGACTCAAAGATACTGTTCAGTGTTAATTCAAGAGGGTTAAATTCAGCCTTGGCATTTATGTCCTGAGCTGGTATAAGAGTGGCCAGGAGTCTTGCATGTGACAAATACAGAAACTTTTAGTCTGACAGGTATATGTACCTGGTGGCATGATAGGAAATAAACTCAGTCAGTTAATTGTTTGCTATTCACTGTGTTGAAGAGAAGATTAAGGTTTTCCAAACTGGGCAGTACTGAATTTAAATCTGTTGGCTGTTGAGGTAAACATTAGCAATGCTTTTGTCCATCCTTTATTCTCCTTTAATCTCTTTTCTCCAAGGTTAATGATGAGTTTTTCTTTTGAATGAATTCCCTAACAGAAATTAGTTTAAGCAGTTCAGTTTTGCCAGGTTTATGGGAGACCCTACTTATGTAACTACTTGGTTTCATGTTGTAAACCTCCCAGCAGGGTTCTCCGGCAGTGTGCAGAGACTTTACAAGCAGTTTGAAAGTACAGTATATCTATGTTCATTAGTATGTGCAGTCAGTACCTAGAAAAAATGTGCTACTAGGCTAAGCAATAGTATGCTGATCACCTTTGACGCAGACACCTGATGAGTCTCTGTTGGGCCAGTAGCTGTCAATCAGGTAGGGATGTGTTGGCCTCCCTTGTTCCTTGACACAGGCTTACTTTTCATCTTGTGAAGTTGCACCTTTTCGGTTTTTTAAGGGCTTTTTACCTTTCCATGTCTGTATTTGTCTTTTCTTAGACATTAACTGGTACTATTTCAACAATTACATTTCTATCTGTGATTTCCGCTTCTGTTATCTTGCAAGGTTTTAGCTTGCGTACTTTTTCAGAAGTCAACAATGACCTTTGTCAGTGCAGCCAAGTCAAGGTCTCCTAGTACTGCTGTCCACAGGTGGACTTTGGGTCACAGATCCTGGGCCATGGTTTGCAATTCTTAGATTGATATCAGCCCATAATTTCTCAAAATTCGAGTCAAGTCTGCTGCAGCATACATTTGCTCAAAACCTTTCCTGATTTAAAACTATAAAGCGTAGCAATATTGGTCTTTGTCATGCCTCCTTACGTGCATTTTAATTATATAAAAGAATTTTGTATATCGGTGCTTACTTGCATAGCAGTTGCGTCTTCCAGTTCAGTGTTCCAGGGCAGAAGAATTAGTACAGTCAGATCTTGTGTTTCAATTTGTTCCAGAGTGCAGTCCCTAAAAGAGAAGAAAATAAGGAGAAAAGTGCAACACAAATATTGATGCTAAGGCTTTTTTAGGACGTACATGGTATCTTTCACACAAAGGGAGAAGGATGACCTGCCATATTCTCGACATCTTTCAGAGACTTACAGTGCAGTCAACCATAGGTGGCAACTGGTATTTATGCGAAGCGCAGTGCCGGTGTGCAAGTTGCAGGGGAACAACAACATGGACTGCCACAGGAGATGAGGAAAGTCTTATACTGGCACCATTTCATTTGTTGCAGTACCTTGAGTGTGTCTGCTTAGGACTATAGACTATGGTGGAGAGGTGAAAGTGTTAATGCAGCAGCATACAAGGAAGGTGCATCGCCTGGTTATATTTTGAGAGCAATGGAGTTACTTTGGCACGAAGCTACACCTAGTTGTTATTTCAGGCACAGCACTGGAGTGCAGGTTTATTGAAGAATGTGTTGGAAAAGGGACTTGTAGAGATTCAGCCGATGTGAGTGACTCGCATTGCCATGGTACCTGGCTATGCAGGGTCTATTTGGGTAAAGACTGTATCCAGCTTTGCTTTCAAGCTGGTGTACTTGCATTACTTCTAGTTCCAGAGCTAACTCTGAATTCTCTGCACGGTGCTCCACACCAGCAGTGAGCCAGTCACATTATTACTTACTTAGGAGAAATAAGGGTAGTCACATAATTCTAAAGATTATGATCAAAGCTGGCTTTGTTAAGGGTGCACGAATAAGCTCAGACAACTACTATAAAAAGAATGCTATTGGGAAGAGATAAGAACAAGAACGAAGAACAATGGCTCAAGCACAGCTTTAAATAGTTATAACTGTAATTCAGTTGAACAGTATGTGACCCCTACGGATTGTTCATGAACATTCATAGCATTAGTTTCGAGATTGTAAATTAGAAGTGGAAGTCAGACAAAGCCTGCCACTTCCTGTCTTGATTAACTGCTAGTTGAAAGGCCAACATTTAATTTGAGTCAACGATTGATAGTGAACATTCACAGTGCTCTAATTGGTGTTCCACGACAGTAACTATTTCAGAGACTTGTATTTTTAATAGGCAGAAATTAATGCAAATATTTACTTTGGATCTTATTCTCCCTTATTTGCATTTTCCTCCTTCTCACCTCTCAAAAAGCTATGTTAAGAGTTTCAGATATGACCAAACAAAAAAATCCCTAAGCTTTTTGCTGAATGGGAGCTGCAATATCGAGTTGAAATAAAGACCTCAATATGTTTGACTTGAAAGCTACAATTTTTTGACCTTAATTGGAAAATTGGATGCAAGTAGGGTAATTTTCAGGTGATTCTTACCTAAATTATGACACAGGCCTTTTCTTTTTTTTTTTTTTTTTTTTTTTTTTAAATGCAAGTTTTTT